>CM029115.1:4882500-5160000 GCA_016859345.1 Istiophorus platypterus
ACAGTACGGTGCCCTGCTAATGGCGCTTGGACCGTGTGGCCAGCTGGACGCCATTTGTTGCAGTGCTGGTAGATTGTGGTGAAGATGTCATGAGCGCTCTGCAGTGAGCGTGCCTTGGCGAGAAACAAGTGGCGGCGGTGACGGTTGTTACTCATGCTCTGATTGACAACTTGTTTTTTTCGTCCTCTCTGGGATGGCCTGTGGTCATAATGTACTCACTTTAAGGATCATAGGCCTCATGTCTGTTTTATGTCTCATCTGTATGGACATCCAGACTCAGAGGCTGCCACCATGATGATTGAACTCGTCTTATTCTCTGGACTACAGGCCAGGATACACAGTTTATACCCACTATACAGTTTATTTGCTGCTTAACTTTTCTTGTAGATTATTGCAGCCATATAAATGGCAGATTGTCCCTTTGTGAAGGTAAGTAGTATACAGTATACAGGATAATAAACAATTTAGAGAAAGAGGAAAGAGGATTGACATTGAGGAGGAATAGTAATGGATGCCCCCACTAAGAAATGCATGTGCAGAAACAAGGGCAAACATGCTGATTAGACTCTTATCCAGGCATTAAAAAAAAAAAAACAAAAACACAGACATCACACTATCTCTCGTCAGTCTCTTAACACACACAAGATGTCTGGCAGTTTTCAGTGATTCTGCATACCACCATCACTCAGCCATGTATTATTCAGACATAGTTGTCTCACAATTGTTCAAACAGATACATTTTTCCACACGTCAACACACTGTAAGAGCCCAGCCCATACACACACTTGCTGTATACATTAGAAATCTGTTTAAATTACTCATTCACTCAATAATACATGTGTGCTGTGTTCTCAGACTGTGTAATGGTGCATTAAAGGTGTAAATAACTGGGTGCATTTGAAGCATTAAGTGTACAACAATAGTGGTTATTTACATTTGGGCTTGTTTGAAAAGGATATGTTGTACCATTGATCAACTTGTTTAGGTACCACATATGTTCTTTATTTTGCCAATGTTTTCTTAATTCCCAAAAAGAACCAAAAAAACAGAAAAGAACACACTCAGACCATTATTGGGCAGTAAAATTTTCCACTCAAACCCCAAATGTTAATTATTTTTAATCATACTAAAACCAGTGCAAATGCTACTAATACACCTTTCACTGCAGACATTTGACCTGTCAGGAAAAGAAAAGGTGCAACTATTATAATAAATGATGACTCACTGCCATTAACTGTCCCGAGAGCTATGCCAGTGAGCTAGCATGTCAAGTACCAGGACCATGAAACTGGCTCAACTACATAGAATACATCTTGAACATTAATATTAGTAATCAGTCATCATCACTCCTTCCATGATAAGAGAATATTTCCTTAGTTTAGTTGACTTTGAAATCTCATCAAAATGGTGCATTAAATAAATTAAGGTGAAGGGGGTGGTCCAGAGATTTAGTGCTGCAGCGCCATAAAGTTGGGGAGACTCACAGTGGAAAGGTTCGGCCAAAACTAATGCAGCAGTTGCTGAAATATCTTGACTTTAGTTCCTGGTATGTAGATGTAAAATTTGAAATCCTACTTTTACCATAAAGATAAAACCTCATTTTCTGACTTCAGTGTCTTGTCAAATCCCCACATGTAGTCAATCTGTTATAAATCTACGCTTTCCAAGCCTAAGTAGAGATTACCCTGATGACATTATCAGGGTAATTTTATCAGACTTGATGAAGCTACACCAGAGTCCCATTAGACTTTATACAGCTACATTTGCAGGCTGACTAGTGCTCCCCGTGGATAATCATTTTTGCTAATGTAATAATCTAGATGTGTAAACTCAGAGCCACTTTAAAATTTTGATTATTGATCAGTCCTACAGAAAATATATTGTAATTTTTCATAAATAATTAACCATATGTGAGGTAGGAAACACTAACTTGACAAAATCTCATCTTAAAGTGGCTGTAAAGTGGCTATAATCAGTAATTTCAGATCAACCGTGTATCTAAATGGAGCATTTTTAGCTTTTTCAGCTTTACTGTTTTGTTCAGTCTCACTGGTCTCATAGCATTGTTTTCATGCAGCTGACAGTTATTTTTGGTAAAAAAAAAAAAGCACTGATATGCCCTGCAACAACTGGCTGACAAACAAAGTTAGCATCTAGCCGTTGAACATGGTGGAGCATTTAACGGCTAAAGAGCCAGATATTTCACAAGAGTTGGTGGAGACCAAAAACATAACTAAAAGAAGAATGAATATTGACCTGTCATTTGACAGGTGACTGGACACGCAATTCCAAATACATGTTAATGTTGCCTCTTATTCATGGGATGTGTAAAAGCCTGGCAAATGTTTGTTAACAAGTGCACAGGTGGTTTTCACTGCCATCCAGTGCCCCCCCAAAAAAGGTTGATTGCAGGTTTAAAATAAAGGGGAAATACAAATACTGTCCTCTAAACCTTCCCATTTTCTAATCTGTAACCCAAAGAAGAGGCTTTTTAAATGGCAGAGATTTTCATGATTTCCTAGGGTGCTGTATTGAAAGCTCCAGAGTCCCCACAAGCTGTTGATCTGGAGCAACTCAGTGGCCTGATTCCTTCACAGTGAATGTAAAAGCTGCATTAACCTGCAGATGGAAAGACAGACAGGAAATAAAGCAGATGTCATTTTACCCACAATGTTAAAAGTGCATTTTGAATTTAAACAATAATTTCACCTGACCTTAAGTTGGAGTTCAGCTCTAAGTTGTTAAAACTTTTCATTACAAGTTTTGTAATATACCCTTTCAAAATCTTTTTTTATAAAATTAAAAATAAACACACTAAAACTTTTTTTAATAGCCTTGTGGCTTTGCATATATACAGTAAGTCGGTCCACTGATTGCAACATGGGCAAATCCACTACTATTCTCAGATCATCACATTTTCACATTGCAAGGTCAGTTTATGTTTTCAAGTTCCTGACAACATTTACACATTATGATGTTTATGGTGTATATTAGCGTCTCTAAACCATCCATGAGTTTTCTGTGTTTGTTTTAGCTGGACTGTGTCAGTGTGAGAGTGTGTGTTCACATATACAAGTTCATATTAGCAGAGGCCTTGTGGTTTGTTGAGTGAGGGTGGAGGAGAAAAAACCTTTTTTTCCACAGGCAGCGTGATTATTTTTACTTTTTTCGGAGAACACTTTTAGACACTGAGAGACCCCTCCCTCACCTCTACAGTCCCTCCTACATCTTCTCCTTCCTTAATAGTGCGTTACCCACATGTCTATGATGGCGCTTGGGGCAAAAAAAGGAAAAAAGTGGGTAGGGGATAGGAGGGAGAGCCATGGAGAGGGCGGGAAGGGAAACAGAGCTGATTATCCAAATACAGTCATTAAAGGGGAAATGTGTTTTTCAAGCTGTCAAGATGATTAATGGGCGAGAGCAAATCCTCACAAATGCTCTTGTTTAGTCTAACTGGCAGACATGATCCTGCCCATTGATTTATGGCAGGCCTGCTGTGTGAGACCATAGTGAGGTTAGAGAGTGTGTGTGTGTGTGTGTGTGTGTGTGTGTGTGTGTGTGTGTGGTTTTGTGTGTGTGTTTGCGAGTGTGTGTTCATGTTAACTGTGGGTTTGTGTGCACACACATGTATGCATGTGTGTCATGGAGTAGAGGGTGAAAGCAGTGTGTTGGTCCACATGACCAGCGGAGTTGCGGAGGGATCAGAGAACAGAGGAGAGCAGTGAGTGGACTCTCCTCATCAGCTTTCACCTTAGGCTCTGACAAATCAGCTACACAAACCAGAGGTTAGTCGAGCCATGACTGAACATCAACAACAGGATCAATGTTACATCCAGAATGAATCAAACAGCTGTCTAGAAGTACTTAGGCTTTCATCTGTCATTTGCCAATATTCTTCCTAACAGATGAGATTGGAGCAGAATAAACAATATTTCTCTCTTTGCTCAGCTGTAGCTGATGTTTATCTGGCCACGCTGTAGATAACATTACCTAACAATACCACTTTAACTTGTGGCAAGGCAGTACTAAGTTAGAAGTTAGTAAACGGCACTGTGTCATGACATGTTTTTTAAATTAGTAAAATGCTTACATTGCATAGTTTAGCATTTTAGAAAATACATGTGTTCACTTTCATGGCAAGAGGTAGATGAAAAGACTCATAGCACTCTTACACTGTATCTGTATTATAAATATGAAGCCAGAGCCTGCAGCCAAGCTTAGTTTTGCATAAAGACTCGTGTGAAAAGGGTCAGCTAACAGGTTTGGGTAAACGAGGGAACGTTTGTTAAGAGTAAATGTTGTGGTTTCCACTGAAGAAAAGGAGTTTCTATGGGTATGAAAACTCTGCTGAGACTAAAATATGCCCTGGAAAATATGCCCATAAATCTGTGGTGTTATCTCTATGTCAAACTTCTTACTGTTTCTTTTAAAATAGGAAGTGTTTGCAAGCATAGAGAAAGTAAGTTGCAATTTAAAGGACTAGTTCAACACTTTGGGAAATTACTTTGTTTTTTGTAGTTATAATTATGTTGATATGGCTCTCACATCTTTGCTGACAACTAGCCGGACTATTCAAAATCAGTAAAATCATCCTACCAGCACCTCTACAGCCTCATATTTAATGTGCAGAAATTAGATTTTCTCCTCTAAATCACAGCAAAAGAACAAGAAAGAACAAGTAGGTATATCTCAAAAAATGTTAAAAAAAAAAAAGAAGCCTCCTTTAAACTGCAAATAACTTGCTCCATGTATACAAAATGAGAGAAACTTTTTTTTTTTTAGGATTTCTGTGGAATATCCTTTACATCAAAAACAAGCAAAAATATTATTTCTAAACTCAAGTTTCTTCGCTCACCCAAACCAGTTCTTTGACTTTTGTTCACATGGCAAACAGATGAAAATTACATCCCTAATTGCTTTTGTTGTTCCAAAATCAATTTGCAGGTGGTGGCACATACCAGATGTCTTCAAATTAAAAGCAAGGTCTCTGATAATAGCGAGGGCGCGGCCAATATGAACAAATAAAGGCCGGCCCCCAAATGTAGGCTAGGGGAAAAGCAAGGTGCCTGTCATTTAATGTGCATACCAGTATGTGATTATCTATTATCTCGTCCAACTGTTGTTGCATATAGTATGCCTTCAAAAGTTTCACAATAAAAGCCCTGCTAAGAAATGAAAGTTTTCTGTCCACTAAGACACTAGAGGACTTGAGTTGGAGTTGTTGAGTCTGTATTAACAGCGTAAGGCTAAAATATGACCAATTATACTTATCAAACAGGCTGTCTCTGATACAATCCTGCTTCAAATAAAGGCCTGTTACCTTCTGCTGTTGAGGTAAATAAAGGCCTGGTTAATATTTGAGGAAATACAGTAATATAAAAAAAAAACACAAATTTTGTGTATCAGGTTGAATATCTATTTGATAAATGTTTGAGAGACTGTGTGTCAGAATGTTGGTAGCTTTTCTTGTCCATAATCTTGTCCTGTCCAAAAGGTTTCCCGGGGTTTTACTCAATTAAGTCAAAAGTCATTCTGAAGGAGGGCTTACAGTACTAAATCAAAACATTTTGACATAAAGTATGCATATTTTAACACTTTGTATCATCCATTGACAAATCAGTGTACATTTGCCATTGTAAACTCTTAATTTTGGGTAAAATATTTTCGGCAAATATCTATAGTATATTAATGGTTCATTTTTAAAAGCAAGATCTGTTTTCTAGGAAGAATTCTGGGGACAAGTATCCGACAGAGAGAACCACAGACATGAGCACCACTTACAGAAAATGAAACATCGTCTACAAAAAAAAAAAATCTATCTCTTAACGGTTGTTTGTCTGACACGTGATCCCTGCAAAATGAAGAACAGTGAGCAACGAACAAAGATTATACTTATTCAAATAAATATCACTGTGAATTAATTTTCCTGAATGCTGAGGGGAGCTGCAGTTACTTTTTACCACTAATTAAGGACCTGTGCAGGAAGTGCGTAGTATGTATTTTGATAAATTGTAAAAAAGAAAAATATGTTTCATTAAATGTGCTATACAGATAAAGATGATAGTTGCATGAATTTAGAAAAAAACATGTTCTCATTTCGTTTTTCCTGTCTGTATCCTCTTACTAGTTGCTGCAGCATTCCAAATGTCCTAGTCATAATTGAAGTTTCATCTTATGTATCTGAATAAAATAGGCCTTCAAGGGATTTTAAAACAAACTCCATGAATTTTATTGCAAACACTTAATGACCCTGCTTAATGATGGAAAGTCCCAACGCACTCATCCCCTGAAGGTGAATACGTCACTGCGGGGCGGTCCTGTCCAGCTCTCTAGGCTGGTCCAGATGGATTGCTAGCAGCTGTTGGCCCTACAACCTCTTCCCTCAGCACAGTCATTGGGCCTATCTGTCTGCAATTTCCTCATTCTTCCTCAGCTCCGTCTGAAGTCCACTGTGATCGCTTTCCCACACCCACACAGCTTTGGGTAGCACCACACTGTACTCACAGTGCAGTATCGCTTGGCCTGAGCAGACCTGATCAAATTCACAGGACCAATTGCCCTTTCCACCCACACAGGCATACAGGCACAGGCATGCATGCACATAATCACAGAGACCCATGTCCACTGATGAATTTCAGCAATAAGCAAAAGCAGGCAGACACCCATGAGGAAGATGTTAAAGAGGGATTTCTGCAACCAAGGGAAGATTAATGTAGCAATAGAGAGATGGCCAGTTGTGAAACTTTCTGCTTGGATCTCCTCTGGGACTCTGCAGCACTGTGAAAAAGCAGGACATTCTAAATCCTCAAATACTAATGGTAACAGATGATACTGAGAAAAGAAGAAAAGAGGAGAGGAGGATAAGAGGATGTAACAGACTGAATTAATTTCTCACGTTATATTAAAGATGCTACAATCAATATTTCTATAGTAACATTAATTGAATATATTATTTGTGATGTCAAAGAGGGTTGCTCGTCATGACAAATCCACAGAGAATTATCACCTTACTCTGTAGAGTAATTCAATTCCTTGTTTTGGTTTTCATTCCCACAACTTAACTGTTCTGGTTTGACTTTCACTAGTCTCATTTACGTAATTTTATGCTGCAGCAGGCATCTGATTGAAAAACCTACTGCCTTCCCAGGCCAAACAGCAGACAATTCATTTCAGGTGAACCTGGAAGCCTGAACAGGAAAGCAAATATTGAACTTACATTTGTCAGTTGGCCAAAAACATTAGTTGAAATTAATGCTAATCTTGGCCCGTGCTTCACTCACGTGCCAAAAAAGTCAGTTATTACATGTTTAAACCTATTGATGTATAGATTCTTTTGGGAGAGGATTAGCAACGCACTGTGGCTGGGGTTGGACTCAAAAAAGCATTACCCTCCAGATATTTTTGGGGCAAGCAAAAGGTTTTTGTTCTGTTAAGATTGTTGACCAAGAAAGTTCTACCATCTTAGTTTTTTTTTTTTTTACATAGCATTTAGCTAGCTGAAACATAAGGGAAACCAAAAATGACTAATAATAACACTAGATCTTAATAACTGTCACCAACATTTCTGCACCAAAGCCTTGTTCTGTGTAGAAAAATTAGGTGCAAAATCACCCCTTAGCTGACCCCCAGTCTGTTAGATCAGCTTAGACTTGATGGGTTTGAAAGATATGAAGCTCTTTAATGGAAGGGCAGCGTGGGACTGTTGAAGGGGAGTTCAACAAAATTTGAGGCATGTAGCCCAGCTCTAAGATCATTCTCTGTATATGTGTACTGTATGTACTCCCATATACTGTATATATTCACTTAATGTGTGTATACATGTTCAGTTTATTCCAGCTGCAAGGTCTGCAACAGTATCCCCCTCCAAGCCTCACGGCTACATCTGTGTGAGGAGAAACATATAGGCATGTGATTCCATGTGTCAACTGCTAATGATTAATGACCCACAGCCCCGCTTTCTTCTACTTCCTTCCTCTTCAGTCATGTCACACACATCATCATGCGTCACCATAATAGATGCCGGCAGACGGCTGTGAGCAGCTCCTGCTTGGCCTCATGGATACAAACGGACCATAACATCCTCCACATGCAAATGCTCTCATACATTTACATTTAAAGCTGCGCTGGCAGACTTTGCATGTCAGTGGCCCCATAATGTGACATCAGTAAACTATGTCCTCCTCTGACCTCAAATGGAAGTCAGCTTCATGATGCTGCAGGTTTTTCTGGAGTCACTACCTGCTGTTTTAAGAGACCTTTTTACAGTATGTTCCGCTTCAAAGTTTTGAAGTTGGCATGACTCTTATCAAAGTAAGTGCTCAGGTGTTGAGTATTGTCCATACCTCAGGCAAAAGGATTTAATTTAGATAAAGAAAGTGAAAGCTACATCGGAATCTTGAGGGACTGGGTTGACATTTTGGGGAAAAAAAGCTTATTCGCTTTTGTAACAGCAAACTACATAGCAGCATTACTTGCATATGATGAAAATGTTCCTCAGGTCCTACTGCCTTTCTCATCTGTCTGAGGACTGAACACCTTGGGAGTTATGGATGGGCTTTTATAGAGTTTAAGTAGGCTAGCAGTCCCTCAACTTTTAGATAACTTTTCAGGTTAGCAACAGCAAAAACTCCTTTTTCGATCTTTGCTTATTTCCCTTTTTCTTTAAATCCTCAACTACAGCAAACAACTTAAGTCAATGGTACAGAGATTATGTCTCCCATTAATATTTCTCAGTGACAGTCTTACACTTTTACTGAGATGATCAATATGACTCTGATATCTGTCCATTACGGCTACTATAATATATTTTACTATCACCCAAATCTGCAGCTTTCCTCGGCTCAGAGTTTTGTAGAGAATTTAATTTCATTGCTTAGCTCACTGTACCACAACTTTATTGTTTTGGTTCACTGATATAAACATTCACGACCACAGTAGGCATCAGTTTTCTGCGATGAAGGTCTAAAAAGCCCCATACACTAACTGCCCAGCGCCAAACGTCAGCAGATATGGGTAGCGACTAGCTGGTGAACATAGCAAAGCATGTAGCAACAAAAGAACCAGATATTACCTCTCAAGATTTGGTGAAAAACAAGAATAGAGCTAAAAGAGAGTGAATATTGGACTTACAGAAACACACATGAATGTTAATATTGCTCAGTGACTGCTGGTCATGTAATTAGGAAACTGCTTGCTAACTCTTAAACGTTTCTAAATTTGTCACATTAACTAAAAGATCATAATATTTTGGTGTTATTTTCACAAATGGCCAAATACATATTCTAGGTTAAACATGCAGCTACAGCAAGCAGTTAGGTAGCTTAGCTGCTAGGCTAAGCTAGCCGGGCTCTGGCTGAGGGACCTAATGCAAACTGATAAAAATCTTATATATGTTATATTATGTTTTTGCTTGAAAAGTGTAAAAAAATTGCAAGACATTGTTTCATGATTGTTTTGTATTCAATCTTTTCTTCAAATATAAATGCCTGCTGTATTTAGCTACAAATTTGGCAATATAAGATTGGTATTGATTTCTCATCTTACTCTTGGCAAGAGACAAATAATCTTACTTTCCCAAAATGTCAATTATTTCTTTAACAAGAGAAAGAGTATTGGTTCTCACCAATTTGCTATTTGAGCTGAAATGGAAACAATATTTACACATCTTGTAAAATCTCTGCTAGTCGAGCTTTAAAAATCACAAGTACTTTTTTAGGCACTAAAAATCCTGTTACCAGCTGAAAATGTACCCAGAGATAATTTAACAATAGTGCACATATAAATTCCCAAATTGCAACCAAATATTATTATAGAGCTAGGGTCAGACATAATAGACCTGCTAAACATTCATATATTTTACGATATACTATGGTCATGTAGCCCATGTTTGGAAATTGTTGGAGACACCAAGGGCACACATGCACACGCAGACCCAGTGAACGCATCTCATCCATCAAAGAATTGCAGATTTTTCCAAACCTGTCCTGTCAAAAACACTTAAGCATGGGAGGCAAAGGAAAAAAAAAAGTGCCGCAAGTGTGTTCATGCGAGCACATGTGTCCTGAGCTGTCTGCTGATATGTTGCAATGTGCTGTAAGTGTGTGTGAAAGACGGGGCAAAAGACAGATAATAGACAGGGCAAGAGAAGGAAAGGGAGTGGTACTGAGAAAGAAAGAGAAGAAATGCAGAGAGAGTGAAAGATAATGAAAGAGAAAGAAGGAGCAGTGGAAAAAAGCGGCAGAGAAGAGAAAGAAAAGGGAACAGCAGAGAGACAGAAAGCAAGCAAGTCTTGCATGTGTGTTGGTTCCCAGCCCTGTCAGGGCCCTGTCAGACTGTGATTTATGGCACCGAGACTGGGAGCAGTCTTTGCTGCCAGCTCAGTATTGTTACAACTGACAGCTAATGAGGCCGGACGGGCTTTCAAGCACAGCACTTAACAGAGGCCTCCGTCTTCACAAGTCACGAGCTCTCCTCTTTCTTTTCTCCCCTCTCCGTCTCTCTCCCATTTATTTCTTCTTCCAGGGGTGGCAGCAGTGGGGTGAGCTACCACAACATTTCTGGGGGTGCAGAGAGAAAATAAGGCAGGACGACAGAGATATATGGGCAGCACTCTGTTACTGCTGCACTTCCACTTTCTTCCTCCTGCATGCTATTAAGCCAGAGGCTCAGTTTATATAAATGAGGGAGAGAGGATGAAATACACAAAAGGGAGAGATCTAGATCCTGCGCTGCACTATACTTCTCTTCCTAAACCAAAATGTTCAACTCTTTCTGAAATTAGCCTGTCAGGTTTTCAAAGCCCGGAGTTACATGTCTATCTTCTCACTCTGACTGTGTGAGGGTGATCTGTGCGAAGGTACCTGAACTTTGCAGCCTTCGCTGTGGTGTGTTTTACCTTCAACACCCCTGGCCCAGGCTGCTTGGACCACATTCTATAATCACTACCAGAGTCTCTGGCAGAGCTGCCCTCCCTCTCCTCCCTCTCCTCCCTCTCCTCCCTCTCCTCCACCTCCTCCCTCGGCCCCTGGTTTCTTGTCAGTCGTGATTAATGGCACTAGGGCCCCGGCGCGGCTTACGCTGCCAGTTCCAGCGATGTTCCCTTGATACTTAATGAACTCTGACAAACTTCTTTTCCCTTGCTCTGTTGTTCCCTTTCCCCTCCACCACCCCGCCCCTTACTGTTTAAAATGCACGGCACAGAGCTGCCACTGCAGCACCTAGGGGTTAGCTCTGGTCCTTTGTAAATTTCTCAAGAGGCCAGTGAGTAAAAATAAAGCATGCGGCCATTTTAGTGTGAACACCCGCAGTTATTTATCAACAAGAGGCATGTTGCCGATTGAGGATGAAATAAACTGACTTTTTGAGTTTTGCAGTGACTTCACTTTTTAATTGGTAGATTTTGGTCTTGTTCTTTGGAACATTCGCAACACTTTTTTCTTTCTTGTGCCAACAGCTAACCTTATCCCCTGCAGAAGAATGAAAAATTGGAATAATTACCTGCTGCAATAGAACAGTGAAAACCTGTAAAACTTTATACGGTGAAATCGTGGCAGACATTTGTAGTGTTGTCCTTTCAGCCTCTCAATACATTTTTACCATTTCATGGACATTAAACATCTGTCATCTGGTCTTTGTTGCCATCTGCTGTTCACATTAGGAAATGCGTGACATAACTTCTCATCAAAATTAATGATGCTTAGATCGAGGAAACCCACAAGAAATTTCAATACAACCAAAAATGTGAAATAAACAGTTGAAAATGAGAATTATTTTTTTAACTCCTAAAGAAAACAACAAAAAAACAAACACCTCACACAGATATTTCACACACAGTGAACACTCTTGTTCTGCATTTATAATATGTGAAATACATTCCTGCAGGTCCTGAACTAGAGGTGAGACCGCTCCAAACATTCACCAGGTAAATCTCAAGAGTCATGAGGTGAATAATGAGTTATTTTTTATGTCAAATCTTAAGCTGAAAAGTAACTATTTACTATAGCTGTCAGATATATCTTATGAATTAAAAAGTACAATGTTTATCTCTGAAATATGGCAGAGCAGAAGTATAAACTATCATAAAATGGAAATACTCAAAGCAAAAATACCTCAAAACTGTACCCAACCTTGAGCAAATGTATTTAGTTATTTTCAGTTAGTAGACAGAGGAGGCTACTGGGTAGGGCCTTCCTTTGCTCTCAGAAGAGCTTCAGTTCTTTGTGGCCTGGATTCAACAATCAGTCAGCTACACGTTCATGCTGCTGATCTCCTGTTCCACCGAATCCCAAAGGTTTTCTACCGGATTTAGATCCGGTGACTGGAGAGGACACTGAAATTCATGACACCAGTTGGAGACGACCGTTGCTTTTTGACATAGTGCATTATCATATCGGAAGTAGCCGTTAGAAGATGCACAAGGTCAACAGCCACACTGAGATTGGCTCAGGCATTAAAACCATAACTGATTGGTATCAAGGGAACCAAAGTTTGCCAAGAAAACCTTCCCCACCCATAACACCAGCAGCAGCAGTAGCATCAGCAGCCTGGACTGTTGACATGAGACATGTTGGGGCCATATTCTGGCCCAACCATCCGCTGCCTCAGCAGAAACCCAGATGCATTAGACCAGGCTACGTGTTTCCAGTCTTCACCTTTCCTTGTTTTTGGTGCCTGTGTCCACTGGCCTCTGGCAGACAGGAGTGGAACCCCACAAGTCGTCTGTTGCTGGAGTCCATCCACCTCAAGGTTCAACGTGTAGTTCATTCTGAGGAGCTTCTCCACCCATCACCGTTGTAAAGAGTGGTTATCTGAGTTACCGTAGCCTTTCTGTCAGCTCCAACCAGTCTGGTCTTTCTCCTCTGACCTCTCGCCTCAACAAGATGTTTCCTCCACAGAAATACTGCTCACTGGAGGAGTTTTGTTTTTCATACCGTTCGGACTAAACTCTAGAGCCTTTTGTGTGTGACCCAGGAGTTTCAGAAACACTCAAACCAGCCCATCTGGCACAAACAATCATGTCATGGTCAAAGTCGCCGAGATCACATTTATCCCCCGTTCTGATAATTGATCTGAACATGAACTGAAGCTCTGGACCTGTATCTGTGTGATTTTATGCATCGCACTGCTGCTATATGACTGGCTGATTGGATAATTGTATGAATAAGCAGGTATACAAATGTTCCTAATAAAGTGCTCAGTAAGTTGTTCTGTTTTTAGTTGCACTGTGACTAATTAATGTATGAGGGAAAGATGGATCAAGCTAAGGAAGCCTGGCAACTAGAACAATAACAAAAATTGGCTACAAATTACGCATATCACTGGAGTGCTGTGAAAAGGTTCAAGGATTGTTGGAAAAGGCAGGAAGACATTAATGACATCTTGGATAGTATCACCACTACTAGATAATATAACTGAACCATCCTTTTGTCATCTTTTTGTGGCATTTTAGGCCTTTATTAGATAGAGTGAGCAGAGAGTGAACAGGAAATGAGTGAGAGATGAACAATAAAGGTGAAAAGCTGAAGAGTGTATATCCTTAACTGGGTAAAAGACAGTACGCACAGTTTTCTCCTTCATTACTTAAATTATGAGAGAAGATTAGGGGAAGATTTCAGATTTGTAGTGCTCCTGTGTGCAGGCTTCTGGCCCTTACGAGCTGGTTAGTTTGCTCGTGTTTTGGTCCACCGGTCATTATTATGGGCCTCCGTTTTCTTTATTCTGCATTTAGTTTCTTCGCCTTCATCTTAAGCCCTGTCACTGATGTATGAACCGTCTTCTCTTTAACCTGCATCAGTCCGCAGTCCAGCACTGTCACAGTAAAAAGGCCCAGTCCAGCCTGGGGCATGTCATGAACATCAAGCTCAGGTTCTTTCCATGTTGCTTTGGGTTTCCTCTGTGCACTTTGGTTTCCTCCCGCGCTTCAAAGACAAATACGCCAGATGAATTGCTCATTTTTATTTTGTAAGTATGGTAAATTGTTTAGTACATTTTTAAATAAACAAGTGAATCACGTGTGCCTCATTCTGTCTCCTTGGATGCAGTATAATGAAATCATGGCCACCCCTTCGCTGATTTAATAGTGTCATTCATCTTGATGGTGGAAACAGACCAGAGTACTTCCACTTAAAATGATGGAAATCAAAAGGGGCAGACATACAGCGATCCGGCTCAAGCTGTTCCTCCCTGTGGCCACCAGGGGCCACCAGGGGCCACCAGGGGCCACCAGGGGCCACCAGGGGCCACCAGGGGCCAACAGGGGCCACCAGGGGCCACCAGGGGCCCCAGACGAGCGAACCTTGAAAAAAAACCCGTTTTTCTTCAACGGAGCGCTGCGCAAAGTGCGAGGCAGATGCAGATTTGCCGGCTGACCGCCAGGTGACGCTGACGCGACGACGAGGGCGCCGGAGAGCAGGACTGAAGCGACGAAGAGGAGGGTGGCGGGCGCCGGAGGAAGCGACCTGCTCCACATCCGTCGTCGGCGTCGCCTCGGTCCAAGCGCAGGTAAGACCCGCCGGTCGAGGCCACCCGCGTCACCGTGCGGCCCAACGACCCGTCCGTCTCACCCGCTCACCTCCGGTCCAGTTTACCGCGACGGCGGCGCGTCCGAAGGTGGCGAGACGCGCTGAGATCACTGTGCTAACTCGTACCAAAGGTCGGTCAATATCTGGCCTCTTTTTGTCCTTTAACACTTACGCCGAAGTGAGTTTTGTGACATCTCAGTCACCGATATTATGTCAGAACCGGGCTACAGTCGGAGGAGACTCGTATCTCTGGGGAAACGATAACATGGTTACATGGGTCCTGCTAATGCTGTTAGCACCGAAGCCGTGGAAACCAAATTCGGTTCAAAGGTTCGTATATTTTCAGTTGACTTGCTAATAATCCGTACACACCCGTCATAGTTTGATCAATTCAAGACCGTATACAAATCTTTCGATCCGCCCCTTTTATTCGGCATACACGTGTCACCTGAGGTGTCATTTATTTTGATAGCGTAAACTTTGAACTACTGTGAGGATCTAGTCGTTGTCATGATGCGGAGGGAGCTGTGAGCACCACTTTTCGAGAGCTTAAGCTTTTATCAGACAGTTTCTGTTAGGTTGATCATGTTTTTGCTAAAATTGCCGGAAGATCCTGTCAACTGGTGCCAGGCGTTAAAAACTGATCCGTCCATGCGCCCTCGCCAAGATACAGTTACCAGATTTCTGAAGACTTCCTTCCGTGCTGTCCATGCGAGATGTCAGTAAAAGTCACAGATCCTCATTACTCATCCTTATACTTGTCCTATATAGCACTATTAGATGTGTCCGGCAGGGCATGCTTCTTGTTTTGTTCATATCCGTCATGAGTTAAAATCGTTTGTGTGCAAAGAAAAAAATCTCTGAGCCATCATCAAAATAAAATCACGCAGACCAGACCAGTGACATACGATGAAAAAGGAGGAAAGATATATATGTATTTCCGAAATGCACATGTAATAGAATTTAAGGCATAAAGGAGAAAATAGTTTTTAAAAAATGCCAGTATAACAGTGTAAGTATTAGACAAGTCCAGTGTTGAGGCAGCAGGGTCACCAGATTGTATCTCTGCAAATCCTTTCTAGCATGAGCTGAGACAGCTCCTCATCCAAGTCCCTCAGCTCAAACTAGCTATATTAAAATTTGTGTCTTAAAAGTCTTAGACGACTTATGGGAAAGTGGTCTCAGACTTTTGGACTCGACTGTATAAACAAAAAAGTATAAAGATATTGCTTCAAGATTGTAGCTAAAGATTGTATACGTGTGTGACAAGGGAAGTTGTAATGTTTTCGCACTTCGGCCTAAATCCTCTTTAAGTGTGACAAGGTCAATGAGTCCCAGCTGATGCCAGGCTAAGCCTGAGCTGAGAGGAGATAAACCAGTGAGCAAGAAGCCAGCGCAGAAGTGTTACTACTGCACTACACAAGCTGCTGAGTGAGTGCAGGTCATGTTGACTGAATGGATGGACAGTTGATCAGTAGAATATAGTTGGAAAAGTGTCTGAACATTTGATTGTAATTAAGGCGCAACATTGTGTTTACCCCAAAAGGGAAACTCTGTTCCCATCCGTTCATTTTCTCATGCTGTCTCCCTTTTTTTGCTTGCCAGGATGGCACAGTGGGGGGCCATATTCTCAATAATTGCTGCTCTTGGAGGAGCAGCACTTTTAGCCTCCGTACACAAGATCGATGAGGGACATACTGGTGTTTATTACAGGTGAGACTGCAGCACACATTGTTGTTTTTTATTTCGTGTCTGAGACATTAGTTTTAAAATAATCTTCTATAGTAGTGAGACAAGAAGAATAGAGGTGTTTGTGTTAATCAACCTAACTGTTGAACAGTTGGTTCTGCCAATAATGCCGTCTATGACTCATTACCCCTGTACCTCCTTACAGTTAATGCTGGGTAACTTAAGTTTTGTCTCCTGCACAGACATGAAGTAAATATCAGAGTTTTCATAGCAGATGAGATAAAATCAACTATTGCCTGCCTCAGATGGGCAATTCAAATAAAGGACAGATCTGTGTGTCTGTGTGTGTAACACAGGGGAGGGGCTCTCCTGACCACAACAAGCGGCCCCGGTTTCCATCTAATGCTTCCATTCATCACCACCTACAAGTCTGTTCAGGTAAGTCAGGTCTAGTCAGTTTTATTTACACAGGATAAAGTCACAAACCGCTCATATACAGTACAGTATACTATTCTCTCTGGCCATAGATTCTAGCTTCATACAGTATAGTCACAATCCCACTGAAAGAGCATAATAATTATAAAAATAAAGTAATCTCTTTAGATTGTTTTATTTCTTAAAATCAGTATAAATGTCTTTGAGCATTACAGGGTCACAATAAAAGGAAAGAGAAATATAGACACAATATCTACATCTTAACCCCATGTTCTTTCTGAATGCTCTGATTCAATAACTTCATACTGGGTATGTGAAACTAAATGTACTCTAGCAGTTGCTATTTCAAAATTTGAGATATCCACTTTTGTTTTAAAGTGGAATGAGGGGGCTTCTGTTGGACAAGACAACCCCACAATCTGACAGTGATAGTCTTAGCTGCTGTTATACACATAGATAGCATAATCTTTTCATTAATGGACAGATAAAAGGAAAGTAACAAAAGTTTTAAAACTGACGGTGAGCATGTCATAGCTTTGCAAAGAACTGCTGTTAAAAAAATTGCAACTTGTTTTTACAAGAGGGGGAGAAAGGGAGGATACCAAAGCATATATGTGAGTCCTGTTTATTAAAATTGGTAAAAATGAGCCTTCTTTACAAATAGTCTATGTAGTGAGCATAAGCTCTGTGTACAGATTTATAATTGATAAACTGATAATTTGTACAGGGGATATCGGTGCAGGGAACGTGGTAACCTTTTGTTGCTGATCACATGTGGAAGTGATAGAAAAATTAGTTTCCAGGAAGATGGATGTTAAATTATTTTGAAATTGTAGTATTATTAATACTGGATTTTTGAGGAACATTTAAGTCAAGAGATCAGTAGATGGCATGACATAAACAAAAATCTTGATCTTGATAGATTTTGGTTTTTGTTTTTGTTTTTTTTGTTTTTTTAATGAATGAATGTGTGTATTTATTTTTTCATTCATTTTTCATTTAGATTTTACAGCTTCCATACTATATTACTTACCAGCCGACAGGTACAGTGATCCCTGATATGCTGAAAGCCGAAATATATAAGCCGGAATATATGACTGACCTAACTCAACTTTAAATATATGTTAACCTCCTTTATCAGTGAACATGTGCACTCCTCTGCTGCTCTAAGAAGGAAAATTTAAGAAGGCTAGTCGTCTGTTAGCAAACTCCCTATATTTTAAGGGGTGGATAAACCAAGATGAATTTAGCTCTCTACTCTGAACTACCTTTGTGAGGGTTATAATGTTCAGGATATGTTGATACTTTGTGTCATAGAGACATTTACCCCGTGTGCAAAACTTAAATCCAGCTGTCCTGAATTTAAGATGTTGAATGATCTAATTTCAGACAGTATTGATGGATTACTTCCCAGAACCATCGCCATATGTCTGTTATTCTTATAATGATGTCAGAGCAACACAAAAAATCATGCCACTGACATCTGGAATGTGAAAAAGTAATACATTAATTGTGAATTATTATTTTTTTTCCTCACAGACAACACTGCAGACAGATGAAGTGAAGAATGTACCATGTGGCACAAGGTATTTTTTTTCTGTTTTGACTGGCTGAAGATGTGTCAGATGTGGTCTTCAGACTTGTTACACTCAGCTTTCTTCCTTTACCCTACCCATTTCCACACAGAACACTGGGTAGAGTAAGAAACCCACATTATCAGAGCCAGAGGTTCATCAGTATGTGTCTGAATCACTGGCATTGTACAGAATAAAAACACAATCCCTTTTATCCCAACCTAGTGTTAGGGATAAAAGTGTGTTTGAATTGGCAAAATTTAATTTACTGTTTTCTTTTCTTCAGTGGAGGAGTGATGATTTACTTTGACCGCATAGAAGTGGTGAACTATCTCATTCCATCAGCAGGTAAACTCATCATCAGTGTATTTATCCTAAACACAAATGGTTTTGCTTTTGGATTCTGCAGCTGAGGGTCACTCGAAACACTTCTGCAGATAACAACTTTGGCACTGACAAACAAGTGCTTGCTCATGGGAAAATGTTGGCTCTCTGTAAATAATAACTATAAAGAGTCTGGTCTTGACCTACTCTATATGAAAAGTGCCCTGGATAAACTCTGTTATGATATGGTGCTACATAGATAAGATTGAATTGAATTGAATGTTAGAGCCTATTTTTTGGCTCCAGCAGAGTCAAATATATCCCTGTGTTCTGTGTTTGCTGTCATCTCTGACCTGATTGGGCACTTCTTTTCCTCCCTGTAGTGTACGACATAGTGAGGAACTTCACAGCAGACTACGATAAAGCTTTGATATTCAACAAGGTTCACCATGAACTCAACCAGTTCTGTAGTGTTCACTCACTCCAGGAGGTCTACATAGGCTTGTTTGGTAAGTGTGGTGAACTGTAGACTCTGTTTCAACTTACTACTAATTTGAAACATCTTTTTTTTTTAGTGGTGCATAGAAAAGACTCTACTGCATGCGGCCAGCTTACAGCCTGCAGTTCAAAACACCCTGAATTTATAGTTTGTCTCTCTAGATTTCACACAACAGCTGCTATGCATATGGACTTGCTATTTTCTGTATGTGTGTATGTCTTCACTGTTGTGGGGCCTAGCCACCTAACCACAGAATGTAGACACAACCATGTACACCTTAAAGAATCTTACATATTTGTCCAATGATTAAACATGGAGGGGTAAAAATATATTTTCAGACCATTTCCCTGAATAAGTATTAATTTAGTATTTGTCTCAATAGTAATGACATAATTTTGGGGAAAATGAAAATGTGAGTTCTTGGGCAAAAATGAGCTTCACATTCCTTTCCTGTCTTGGAAATGTGTTAAAAATTAAGCAGGAAATTCCATCCCTTCGACTCGCTAACTTCCTCATTCACTCCTGTTGAACAGTCATAAAGTGGTATTGCGAGATGGGATAGACCAGGGCTAGCTAGAGACCGGTATGATCCTTCTTTCACCTTTCCTCTCGATAGTCTGCTAACTTCAATACAAAAAAAGAAGTGACAGAAAAGGAAGCAAAACACGAATTAACATTGCCGTTGCTTTTCACCACTGGAGGACAGCTCTTGGTGTGTAAAAGAAATAGAGTTTGATGCTGAACTCACATGTCTTCTTCACTGGTACATAAACAGCTATTAATGCTAACGTTGGCTATGTAGTGATAGTAAAAAAGTCAGGATGTCAGTGTTCCTAGATGAAGAAAGATCAAATGAAAGAGCCATTTTCAACTTGCTTAGAAGATTCTTCTTATGTCAGATGCGTAAACAACATGTTTTGTGTTTTGTTTATCTAGCATGTGGGTCAGAATAAATAAATAAATAAAAAAATCCATATACAACCCACTATGAAAATTATAAGACCAACTGAAATAACTGAATAACTGAATATCAAGCAAAATGCTTCAAAAACAGTATGTGAGCAAATATGAATTGAGTCCAAAATCTATCCTCGCAATGACTAATTGTATCAGAGGATTCACAGTGAGGAAAAAGGGGAGAGTGTCGTTTACATCTGAATACTTCAGCAGAAAAATATGGGGCAGTCTTTTAGAGAACATAGAAGACTTGCCTTCCTTCATACCACAACCTCATGAACCACATGCCAAATAAACTCACATAGCACTTTTATTAGGAACACCATACTAATACTGGGTAGGGCCTTCCTTTGCTCTCAAAAGAACTTCAGTTCTTTGTGGCCTGGATTCAACAATCAGTCAGCTACACGTTCATGCTGCTGATCTCCTGTTCCACCAAATCCCAAAGGTTTTCTACCGGATTGAGATCCGGTGACTGGAGAGGACACTGAAATTCATGACACCAGTTGGAGACGACAGTTGCTTTTTGACACAGTACATCATATCGGAAGTAGCCGTTAGAAGGTGCACATGGTCAACAGCCACACTGAGATTGGCTCAGGCATTAAAACCATAACTGATTGGTATCAAGGGAACCAAAGTTTGCCAAGAAAACCTTGTTGGGGCCATATTCTGGCCCAACCATCCGCTGCCTCAGCAGAAATCCAGATTCATTAGACCAGGCTACATTTCACAAGTCGTCTGTTGCTGTAGTCCATCCGCCTCAAGGTTCAACGTGTAGAATGATAAGAAAAGAACTTTCTGAAAAGGGTTCAGTCTGAAACTTTACTCTGTTGAGTTCGTGAAGGAGACAGTTTTTACTAGTTATACACTCATCACCTAACAAACCCTCCTCCTGTATTTTCCCCCACACAGACCAAATTGATGAAAACCTGAAGTTGACGCTACAAGAGGATCTAACATCCATGGCACCTGGGCTTATCATACAGGTACAGTGAGACCACCAGAAAGGCTGCAGTAAAGACAAAGCTAGTCAAATCAGACAGCTCGAATCAAAACTGTATGAAGCTCAGAACATCTCAGCAAGCAAGACTTTGTTGCTGGTTGAGATGATAAACATGTTGTTATACCAGTTTACTAAAGACTTAAAAAGGATCGACCATAAATCCATCAGCTTTATCAAATGAGCTATTGGTCATGTGCTTTGTATGTATCAGAATTTCATGACGCTTTTTTTGTTTTTTAAGGGTATTTTTATCCCTTTATTACAGTGTCAGTAGTAGAGAGAATACAGGAAATGAGGGGAGAACTAAATTGGGAAAGGTTAGACAAGCACAACACATTTTGAGTCATGGCATCGGTGCCATCTTTGTGTTCTCTGGCAACATTTGATTCATGCTTATGCTGTTTATACACCTAAGTACACCTAAGATTGAATCCAAAATGTATGCACATCAGTAGGGACAAAGATCTTCATAATCGGGCCAATATTGAGCAAGAACATTTGCAGCTCCTATAACATAATTAAACGGTGAATTTGTCTGAGCCAAAGCACGTCCACTAAAACTATTTGTTCCTTGTTCCTTGTTCCTACAATATTGATAGGATTCGTAAAGAGTTAGACCTTCTTGTTAAACAGTAAGATCCTTATTTTTAGCCAGAAACACCCTCATATCTCTCTGTTCTAAGCCACCGGACACCATTGACAAAAACAGCAATTTAACCTTGCAGAAAAATACTCTTAACAAAAAGGTCTCTCTGTTGGAATCCTCTCCATGATGTTGTAAACACTTATAATAACAATCAGAAAAATGCAACACTTTGTGGCCACGGTTTTAGGGTATACCAATCTTGCTCATTACAAAGATTTTTGACCCTATCCATCAGTTACATCCAAAAACAGGTGAAAATAAGACCCTGGCTCAAAAATATCAGTTATCCTTTAATCAGAAACTGTAGGAGTAGACAAGGCAACTTGTCAATCAAAAGTGGGTTGAGCAAGAAAATTGACTCCAGGAATCCACTGAGCACTGAGGAAGTGTGGTCTCTGTTTAGAAGGATACTTGAAAATCTTGTAAAAGACATCTAAACTCACACAGAACTACAGTACAGAACCAGTTTACTGAAGTTATGAATGGAAATGAAATACTATATACAGAGTTCTTGATGACAAAAGGTATTTTTTTCAGTCTGTAGCCTTACATCAAGTTTCAGAGCCTCTAAATCCCCTCTACTACACAAAAACACAAGAAAGGTTTTTTTTTGAGGAAAGTTAAAGAACAACATGGTGACTGACTTAAAAATAGCCTGAGTTGTTTTCCCCCATATTTAATCTTGGCCCCAACTCCACTGGGCTTTGATTCTCTTGTCTTTGTGTTTGGCAAATCTCAAGAAAATGTTGAAATAACAGTCACCGGTGTCTCTCTTTGAGAGACCAATAATCATTCAGGACTCTATATCTCAGGGCTCCTAATGGTTATTTGAGAACCTCCCTTGGTGTTTGTTTTTTTTAATGTCAAGTTCCTTGTTACACTTCATCTGTCTTTAATTGCCAACTTACCATAATTTCTCTGTCATTTTTTTCTGTCTCGCTGGTAAACAGGCAGTTCGTGTGACAAAACCAAATATCCCAGAGAGCATTCGTCGGAACTATGAGCTCATGTGAGTTATTTTTTCTTTGCCCAAACAAAGAAACCTCTGAAGTCTATACTGTATATTTATTTTACCTCCCAAATGGATTGACCTAATGTTCATCCAACTCCCCTTGATCCTTGATTTAGACAAAGGTAGGAAAAAAGCAGGTGTCTCAACTGTAAACCATAATTTTTTCTCAGCTGAAATCATCACTAGTAGATTAGCCAGCTAGCTTTCAGCTGTAGCTATCTAAGTAAGACAATTATAGCTCAATGATTTGATTTTTTTTCAATGAGCACGGTATCTCCAGCTGACTTCAATTTTTGAAGCTGATTCGTTTTAAAATGAGAATCCTTGCATTTGATTGCCAGATACTAAAGGTGCACGTCCCAGGCAAAAAGTCCACATCCTCAACACTTCATGGTCCATGTAGAAGACATGGAAATGCAATGTTCTTGTATTGCAGCATAGAGCTACCTAGTCCAATACGTATGATAACAAAAAATATAAGGTCAGGCTATTGGGTCTTTTTAACGAAGATGTGTTAGGCTGCTTGGTCTACACACTTGTTTTTACTTTAAAACAGTAGGTTTTTACTTTACAAGACACAAGAGTAAAAGAATTCAAGTTGAGACCTTACCAGTGTGTTTGGAAACATAATAATCGTAATTTTCCAACACCAAACATAATTATAGAACACATCTTGGAAAATTAGTTTGGTTAGGGTTGCTTAACTTCTACAACTCTATGAAGAGCATGCTAATGTCAGCCTAAACTCTGATAGAATCCAGTACTGGCTCCCACACAGTGGGGAAATATTGAGTTGATGTTTTTGTTTTGTTTTTTTTTTTGTTTTTTTTCTTTTTAAGTAGTGGAGCTAGTTAATGAATTGCTCCTTGGACTTAGAAGTAAAACTTTGCTACTTACTGTAGATAGTAAGCTTGTTAGTCAGACATGCTAAAAAATGCAGTTTAGGTTAAAGCAGATAAACACACTGTTCAAGCATTCCTTACACTTTTACCCCTGTGTTTTTGGTTTAGAGAAAAGTATGCTTAAATCTGTTCTCTTGGTTTACAAATCTGTGCATACGCTTTGTAGTATTTGTCATGATTTTATTTGCTAATTGAGAAATGGGTTTCATTAGCAATCTGACACCCTTAAACAATAAGATGCCTAGAAGGACTGTCCAAGCTCTTGTGAATTTTTGTGAATGAATACAGAATTAATTTTGCTTCCAAACTTATTGGTAGGATTAGAATTCAGTTAAGTATAAAGCTGATGATTCACTCATGGTCTCAGTTACATATGAGTCTTTGTACTGCGCAGCAATTGCCCAGCCCTCGTCTCAAACATCTCTACTTTCATTTTCAACATTGCAAAGCAATAACTTTGCAGACTGACTGGGACTAAAACCTCAAGACTATGAGCGCCAAACTACCAGGCCAACATCCGAATCCTGTGCCATCATAGACACATGGATGGTCTGCCTGTACGCTAAATCTGGGACTTTATCTTTCTGCAAGCCTTTGCTGAATTGACAGAAATTCTAATCCTAAATTAGTAACTTCACTATGGGTCTAAAGACTGTTTACCTTTCCGGCAATCCCTCTAAATTTAATGGCTAACTCCTTATTTAAAGAAAATTAAATTTATTTGAAAATGCAGGGCTTATTCCAATAATCTGGGCAATCTTTTCCCACAGTTAGGATCAAATTTTCAACTGCCAAAGTCCAAGTTAAGCAACAACAATCCCCACACTATTACTCAGGCACTCAGGCTGTGAAAACAAAACTGAGCACGGACAGATACTGAACTGCTTATGTGAAGTGAAACTAAAGGTATGCTTGTCGAAAGGGCTATTAAGGAGGAAAGAGAACATAGAGTAATGCAAATCGGACATAGACATGTAGAATAATAATAATCTGAAGATGAAGAAGGCTAATGATAATAAATGGAGCAGTGGGTGTTGATCAGGATCATGGGGCAGTAGGTGGATCTGCAGCCATGGATCCAGACTCTGTGGCAAAACTACGGGAGAGAGAAGAAGTCAAGTTAATAACAAGCACTGATGGGATGTGAATATTTACAAATGGGGAGGGAGAGGATGAGAGAGGAGCTTAGTGTATCATGGGAAGTCCCCCGGCAGTCTAGGCCCAGGGGTGCTGTGCTTAGGGCTTCTGCTGCGTTATTTTCCGGTGGGAGTTACTGTATTACCAGTTTATGACGACACCATAAATTGGCCCATTCACATCTGCTTCTAAATCATCTTTACTCGGATTTTCTGAAAGCTCTGATATATCCAACTTGTTGCTTAAATGTAAAAAGTATTTGAAAAGGCAAACAAACATGGATGCCTCAAGTCAGCCAAAGTCCAACATTAAAGGTAATGAAATCTGAAATGAAGGTATGGGTTATACTGTCTAATTACACCTCTGCACATCCCTCACAGAGTTGTGAGGGATAATGGTAGGAATAATGTCACCAAATTCCAAGCACCAATGAGAATGATAAAGCTTTATATTATCCCGCCAAAACAGTGTCAACAGGAGAGTGAGGCAGACATCAATCAAGCCTGCTCTTTACATGCCCACACTGTCCTGAGGATTTAGCAAAAAATTGCCCGTTTTGATATGTAGAGCCTTTTAATGTTAAAGTGCCCGTTAATTTTTGCAGGGAGAGCGAGAAGACAAAGCTGCTGATCTCTCAACAGACGCAGAAGGTTGTGGAGAAGGAGGCTGAAACAGAAAGGATCAAAGCTGTAATAGGTGAGAAAGAAAAAGGAAAACAATGATATAGTTTGTTGTTCACAGAGAGAAAACACACTGCAGGTTGATGGTTTAATAATGATTCTTTGTTTTGTAGAGGCTGAGAAAGTGGCACAAGTGGCAGAGATCAAGTACGGACAGAAAGTCATGGAGAAGGAAACCGAAAAAAAGATCTCTGAAATCGAAGGTTTGTGTCAGGTGGTGGGCAGAATTACCGGGATCTTTTACTTAAAGAGGAACACCACTAATTCTTCACATCAAAGTTGTATGAAGCCTTTTGTGTCTCCAGAGGGAGCTGCAAGAAATCTGATAAACGTCTTGATGTGAATGCTCTTCAGTCAGCGTCACTGGGGGCTAAGGTCTACCGGTTGAAAAGTGAAAAAATCTGAGGGTAAACAGTTGATAAGAAGTGAGCTAACCAGACCTTTGTAGTCTGCTCATCATTCCTGCTTGAGGCAGTCAGTTCACAGCTACATTAGCCACCACTAGCATAACACACCCAAATCTTTTCCCAATGGTGGGTTTTATAAGGGGCACGGCAGAAGACTGTGTGAAATAATAATGACAGTATCTCTGGTTCTGCAGTGTCAATTGTAATCCTGGCTGCAATTTTGTGTCAGCAACGATAATGCCCAGCCAGTTATGTTTCAAAGCTAGGATTTGACAATTGTATTTCATTTTGGCATAGACAATTTAGTAAAGATTTTGTATTTAGCTTGGCAGATCTATGCTGGCTTAATTTTAATATGGTAGACAAATCATGTCTGAAAGATTGTCCTTTCTAGTAGTTTAATTCAATTATGAAACAGATTGTACACATAAAAATGAAATACATATGAAATGTGAATTAAATAATTTATTTCTTTTTTGGATTTGTTTACTTTTAGGCATTTTTAATCTTCAGTACCATCAGACAGTACCATTTTTTATAATGGGTTACCAAAAAAAGATTAGGAATCACCAGTGTAATATTTAGCAGTGTCTTTTATTGTATTAGCCTATCTTAAATACTTTATACAATATCATTATATGAGAAATAGCTAGTTACTTTAGCTGTCAAATAAACATAAAGGAGCAAAAACAACAATATTTGCCTCTGAAATGTAGTGAAATAAAAGTGTCAGGGTACATGAGTTGAAAATAAGTGCAAGTATCTTGGAACAGTATTTAACTAAAGAACTTCAATAAATGAATTGACACTGTGTCCTAGAAATGCTCTGTCTTTGAGTTAAATTATAAAAGGAAAAAGGGGGGAACTCATGTTGGTATTTACAGCTCCTTCCTGCTTTCTTAGCTGTAAAGCAGAGTGGACTTCTGGAAACCGCGCTACTGCTTTTAAATGACAGTGATTGTGATTTATAGATAAAGCTTTCTTGGCCCGGCAGAAAGCCAAGGCAGATGCAGAGTTCTACACAGCACAGAGAGCTGCTGAGGCCAATAAGGTAAAGAGCTGACACAAACACACATCCACCCTTAGCCAGGACAAAGTCGAGACTTTTTTTGTAATTTGAATTCTTTTTCACCTCTTGCAGCTGAAGTTAACACCAGAGTACCTGCAGCTAATGAAGTACAAAGCCATCGCAGCCAACAGCAAAATCTACTTTGGGAATGACATACCCCAGATGTTTGTGGACTCTGCCTCTACAGGGAGCTCCATCAAGGCCTCTGCAGCTATGGACATTGTGGGTGAGCAGTTCCTGGACCTGGATTAAGTATTCGCACCCACAGGACCACCCCGGGGTGGAGGACTATCTGCTGGAAGGCAGTAGCCTGGCCCCACAAGCTGGCTGGCTGGCAGGCAGGTTCTCCCTGTGGCCCAAAGAAGCTCTGCTGACCAGGGCCTGTATTTCTCAAACATCTCAGAATCACTGCTAGAAATCACCCTTAAAGTTTGGCTAGAGAATAAAATTCTTCTACCTCAGAGCAGAGGACCAGGATTCATTTTGAGGCCTCTGTTTGTTCTGACACAGAATGCCATCAAAAACTAGATTAAATAGCATCACCTGTGGGTGTATAATAAGCTCTTATTAAAAATGACACTTAGCCAGAACATTAATTAAAAGGATTTAGCCCTCTGGCTGCTCAGCTTTTACGTTGTCTGTGGCAGGTGTACCCAGTCCAAACATCAATGATCACAAATCAGTTATGCCTAATGTGTTTATACTGTTTTAACCCTTTATGTAACATGTGTCCCAATTGAGCATTCGAAGCTGTAATATTTGCAACCTGTCATTCTGAAAAATAAAAGGCAAACTTTTTTTCCAATCAAGTTTCGGTGGTAGGGTAACTAATTGTTATTCATCATAATTAAGATTTTATTCGCAGTGAATTCAGTCACAGTTGTGAACAACCCAAATCATGGCTTTTTTAGCTAAGCCTCATCCCTTTAAGTTACTGTTGCACCTCTCATGCCACAAGCTTTCTGTTCTTGCCCACTATGCAGTTTACAATGACACTGAAATTCTTAGTAATTTTCTGAATGAATGGGTCCTCGGTTTCAGACAGAGGCAGGCGAGCAGAAAGGCCTCTCATTTCTAGTCTGGGACCAGTGTTTAGCTGGCTGAAACGCCCACTTTCACTAGCATGTTTCCGCAGGTGTTGCTAGCAAATTAAGCTAACATTAGCTCCATGATTAGGTTTAAACGTTGTCTATGACTGACTTTTTAATGTTGCCAACTAAATCATTAAAATGTAGTAAACTAATGTAAAAAAAAACTAAGTAGAAAGGGCTCTCTTAATAGGTACTTGAATACAGTGCATGATATCACGCTAACAGACTGATGCCTAAGGTACATGTTCCAGAAAACAGTCGCTGTTTTGATGATTCACGTACAAGTCATTCTTCTAAAAAAAACAGCATTGCTCTTTGATTGCACTGAAGAGCTTCTTAGTCTTATCTTTAGTATCAAAAGGAAAAAAGTTGGATCAGACTCTATTCTCTCAGTTTTAACTGTTTCGCTGCTAAGCTTAAATATTAATCATTTGAAACAGTATGTTTTCACTCTAATGTTACAACTGGGTGAGGGATGAGGACTTTCCGGTACAAGCGTAACATTAACTGGGATAATAAGTTTAGATTGAGTTACAGGTATTTCCCCAAAACCAATACAAAACTGCTAATGTTACCCAAGACTCTTTTTTTTTTTTTTATTATTTTTCTATTGTAACCTGTGAACTCTCGAAACATATAACTCAAAGTAAAGAGAAGCTACTACTGTAGTTGCTAAGCTTGTTGGTGAGACATGCTAACAATTTCAGCTTAAACTGTTTAATCAGTTTCTATTACTTTCCGCTCTTGTATTTTTAGTTTTAAAAAGGTTATTTAAAAAAGACCCAATCTTCCAAACTCTTTAGATGAAAATTATCACTATCTACATCCCCATGCACACTGCTTAAGGATAATCCCTGTTTATTGGAGGGGTTCAGCGAATGGTCAGCTGTGGCAATTTAAAGTTTTGTGAATGGAGAAATTTAATCAAGAAAATCTTGATGATACCATAATATATTCAGTGACATTTACATTTATCTACATTTTCAAAAGTTAAGGGCAGGGCAGCTCTACAGCTCCTAAATCCTGAAGTAGATAGGATGACTTAGCAAGATAGATAAAATAATTAAAATGTGGATACTCCTCTGCCTAAAAGGACTAAATATATGTGCACTCTGAGGATGGACGGCCTTGATTTCTTTCTCTGAGTAGGTTGAAAAATACTGGTCCTGACTAGATATGTCACTGTAGACAAATCACAAAGATAACGAATGTACTGTGTGGCTGTCAGATGTAACACAATCACTGCATTTGTTTGTTTTTCTATATGTTTTTGTAAAATTTCTTTTCAGCACAGAAGAAATCTTGAATATGAATTGAATTTGTGCAACTGTTTGAGGTTGTACCACATTTTGCTACATATGTATGAACAACTTTGTTTTTCAGACCGCATCTTTAGTGAAGACTATGCTGTATTTTTGTAACTGTTTGTTTCATCTGTTTTGCATTAGGATTTTTATTCAAAACAGTGTTCACTCTGAAAAGATCATGTTTGGATGAGACACGAAAAACAGCTTTTGTACTCCAGGTTAATAACCAAACTACAGATATGTGACGTGAGCTACATTCAGCTAATCTTTTAATAATTTAAAGAAACCATTTCATGTATGTCCTGTAAGAATCGTTATAGGATGTGTACAGTAGGGAATTGCCTTTTAGGGTTTGGCAACGTGACCAACCGATGTCCTGGAAAAGGAGGAGGTAGTAGGAACTGCAATGTAGAGACTGACTGAACCATAGAAAGCAGTTTTTTGTATGTTAGAGAAGTGTGGAGGAGTTAGTTACTCAGTGTGGACCCTTAATACCTTGACTTTATTAGGGCCAAAACATTTCATCTTGACTTTGTCCAGCTGTTGACCAAAAGTTTAATTTGCTCCTCAGCACTAGTCAGTTTAGTAAAAGTACTTCAACACAATGTTCCGATATTGCACGGAATGCATGGGTGTGATTTTACGACCAAATTAACTGCTCTCCAAAGAACCAGTCCAACCACTGTGGGATCAGACTCACTGAGGGTGACAGATTTCATGTTTAGGCATTAAGTCAGGGAACTTGGTATATTTTGGTTTTTTGGTTTGTTTTTTTTTCCTGAGTCATCTTGTGTTTCTGAAGCCAAATGGCTGTTGTCTGTATTCACTGTAACCAGTATATTTTCCATTTATCCTGTCAGAGTGACTTTTTGTTTTCATTTTCAGTCTACTTACTTCTCTTTCACAGATTAATTGGGATTTACAGTGACTTTAAAAAATGTTTTTGCACTGATTCCAATCATAAATGTTCAATGAAGATATTGTCATTTGACAATAAATTACTGTGGGTTATTCTTAAATCATTGGCATTATTAAGATTTTTATTTATATCGCAAGTGCAGTGTAATGTATATGATGTTTCTTCTTAATAATAAAACTGTGCTCCAAACACAATAAACTTATAGTATCTAAACAACAGTTAAAGTCCTACGCCTGCCGGATTCTTTTTAAAAGTCGAAAAAAGTAATAGTATAATCATATCATGAAAGCTTCTTTACAATTTGCATGTCTCATCACAAATACATTTAAGAACTTTATTTTATCCTTTAATATGATCATTTTTTGGCAGGTTGTGAAGGCCAGAGTTACAGTATAATTAAAAACATGACACATTGAAAGACTCACAGACAATATGCACATTGAAACCATGGCTGCACTAACACGTTGGGGGGGGGGGCTCATTTTAGAGGGCTGTTAAGTCCCACAAGTTTCTTAAATAGTTGCTATGAGAAATCATCAGGTGAGTTTACAGGGGAGTGGACAGACTGACCTTTGATTTCTGCACTTCACTCTGAATAGGCGCCTGATGACTGCTTCCCTACTCACAGAGGGGACTTTATCTGCAAGTCCTTGAGTCTGTCTCTAATTATGCCTCCATGAGTCCATAGGTCCATCTCAGGAACTCCCGAAGGCAGTTTCTTCTAATTTGGCACAAATGTTGACTTGGACTCAAGGAAGAACTGATGAGATGTCAAGGTCACTGTGACCTGATTACACTTTTCTGGCCATTATTCACTCGCATAACTCAGAAGGGCACATTGTGACCATTATATCCTGCAACTTGGCAAGTGGCTGGTGACGGCATTCAATCACAGGGCGGTATTTCTAGTTTTGATTTCATGCTTCGTCTTTTATCTTTTTTTTTTTTAGTTTTTAGTTTTTCAAAAAAGTGAAAAATGTAAGGAAACGGATGAAATGTGAAAGGTTTCAGTTAATGTTATCCCCTGAGTCATTCATCATACCATTTGGCTCATATTCTGCCAGTTTTGACCTGATCCCATTCTGCTTTACCTGCAGTTGATAAGAGAGGGTACCCATATGCAAGTTTGCCCTACCTGCAATCAGCAGTGTCACTTTCAAGATCAGAAAATATCAGATCTTTCCACTGCTGAAAAATTGGTCTAAGTTCTGCTTTTCTCAGAAATCTCCTTCATTCCCAGAAACTTTGGGGGCATGACGCCAACTTAATCAGCATAATCAAAGATCCATTTTTCAGATGCTGGCGGGTAAAATGGGTGCAGGGCCCCTCCTACCACCAATTTGGCAGAAGAAGTAGAAGAGGGGGAGTGATCCAGCTGCAGGGAGAGTGGCAGCCGAGGAAACACCTCCTAAGTTACCAATCTCTCGAACGCATGGAAGGAAGACCTCTCTGGGACATGTGAATGCATGAAAAGCGGAGAAGCGAAAGTGAGCTGACCGGTTTCTCTTTGACGGCCCATCATCTCAGCTCATAGAGGACTTTTCACCACAGGAACCGGAGAGTGGCACCGTCGGGACCTTGACAGGAGATGTAGGAGGCTGTGGCGAGGAGGTGAAAGTCGCCATGAACGCGTCGTACTCGGGGGAGACTTGCGCGCTTGCTCTCCAGGGGCTCTGGGAGCTCGTGAGAGCGCACCTGGAGGACATCCTGCTCTCGTCCTGCCTGCCCGCGTCCTTCGCCTTCCTGACGCACGTCCTCTTCTGCGCACCTTTCTTGGCCCTGGACGCGCTCGGCCACTTCAGCCCGCGGGTCCGGGCGTGGAGGATCGCCGCCGGCTCGGGCCGGCCGCCGTCCCTCCGCCGATGGGCCGACTGTTTTTGGAGGGTGCTGTACAGGTACCTGACCGTCGTGCTCCCCGCCGCCGCGCTCTTTCAGACCCTGCGGAGTCCCGCCTTACCGGCGCTGGCTCCGTCCTGCTGGCAGCTCGTTGGGGAAGTCGGGGCAGCTTCCCTGCTGTTTGACACGTTCGTCTTTATATGGCACTTCTCTATGCACAGGTGAGTGGTGCAGCCCGACACTTGGCCCGCCTCCCGTAGCACTGGCCTTTAAAGGAGTCTGCCTGCATTGGAGCGAAATATCGGCTGCTGGCAACTTTGATCCAGCAGCGTCAACACTTCCCGACCGGCCCTCTGTCTGCATGTCATGGTGTATTACAATTAAACAAGCGCTGCACTTTGGTAATTAATTTCAGAGGGGATTTTTGTTTGAAACACCAACAGCTGTTCTCGTTTCCTCGTCAGGATTCCCTGGCTCTACCGAAACATCCACCATCACCACCACCAGCATCACATGCCCTTCGCCCTGGCAGCCCAGGATGCCAGCTCCGGCGAGCTGCTGTCCCTGCTGCTGCTGGCTCTGAGCAGCGCCTGGGTGGTGGGCTGCCACCCTCTGAGCGAAGTCGTCTTCCACCTCCTAAACAGCTGGATGGCGGTGGAAGACCACTGCGGCTACAATCTGCCCTGGGCTCTGCACAGACTGGTGCCCTGTCTAGGAGGAGCCCCCTTCCACCATGCCCACCACAGGCTTCCCACTGGCAACTATGCCCCCTACTTTACCCACTGGGATCGCCTCTTTGGCACGTACATGAGTGATGTATTCATATCCCGTCAGTATGCATATATAAACTGAAGGATGTTTTCTGCAGATTCTACCTACTCCTGATCAACTTCTTCGCACACTTGATGTTAACGTACCAGTTTGACATTATGTTGACATATCCATTCAAGACATTTTAAAACTTGTGACTGCAAAATACTATACACAATAAAACTGACTGTGTCTGGTGGGAAAAGATATGTACAAGACAAAAAAAAAAGTATGTTTCCTTGTCAATTTCACCAGGTTTGTTGACAAAGCAGTACTTGGTACTTTGTACAGGTTGAATGTGGACAGTTGTATTTGGAAGATTAGGTCTAGGGCTTGTTCTGTTGCAAATGAATGCAGCTTGAGTGCAGGGATGACAGAAAAGCCAAGACAATGAAGCACTGTGGTAATTATGTAAGTAACGCACAACTGACATACGTACATGCATGGATGAGTTTGGATGGATTTGTATGTTTGCACAGTGTTTGTGGTCATTAGGCAGTTGATATGTGACAGATGTATTATATTCATTGCTGATCATATGTGTAGTCAAGAGAGAAAAGTAAACTAAAAGCATCAGTGGGAGATTTTGGGCAAAACACTTATTTGCTTTTTTTTTTTTTTGAGAGTTAAATGAGATATGTCTGCACAGTAACTTGGAGCAGCTAGTTAGTTTGGCTCAGCGCATTGGCTGGAAAAAGCTGGCTTGGCTCAATGGAGACTCCAGGACATTACCACAACATGCCAATTTTTTTTTTTTTATGGATTCACAAAAAATTTAGCTTGTTAATTTGCAAGGCAGACCGGGGGGGGGGGGTCTGCCTACCATTTTAAGAACCCATTGCCTGTCTTTTTGCTAAGCTAAGGTAAACTGTATTATTATTTAATAATAATCTTCTCATCTATCTCTTGGCAAGTAAACAAATAAGCGCATTTCCAAAAATGTTGAATCCTACTGGGACTTGCTGTTCTATAATGTAAAATTTGCTCCACAATTATTTTTGATGGGTATTTTTTTTTAAAGATTCGTGTTATATTCAGTGATGTACTTGGTCATTGTAAAGTTTTTGTGAATCTCCTTTTCAGGATAAAAGGCCTTGAAAAGCATGACAAAAGGTAAATGAAACCAGGACACAGACTACTTTTTGTTGTTCCTCCAAGTTTCATTATTGTATAGTGATGCTATGGTTAATGTTTACTAATTCCTTGGCCCTCATCTGTCAACATTCATGGATCCTCGCGGACTTGATTAAAGGACCATTGTGTAGGATTTAGTGCCATCTAGTGGGAAGGCTGCAGACCACAACCAAGCTCTCTAGTGCTCAACTTCAACCTTTGGTGCTCATGCTCTTCGCAAAAAAGGATAGCAAAAAGCCTGACATTGCTTAAGACTCCTGCACTTTGTTATATTGAGATGATGCATACATAACTCACCAAACCAAATAAAGTTTTTACAGACATAAGTTTATGCATCATTATTTCACTTAAGCAATGTTTTGTTTGTCTAAGAATGATTTTAAAACACTCATAAGTAAGACTTTTCTCACTGGCAGCAGCCTATTTGATAACTCGTGATATATATTTTTGAGAGAATCTGTTAATGAAAAGACTTTACTTTAACTGAAGAATGACCGTTGTAGGCTTTTTTCTTTCTGACGGACCTAAATTTAGTCTGTGCGTAATTTACTTGGCCTGCATAAGTTTGTGAACCAAACTGAACATCTGGTTTTCATTAGTGACTCTTTCAATGGGTTTTCTGAAGTTGCGCAACATCAATATCAAATTCTTAAAATGGGCTGGTATATCTGGGGGTACCTTTTTATGAACATTGAGTAATGGTGCACACTATGTCTTTCCTGGAAAATGACAAGATTCAAGCAAAGAGTTAGATGAGTACTGGGTGGTGGTACTGCCAAGAGATAAAATGATAAGCGTGTGACCCAAAACGGAAACAATCAGACCTTATTACAGACCCCATGTCTGAGTCAGGGCGAGTCATCCAGCTTTGGATGACACACCAAAACACACGTTCACAGCAAGACAAACGTCGGCGTCCTGCAGCTGACGTCATGATGTCAGTCAGTGGAGCATTACAAGATTTCGAAGAACTTTGTACTGTTTGTTTGTGAAACTTTAAGGTTTGTTGACTAATTTTCAGGTGTGCTCCAAAATTAATCATGTTGGCTAAATCCTTCAGAAACTGTAAGGTAACAGCGAGCAACGAGATTAAATTCTTTTTACACATGGAGCCATGGCAAAACAAGAGAGAGAAAAAGTACAGAGCACTCTGAAGTTGTCTTTATCATCAGAGCAAACACTGAAGACTTCCCATTTCATCATATTTCCGCAATGTTTGCCATTCAGTGAAAAAGGCCAGATTCATATTTCTTCCACGATTTTGTAAATATTCAATTAGTGAGCTTAACATAGCTGAGACCGGCTGTTGTCACTGTAACTGGCTGAGGTTCTTGCCCTCTGGTCTGTAACCATTTTTAGACGACCTCTGCTCTCATCCTACATGGGAGGTCACTCAGAGCCCAACTTGTTTGCTTTCTGAAACATTTCAGTGCACTTGTCATTAGTGGGCTGTTGCCAAAGACTTTTTTGAGGAAGCTTTAACCAGCAAAAATCACTGTAAACAGTCACCTGCTTGCCACATCCAATCTTTACATCATTGTGTGCTTTGATATCTCTACCTATCCCTTAGTCTTTGATTTTCATCTTTGACTTCAACTCTGCAGCTGCAGCGGTAGAATTTGCTTCAACCCAGCGCAGACGTCTCATCTTTCATACATTAGTGTGACATACATTCCTAATCACAAATAAAATTGGAAAGTTTTACAGATTTCAGAGCATGAATCTTATCCGTAGACTTTATTTACATCTTCATTGTTTGTTGGTACATGGAAAGAACAACATAATGCTCTTGCAATCTGGATTAGCATTCATAGAAAATTTAGTGAGAACAGAAAGAGATACCAGCCCAGACTGTTTTGTTCACATTTTCTCCTCATGAACAGGTTTTCCATTACAGCTGTCTGCATCTGCTTGCTGTCAGCGTGAGCAGCAGGCCATCCATTTTCTTCATTAGCAGGCCCTCCACTCAGTTTCCCATGGTCCTTTGTTTGTGTTTAATGTATGAACTATGACCTGTGCGCTGATACTGTCGGACCAAATGATCTGAATGTGAGTAGTGCAGTATATCATTGGTCCAGCATTTTCTTCTTAAAAAGGTGAGAGATGTTTGAGATGTTTTGATTGATAATTGTAATGTGGATAATAGATCATGGAAAATTAAATTAAAAAAAAAAAAAGTCAGTATGGTTGTTTAGCTCCAAATATTTACGTGCATTTTTATACGAGCTAATCTAAATGACATTTTGACTAACATGGTGTGTAAGCTTTTTGAAAAAGTAAGGATTGGTTATTAAGTCACAGTTAAAGCAACTTTTCATTTGAGATTTATGAAGTAATTGTTCTTTATTGTTTCAGAAACTGTTACCATTTCTCTTCCCAACAAAATTCATTTTGTGCTGCAAATGCATTATCATGGTTACAAAACCCGCTCTACGCTAAGTAACTTACAAATTTACATATATATCTACTCTGTTGTAAAAATTAATAAATTAGAACAATAAATAGTTTTGACACAAGCAGCAGAGGTATCAAAAGGCTTATAACAAAAGAAAATAACTATTTCCTTCGGGGATCCATGAAAGGAATTTGATAAGGTGCCCCTTTTTCCATTTTTCTGATTTTAGCTAAAAGATAATATTGTTTCTAAAAGGCCATTTTTAATGTAAAAGTGAGGGGTGACTCAGCTGAGGAGTTGGAGATATGTTGGGGGCACATGGTGCTGGGTCATTGAGTTGAGCCAGTTAAGATAGTTTGTTACCCAGGAATGTGGACAACCTCTGCCCCCTTGTCCTGCCCCCCACTACCCACCCAACCGCCCACACCCCCCACCCCCCATCCCATCACCACAAAAGATGCCCAGAATGCCGTCCAGGTCTCCAGGCCTGAGTAGTGGCATATATGTTTCTCAGCCCCCAACACCTTGCTATCGCTGTAGCTCAGGGGAGTGGAACAGAGGCATGTGAAGTGGGAAACAGGGCCCGGAAAGATAACCCTGCCACCAGGACCCCCGCACAGCACCTACGTATCAGGAGGCGGTAGGTGGGCCTACAGAGTTCATGTCTTGTCAGGTTGCTTCAGGGAGGTCATTTCACTGCACCAGGACACATGAAGTGCTGATTAGTGTTTGCATCAAGTGGGGAGGCCAGAGATAAGCGGAGAGGAAGACAGATGTCAGGGGGAAGTAGAGGGAGGGGGAGGGCTTGCCCACTAGTTCCCACCAGGCTGCAGACACTCTGGGATGTGCTTGGTTTGTTCCTTATGTATGCTATGTTTATCAAAAACTTAATATAAATCGTCTGCCTTTTTATTCTTGTTGGTATCACTATTAGCAACATGTCAACTGTATATCTGCAGCACACTGTCTCTCTGCTCTCTAAAAGATGGCAACTGATATTCATGACTTTGGCCTTGTTAGGTAAAGTACTTGTTAAAGTATTGGCAGTTGAAACAATCCCAAATCACTTCATTTGGAGCGAGCATAATTTCAGAGTGACCCTTCCAGATTCCAAAAGTTGTCCCTTTGTTGAAGACATTCTTGGCTTACCTCCTTTCCCAGCTTATTTTTAATTCAGTTTCTTTCCTCCTACTGTAAGACTTTACGAAGAGTTTAACTCTCTCAAAGCATGGACTATCTGCAGCCACACTCAGCCACCACCATGCCTTCAAACTTGTACTTGTAGGTCACCACACCTGTGTCATCCAGGTAGAGCAGGGAGATGGGGTCCAGCTTGGTGGGCACACAACAAGCTCGTGCCGCCTTCTGAGGGCTGTTGATGTTGACCAAAGTTTGAACAATGGCATGCTTGGTTGGTGTGACATGCTTTGTTAGTGGGAAGGAGCAAATGCCAGTGCACTCAAAGGCATCATAACCAGTGGGTGCCAGGATCCAGCTGTCCCAGCCAATATCTTTGAACTCTACGTATAGAGATTGTTTCTTGCAATGGTTGCCTCTAGCATTCCGACGAATGCGGGATGCCGTGTCATAGATCAGATTGGAGCGCATTTGGATGAGGTCCTCTTCATCTGGCTCAGCTTCTTCATCTCTCTCCTCCCTATCCCTCCCCAGCTCACCCCACAGGCCTGTCTCTAAGTCGTTCTGGAGAACCGCATTGGAGGTTTCATGGTCAATCATCTCATTTAGCTCACGCTTGTCATCACGATGATCACTGCTTTGGTCATCAGAGAAAACAATCAGTAAGGGTTTGTGTTTTTCCTCAGGACTGGTGTCAATCTTCATGTCCCCTTCAGGTGGATTCCTGTCTTTGTTGTCTTCTGTCACACCTTGAACGTCATCGTTAGCCATACTGGCAATGTGCACCTCCAACCGGTGCGTGGTGCCGTGGTCAGATTTGCGCCAGCGTTGAACAGCAGCAGTGATGTCAAAGGCCTCCCAACCGTTATCAGTGCCGTAGACCTGACGTGAAGCCAACTCCACCAGCTCTATCCGCTCTTCTCCCCCTCTGAATCCATCGCCTCTCACTGTGTTCCCATCAGTCATGTTGTCATCCAGGTCACGTGATTCCAGCTCATAGATCGTGACCTTGCGGTCGACACCAGCGTAGAGATGGCGGTCAGTCTGGACAAGGGTGTAGAGGCGGAGCTCGCCTGCTGTTATGCGTTCATGATGTGGTACTGACACGTTGAAGAGGAGAGGGTGACGCCTCACTCCTCCAATGCCCACAACACTGGGCGATGAATCTGGGGAAAGAAATAAGTGGTCAAAGTTAAACTTCTGCACAATTAGAATTTTTAAGGATGTCTTCAACTAAGTTCTTCGCCTTATTCTTAACCTATTCAAACCTAAATCTCTTTTTTTCTTAATTGGGAAACAATCAACAAGTTTATGCATCTAAAATTGCATTTGTATATGCTTGAGTTAAAGGTAAGACATTGACTGTATATGTATACGAAAGAAGACCCTGCCCTCAGTTTCACCACTTACATTCCTTGGCCTTGCAGACCAGAATGTGAATTTGAGAATAGTGTGAAATTGCAAATATTATCTAAATAAAAACATCAAGAAATTAAAACTGGCACTAAGTAAGAAATAAATAGTGGGTCTCATTTTTGATTTATCTTTACCATTTACAGGGGAAATCATCATAGGAATAGTTGAGCTATACCTTCATTTTTAAAGCTGCGGATGATGTTGGCAGAGGGCATGGCAGTGTGGTCATTAGCAAACCGGTTGTAGAGCTCCATCATGTACTCAGGTGGCTCTTCTCGTGTGCTTCCAGGAGGCAGTGGAGAACCCAAGCCCGACAGGTTGAAAGTCCGCAGAAACTGTTCCTTCAGGCTCTCAAACAGGCTCTGCATGTCCACATTGCCGTCCTGCTCCCGGAGGGACGGATCCACCACCCCTCCATGCCCATCTCCCAGCCCCGGAGTTGGGCGATGCCTCTGATGGGTGCTGGATATGGGGCTGCTCTCACCAGGGAGAGGCCCCTGAAACAACAGGATAGAAAACAGCAAAAAAACAGTCTTGGAGCTGCAGATGGTTCCCAGATGAGAGACCCAAATGCTCGCCATGGAAAAAACAATCTGCAGGTTGTACTATTTTATGCCCTCTGGGGTTGTCTATGGATGAGCTGATGCTGCAATAAGAAAAAATGACTGTGCTCTCTCAACCCCTTAATCCAAAGGTTAATTTAAATTGTGTCAGTTCATCTGTAGCCAGGCAGTTGTCGGTATTGTTGTTGACCCTTGCACTGACCAATGTGATCCTCTCTGCAGGAGTGTGTCCTCCTGCTGCTCTCGTCCAAGTCTCACAGCATTTGTATTCATGCACACCTTTTGATGTCCTTTGCAACAGGGCAGCAGTTCCAGTTACAGGGTGGCCAAGGCTTTTCTTTGTCCGTCCAACTCATCTCTGTTGTGGTCTCTCCTCTGTCAGTCTCTCTCTGTGCTCTGCTCTCTTCCCAGCTCTTTCTTTCTGTCCCTTATCTATGATATGGTGGGCTCTGCATTGCTCAGTGCTTATGGTCTCTTTGCTTGTGTGAGTGTGTGTGTGTGTGTGTGTGCGTGTGTGCTTGCATGTGTGCATGCCTTCAACTTTGTGTGATGCACACGAGCGTGTGTTATCTCACAACTTCCTTAATGAGGATTTTGTAAACACTGTCCTGTAGCCTCTTCCTTGTGGAAGTGCTATTTTGTTTGGGTGGGTGCTCTAGGGTTGATATTCTTCATCTGTTTATTTGCTTTGTAAATGGTGGAGTTCTGCGAGCTGGTGTCTAGGCTCCATTGACCATTTCTTTTTTGACAAAATACACCAAGGCTCTGTTGATATTGTTGAATGTAACAGGATATATCTATTAGACAACACTTGTCCAAATGAAATTGAAATTCAATGAGGTGTGAGGCCTTAATGATTGGGAATGCAAGATACTGAGCTCAAAATGAGTCTGGAGAACATTTCATGTAGCTCATGAGGATAACAGTGTAGTTCAAAATACTCATTCATGTTCATTCAAGAAGGCAACAGTGTTGTGTTATGATTGCTGAAATGTTCTGTGTATACTTCCTCTTCTGGGAAATAGACACTGTGTCTGAAATGGGTTATCTGTGCACAAGAGGCTCTTAAAAAATGCAAGAGAAAGTACGATTGGGAACATTCACACGATTTCATGAGAGGTAAACAGAGCTTTATAGATTATGGCAACAGATACGAATGCGATTGCTATGGTCCATATTGGAGAAAGACTTCCGCCGTCCAACCAGCTATTACTGCATGTATGGCTGTACTGTGCATGGTGTAGCAGACTAGCATTGTTACCAACATGGGGTCAAGAGGCTGCTCAGGTGTTTTTTTTCTGATGAGAACATCTTTGACTCGCTGGCTCCTCAACAGATTTGCTGTCCGATTCGTCATCTGAGCCCTAATCCCACTAAACAACTGTCCTTCATTCCTGAGCTTCTTTGTGTGACCTGCAGATACACTCCTGATTGTGGCGCTTCACAGTGATGGGAAGGAATGAACTTTTTCCTGTCTCTGCCACTCATCTGCCAGGCTGACAGTTGACAGACATGCTGTTATCTGTCGCACTGTTAAACTGCTGCCACGACAGACTATCACATCTTCCTGAAGGCCGCAAGAAGGCTTGATAGTGGCAATGTCCTATTGCAAACACAATGAGGCCCCTCCATATGCTCTCTTTTGTGGATCTCAGGGGGTAAAAAATCTGGTTTAATGAAAGTCAGGGGTCTATTTTCTATGTTCCTGGATCATATTGTGAGTTGATAGCCAATATTGGAATTTAATCATTGTCCTCTGTGTTTCCTCCACAGTGCTGTGTCTTTTAGTATAGGGAAGTGTGTTGAAAACTAACTCATTCACAGATGAAACCACCATCACAACAAGATGCTAATGGAATCAATTCCGGTTAAGAACTTTTCAAGAAACCAATGTATTATTTAACGGTTTTACAAAACTGGATATATAAAAAGGATTGTTTGAATGCACTGGAATAGCATTGATTTAACAGTACTATATGAAGTCATCATGAAAAATGTCTCCAGCAGACAATGTTTTGTTCACCAAACTCAGACAGATAAATCTAGGTCTAGTGAAAAGCTTTTATAAATATTCCCCAACTAGTTTCTGTTTTTGCCAGCCTTCTGTTTTTTTGGGCAGAGAGAATAGTTTTCTTTTTTTTCCCATTTCCTTTTTTTTTTTTTAAATAAAAAGAGCTGCTTTCTGTGTCTGTGTATGATGCTGAGACAGATAAACAGAAGTTGCAGGCTGTAAGAGTAAGACAGTGAACCTAAAGACACTGTTGTATCTCATAGAGCCAGGGGAAAATTCTCTATGATTTCTCTCTATGAGCGACACCTCACATTACACATAGTCATTTGAGCGTTTGTTAATCTAAAATAAAATGATTAGTGCAGCTTTAATTGAACAGATCGCAGTCTGTATGGTGACTAATAGAGAGAACTGATTCTTCATCATGCTAGTAGCATGGTTCTGTTGATGGTAGCATTGTTCAGTTGGTCTGTTGAGCCAGATGTAAACATATCCACAAGTAATACAAACTATTGACATTATACTTGTTTAAGATGAGCATCTTATTGTGAACGGTGTGAGCATGTTAGTATGCTGATGTTAGTGTTTAGCTTAAATCAATGTCATGCCTAAATACAGAGCAAGCATGAATAAAGAATTTTTAATATAGGCCAGATGTATCCGTTTAACCATAGCACTTTCTACCATCAAGCACAGTATTCAGTCTATCCCTTTTGGCTTGTGTCTTTTTATTCATGTCCTTGACAGGATGGTACACATTTGGTTTCTATTTTCTCCCATTATCTTGGCTTCTTGCTTGACTAGGGCAGTCGTTAGTGATTGCAATGATGTTACATTTCTAAAGGTCCACTGATTTGTTATTGATAATTTAAGTGGTGTAAGATTATTTTATGCATCAACAAAAACACTTACTTTTGTGTGTTTTTATTAATTTACCACTAAAATGACACATCAAATGATGAACCAATTATTTACTCCATATGATACACGGTATTTTTATTGTCCATCGTTAATATTATACAGCTCAGCGTTCCTCTGATCAAAGAGTGCAGTTTATGCTAATATTTTCTGGCCTTTCATTTCTATGGAAACTCGTTTCTTTTTTTCAAGTTGTCAAGTTTATAGAGGAATAATCCTCAAAGTGTGGTGCTTCCTTTACTGTATGTCAAGGTCTGGTGAGGCTCATCCGGGAAGTTTACATACAGTGACACCCTCTCTCCAGTAGGGAGAACAAGTTGTTGTGCTTGGAGACTTGATTGTGAATAGGGATTAAAAAAAAAAAAGATCTCTTCTCAACAGACTTTCCTCAGGAACACAAAGATATTAGTCAATAATTGGACCTCATGACCAAAAAGAGCTCAAATGGAAAAAATCCTGTTTCATCCCACTGGAGGATGCAAATGTTTTCCATAATCAGCTCCTGAGAAATTAGTTCTGTTGAGGTTAAAAGGGATTTAAATCTGTATACTAATGAGTCTGAGAATGGCTGTTAGGTAGGAGCCTGTGGTTTTGTGTTGAGGAACTGCTGAATGTCTCTTTGCAGCTCCTTATTGCGTCTCTCTGCCTCGTCTCGACTGCACTCAGCATTTTTCAGGCAGATTTCCAGAGCAGCCACACGGCGTCGCTCTGCCTCCAGAGCAGCCTGGAGCTCTGCCACTGTGGCCTTCAGCTCCTTGTTTTCCTGCAGCAGACTGGAAAACACAGTGAGAGACACAGGGGGCTCAGATATATAGTAAAAAGTCCAAGAAACTCAGTCTCTTCATGATACAATTTCTGTCTTTGTATTTATCACTGCAAAAAAAAAATGAATCCAGTCCAAAAAGATGTCATAACTTAACAAAGTGACTCTGTGTAATACTGAGTCTTAAAATTTAAATTTCTTAAAATGTATGTCAGTGGAGTGATTTCAGATGTAATTCTTTTTTTTTTTCAATAGATTCCTTGAATCAAGTGTCATTCTCTGCATTCTAATCCTCTCTTTATCAGTTTTGTTTCCTACAAAAACAAATGTGGAAGGCTGACTATACAACCAGATTACTTGTTAAAAACACAGCTTTTGCTGTGTGAGATTAAGGGGGGTTTCATGGCCTCAGGAGAAGTTCCTGAATATCAACATTTTTTAAACTTTTTAGTCGTCTTGGTAATTTTCATGTCTGACCTATGTCTCTAACCCTCGCAGTGATTAAACCTACACTTTAACCTTAATCAAGCTAAAATAGTTGTTGCAAAGATCATTGAGAAGTTAAGTTTTCAGTAAACAACACTGTTAAATGATTGATTTTATGGTCTTGTATTAGCCTATTATGTATTACCTTTAAAAGTTATAACAAAGAATGTGTACAACACAAAAAGTTTGGTGAGGGTCCGTCTGGTGTGTAGCAAGTTAGTATTAAGGTCTGTTAAAGGCTGTGTCTCCATGTGACTCCTCAGCTGAACTCACCTGTCTACAGGCTCCTGGTTGTCTTTCTTCAGCTCAGACTTGCTGTTGACCTGCTGACCCGAACCCCCCGCTGTCAGGGTCTCTGCACTCTTTTGGTAAGACAGCACCCTGGAAGGCTGGGGCTCACTGTCAGGTTTTTTGGAGCCAGCCGTTGAAGAACTTGTCTGGTCAATTTTGCTTGGGGACATGGGCTTATCTTCTCCCTCTTTGTTACTCATCTGACCCCCCACAAAAAAAGATCCTGAACTCCGGAGGTCCAGGATCTTAAAAATGTCCTCTGACAGTGTCCCGCCCCTCTCCTCCACACTCTCCTGGATGCGACTCCACCGGTTGAGAGCGTCGGCCTTAGCTGCCATCCCGGTGAGGGGGCAGTTGAAGGTGGGCAAGGTCTGGGTGCGTTTTCGGGGACTTCCGAGCCAGTCATCTGAGGATGGTGAGACAGGCTCTAGATGGACAGTCCGGGGGCTGCTGTTTCCCCTGTCTGGACCTGGACTGTCAATGTCCTCTTCCTCTTCTGGAGACTCGGATAGAGATGCATCACCCATCTGAGATAAACACATAATGGAAGACTAATTACCGATATTACACATATTACTCAGAAGCGCTTTTAATTAAACCATAAAATATTTCAAGAACTGAGACTGAATAGTAACATCTTTAAGTTTGGCTGTATCTCCATTAGCTGCATGTCTTTTAAGTTTTTATGTGCCATAAGGTAACCAACACTGTGTTAATAAGCTGAAATGCCGCCAAGTTAAACTGTGAAACTCTGTGTTGCCAGATGGTATTGATGGAGTGATGGAATATGAATGGTATGCAAATGGGGCAAAACACTAAAACTTTGGGATCTTATGATGGCATGTTCCCACAAAATTGCCGTGCAAAGCATCCCAGGTTAATCTAGTACTAATACTACCACTATTTGAATCCAGTTAATGAAATTAGCACCACTTGTCAATTTTCACACTGGACAGATGGGAACTGCTTCCTACAAAAACAATTTTTTTGGGGCTATTCTGGTATGTGTTCTGTCCACTGGCCCCAGCTGGTTTCTTGAAAATGTTCTGGATGTAGTGACTTGTATAACACCAGAACATGGCCAAAAACAGGATATGAAAAACAGCTGAGAGGCTTAACCTACCTCTGCAGACTCCCAACCCACAAAGCTTCGGGGCATGTTCTTCTGGCTCTCAGCCTTGTTTGAGGGAGGGGAGGGAAGCACGTCTTTGGAGAGAGGGAACAGAGTCTCATGCTGTCTGATCATCACTGTCATCAGCTTCTGGATCTGAGGGGTGGCTGCCAAGAGCAAAAAACACAAGTGTGTAAAGATCATGATCACACTGATTTATCATTATCATTCGCTTCCTTCAGTTCTTGAATATTAACGAGCCAAATTGCTTTTAGATTTCCATTAGATTTCTTTTTTTTTTTTTTTTTTTGTTATTTTGTACAGTTCAAATACACAGACAGACCACAATTATGTAAGTGTCTGAAAGGAGTAGCAGCAGCATTACTGAGATAGTAGGTAAAGTTTGTGGAAGTTTTTGCTACTTAGTACCACATATCACCATAGTATCTCACTTCTCACTTCGGAGGTCTTTTTCTTGAAGGCTGTTTTATTTGACTTCACATAGTGCCAAAAAAAGAGAAGGATGTAGCCATGTTGCAGTATTGACACATGTCATTGCTCAACAGAAATGGTAGTCACATATCATTTGGATCAGGTTGTTTTCAGGTGCTGAGGAATACAGATTTCACAGTCAGCACAGAGATCTATTTTCTCTGGTTACGTTGTCTTGAACCAAAATATCCTGCACATCCAAATCAAAGTAATAACATAACACATTTGATGTCTACCAAATCTTCTCAGCTCCTCAGAGCTAACGTAGGGAACATGTTTGTTATGTTTGTACAGGATCCATCAGAGAGCAGTGTGTTCTCACCCTTCATCACAGTGATCGGGTCTTCTATCTGAGGTTTGAGCAGGTTGATCCCCATCACTGTGGCCAAGTTCTCCACATTCATCTTATTCACGTTGGAGTGCTGCTGCACCTCAAACAAAAACCTGGAAACAAAAGGTCATACTTAGCAGATATAGTTGAGTATGTGACAGGACTGAAAACTGATCCCAACCAGGCTTTTAACCAGAAGCCCTCTCAGAGATTTTTGTACATTTAAAGTAAGGTGTCTTGCTCAAGGATATTTTAGTGAGCAATTAGTGAGATGTCCTCTCTAACCATTAAGGGCGTCGTTTCCATTTGTGGCTGCTTCGTGCTGCAGCTGCTACTCACCGGCACACATAACTGAGAAGGTTGTAGTTAACTTTGGGGAGAAGAGCGATTTGTTTCTCCAACTTTTCCCAGCCCTGAACGGACAAGAGAGCAATAAATTAAAGGACACCCACACTCAAAATATCACAGGACTTCTGCTCCATCTACACACATACTAGTGTTTGCATAAACTCAGATGTGGAAGTGTTCCAGCCTTTTTTAAAATGAGCATACCTCAGCGTGGCTGCAATCCAGCAGGTTAGTGCAGTCGAGGAAATCTTGGTACTGAGTCCAGGGCACAACGGGCTCCGGCAGCTCCCGCAGGTACAGCTTGAGCAGTGACGCCACTGTGTGGACATCTGTGTCACTGGCAGGCAATGACAGATATCCAGTGAACATCCTCTTACAGAATGACTGACATTTATACCTGAAATACTCAGTGTTAGACGTGTGCGGATTTGTCAGTACAGAGGCCAGTGTTGGTTACATGATTCATCACAGACAAATTTTTTTCTTGTTTCTATGCTGTATTTTCTTTGACTTGGCTTAGACTTAATATGATTTTAATTGGATTCCACATGGGGCTGTTATAGTACAAAATCTGTTTTCTATTAGTTGAGGGCTAAACTTCTACTCCAAGTGTCACTGAGCTTAGAGTTTTAATCAACATGGTGGACTGTAGTGTAAACAAGTTCTTTTTTTTTTCTTTTTCTAATATCTACTGCTGAAGACAAAGTCTCCCAGGTACTTTCTGTTTGGGCTTCTGGGCCTAGTTTTGTATATTTAGCTGTGCAACAGGGTTGGGTTCAATTGTGCTGTGTGGACTCACAAACTCTTTTATTCTTTGTTTAATTTTTAGCCAGAAACAGTACATAAAATATCTTTCAGTAGCCCCTGCTGACTGAAACTGTGCGCTGTTTGACTCAGTTCACTTTAAATGACAGACAAACATGCTAAATGGATGTTTTAATCAGTAGTGGTCTATCAGGGGAGCTTTTGATGTTGAGTAACAAAGATGTCCTCCTGTGTGCCTCCAGAACAGGATGTGGTTTTGCCTTCAGTTCTGAGCAAACAGAAATCTATCTGCCTCTCTGCATCTCTCTCATCTCTCCTTTCTTTCTCAGAAGAAAAAAGCTGATGCTGTTGATTGATTGATGTTACGACTTATTCACCATATATAGCAGTGACCTTATTTCCTGTATAGCTCATACAATTACCAACCAGGTTTAAATAGGTCTTAAAGTTATTTCAAATAAGTTTGTTTGAGATGTGAGATGTGTTGGTATGATGAATAAACCATTTTATAACAACTGTAAATTTAGTATTCACTGTGTATTTGAATAACCCAACTTCATTCTAAAATATATGCCCCACATTTATGCACAGTACCACTTCCTCTACTTCTCATAAATATTTGAGTTGCGTTAGTTCAGGAAGCTCGTCTTAGATCCAGTTCAGGTTGAGGGACTCCAGTAAACTAAAGTATAATATTGAGGTGGACAGAACTGAAATCATCACTAGTTGTAATCAGATCCTTCATATGGCTCTAGCCTGTACAGAGGGAACCATTAGTATGTGTCACCTGGGGAAGGAGGGCCTCTCTCCCGCATCAAAGGCATCTCTGAACTGTTTGACAGCGTTGTCCTGCCCAGGCAGGCGGAAGATGCCCTCTTCATTAAGCCCATGTTCTTTAATGTACTCCACACACTTCTGCACCAAGATTGGTACCATATGAGGCCCGAAACGTTGCTCATACGTTATGGTGTCCATGAGACTCTTCCCGAACACTACAGAGATGCAGAGATGTACGACATGACATCTTTGACCAGTAATGTTTGTACAGTATGATCCAAAAACATTTGATATGGTCAATTCAACATTATTTTTTTTAATCTCTTTTACATGGTTTTCTATCCCAATAGTAGGGCAGTGCCCTGGCTTAAAGCAGCATGTGACATTTTGGAAAAAGATTTATTTGCTTTCTTGCTGAGAGTAAAATGAGAAGACAGAGACCACTTTCTTGTCTCAAAGGAAAAAAAAAGGCTATATCCAGGAAATGGCTAGCTCAGCTTAGCATAAAGACTGCAAAGAGGATGAGCTAGTCTCTCTCTATGACTTAGCTGGGAACAGTAAGCTCTTGGGGCCCTGTCGAAGCCATACGGTTACAAGGAAAAAGGCAAAGACTCAGGGAAGTCACTGCTCCCAGCTAAGAAATAGTTTGGCCATGGAAAAGCAGCCCAGTTTCTGTACCGATTAAACAAATGACGTCCATGTAGTTGGAAATTGTTAGCTTTGGACAGAGCCAGGCTACTTTGCTGTCTTCATGCTAAGCTAAGCTGACTGTCTTATGGGAGTGGCATCAATCTTCAATCTAACTCTTGACAAGAAAGCGATTAAGAATTTTTCTAAAAACAACTATAAGTTTTACTTTGAGGGATTTTTGTCATGTGTGGTCATCATATATACCCTATATACTATGTGATGTACCCAGAGCTTATGTTCAGTAATTTTCTGAGCATCACTATCATTGACTGCATTTACATTTCTGCAAAAGACAGTCCCTACCTGTAAACTAATAATACAGTATGAGTGTCCCAAACTTTATATTTACATTGAACTTATTTTCTAAGTGAATCTATCTTTATTTTCTTTGAGTTTCTTGATAAATAATTTCTGTTTTGAGGAATTTACAGGCATGAAAACATTCAATGTGCCAGAGCTGCTCAAACTCGAACCAAAAAAAAAAAAAAAAGTTTGAAACAGTCAGTTTCCAAAACAGTTAAAGATTTTACTGAACCTCCACTTGTGGGTACTCCGATGACTCTGCGCAGAGTTCGAACCCACTCCTCCATGTCACTCTGGGAGTTGGCCATGAACACCAATGGACATCGCTCTCTGTCTCCAGTTGAACCTGTGAAATTGGTATTATTAAAAATCTCCATCTTGGAACAATAAACTTTGAGATATGCCTGTCACAAAATGTCAGATCTATAAGAAGAGTTCGAGAGCATACCGATATTGTTATCATTTCTTGGTAGTTTCTAACTTCCGACCATACAGATAAGTTGTCCCTTACAGACAGATATCAGAATGGGACATTAAACCCAACAGGATTAGGTAGAATTTCAAATCACTGGCGTATGAGAAATGTTAAAGAAGTTTTTTTTTCTGTAACTTATAAAGAAGACTAAGATAAAGAAGACACAAGGCAACTGTTTTTAGGTGCTGGAAAAAATATGGCATGCAAGGCCAAAAGTGGGTCTTTTAAAGGTCACTCATATGCTTACATGGTATGATCTCAAAGAGGTATTTCCCAGGGTCATCTGAGTTTGGAGGGAGTTCGTTAACTTTACTGAATCGTAGCTGGATGACTCCCTAGAGACCAAAGAAAAGAAGCATACACACGCACACACACAAATACACACACACAAAACACACATTTACAATAACCTTAGAAGAAATGTAATGTAATGCAACCATATGCTACTAATAATTAAACAGTACATGCAATCTATGTCTTGTGACCATAGTAAAGGTCTCAGCAGGTGTTGTCACTGTAGGTGCAGCACAGTTTCTTTGACTATGGCAAAAACAGTGTCACAAGGGCTTTTGAAGATGTACATTGCAAGAAATTGCTTCATGCATATCTGTTATTATTTGTTTTAGTGTCTACTCATGTTCACTGTTTATATTACAGCATGTAATTCATTTCTGTTTTTCCAGCAGGGTCAAAAGTGGCAATGACTCTTAGATTTTTGGAGTAATTCCTAATAACCCTGTGGCTTTTGGAGCCTTTCCATCAGGCGGAGGATCTAGGGGGCATGTGCCTGCCCTTGTTCAGTGTCCCTGAACGTAATTATGTAATTATTTTTTGTTTTGTTTTTTTCTCTATTTTTTTTTAACATTTTCATGAACCCTCCTCTCCCTTCCTGTTTCATTACCTCTAATTTCTCAACAGGAAGCAGGAAGAGAGAAGAATAAAGACATGCAATAGAAGTGGTGAACATAAATCAAAATGGACATCATGAGGTGACCGTATTATACTTTATACTTAAAGAAATAATATGCCCAAAGTTTCAAGACCAAAGCCATTGCATTGCTGCTTTTTTCCCTTTTTTTACATAATTATATGGTCTACCCATTTAACATGCTATCTGCATACATGGTGATAGCATAGTAAGAGGTTTTAATTCCCCTTAAACTCAACATATCAACAGATCTAAAGCATGATGAGAGGCTGATTGTTTGTAACAGTTATGAGTGTAAACGAGTGGATTACAATAGTGCAATAGTGCAACAAAAAAGACTTTACATGGCAGGAGATCTCTCTTCAATGGCTTAAAGCATCATTTCTGTTGTTTGCAGGAAGTGTGCAAAGTTAGCCACATAGCTAGCAAAGTTTATGTGGTGTTGATGCCCTATTTCATTTTGCTCTATGTATAATTTTATTGATTTACAAGATGTTTAAGACTCGAAGTACTAACTTTATGTTGCCCTTGCTGATAAGAGCAAACAAGCATTATCTGCGCACCACTTTATGTTAACGAAACAGAACATCAACATAAAACAGAACATAGAAATTATTATAATGACAGTCTTGTCCTCACATAAAGTTGGAGTCTGGGAAAGTACTCTCAGTCTTTTTGACCTCTCTGTATAAATACCTGCATGTTTCACAATCAAATGATCATTGTAGCCTTTTAATTTCGAAACATGTGACATTTGTATGAATTGCTTTGGAAAACGTGCACACATGTTCTATGCAAACAAACTACAAAAAAATAAATAGTTAAATCATAATTAAGATGATAGCATTAAAAAGGGCTACAGTAAACCATTTTCCCAGTGTCTCACCTGGACAGTAGTCTCCCTGTCATCTTTGTGGTAGGTCAGTGTGTTTCCTCTCAGCACAAAGTAACGCTGGTGCCAGTTCTTGACCAAAGACCTCTGTTGTTTCTTGAGCCAGCCAGCCTTAAGCGGCCTCTCCATGGACCTGGAGGAGCGCGGTGAGCCCTGGCCAGGGCCTCCCTCTCCAGTTATCACACTCTTGGATCGTGCTGCCAAACACCGCAAGAAATCAGTTGGAAAAAAATTTCAAGAACAATCCCCAACGTGCTGTGTCACATTCGAAGCTGTGAAACGTTACCAAAACATCAGTGCTACTCAACTGTAGTGTAGCACTTCCCCTTTTTGATATGAATAAGAATCAGCCTATCAAGGTTGAGAAACCTGCTCGACGCAGTCTATTTTTTTTCCCCATCACATTCAGACTAAAAGGAAACTGATGGTCAGAGCTGACTGGTTTCCTGTGGAAGGTGCATGAATGCAGATGCCAGTAGTCTGCAACAGACTGACCATCAAACAATATACTAGAAAGATCCCAAATTAGGTTCTGTGTTCACGTTACTTCAACTGAAACCAGCTCAAACAAATGTACTTGTCACCTCTGAGGTCTGTCACTGTGAATGACCATGATCGGGTGGTTTAAGGCTGCGACGGAAGTACAAAGGCAGAGGAGTATGTGGCCTAGGGAAGACGGAAGCAGATGGCGACGGTCTGAGTAACACGCAGGGTGGTAGGACTGCAGAGATAGAAGGACTGATATTAAGCCCTGTTGCTCAGTTGTTATTAAATTCACTGTGTCTTCTTAAGCAAGTCGATAGAGGAAAAGAGAAGACAAGGGGCTGGACTGGGGTAAACAGGAAGCTGCCTCATAATTGTCGGAGAGCTGGCAACACTTTGATGGTCTCCACCTACCAGCTTGCGAGTCCTTTAGTCTAATTTTATAAGCATCACCCTCCCTTGATTAGTGAAGAGTCAAAGTGCTTTTGAGGAACCCTGAGCCCACACACAGAGGCAAGTGTTATGTCATACCCTCAGCTGACGAACACACAGCTCCTCTAAACCAGCCTCGATTCATGAGGAGCCAAGAGGCCCTCAGATCCTCAAAGATTTGTTCAATGCTCATCATCAAAAGGAGTTTACATTATAAGTAACACTTTCACATCAAGATGGGAATAGTGGAGAAAGGTATTCAGAGTTTCCTGTTTCCTGCTGACTATTGAGGCTTCAGATTATTTTGATAAAATTGCCTACACAGATTTCGGCTCCCTCTAAAGGTTTTCAATAGGATTTAGTTCAGGACTCATTGCTGATCAGTTTAAAACATCTTTTCCTTTTCAACCATTCTTTAGTGCTGCTGGATGTCTGCTGTGGGTCATTGTCCTGCTGAAAGACCTAAGACCTTTGGCCAAAACCTAGTTTTGTGAAACTAGCTAACACATTTCAGTCTAAAAGCTTTGATAATCTTCAGATAAAACCTCCATGTTTTACTGTAGGTATTACTGCATTATCCCAGAAAGACTGTGGCTGATCTATGAAGGTTCTTGCAAACCTTAGTTTTGCCTTTCTGTGCCTTTCTTTCAGTAGTGATATCTCCAGCGCCTTCGCCCATGGAGCCCTACTAGGTTTATTGTGTGGTGTGAGGTACAGACTGAAACCACCGCTCCAGATTGTTCCACTTCAGCCTGAAGCTCTTTAGATGTCTTGTGTGGTATTTTTTCCACAATCTGCATGAACCTACACAGATGTCGTGTAAGATTAACAGTTTTATCAAACTCCTTGATAACTTTGCAAAATGTTCAATGGGGATTTTAAGACCTTTGGCATTTCCCTTGAGGCCTTTCAGAATTTTTTTTTTTTTAATAGTGACATTTCTGATGCTCTCTTAGCTTCATTATTGTCAAAAAGAAAATGGGAACAATCAGCCCCTTTTTATTCAGTAAAACCACCAATCAGTGGTAAGTTTTGGTCATGTGAACGCTGACAATTAACCACAGGTGAGTCTTTGTTTTTTATTTTGTTTGAGGAGCTAATATAATTCATGAAAGGCAGCCAATAATTAGGTCAAACTTACAATTTATGTCCATATTTTTTTTTATTTGACTATATGAAAGCATTTTGTTGTTTTTAGTAACTTTGGAAATTTATATAAAATTATATAAAATTATATAAAATTATATAAAATTGGTTACTTTCCATCTATTTCTGAAGATATTCTAAATTCTGTACTTAAAATTCAGGGGAGCCAATAATTTTAAACAGGATTGTATATAGATACTAGAGCTACTACTTAAAATATTTCAGATTTCAGCAGTAAGATATTCACCTAAAGAAAAATCAACTGGATGTACAAGCCTGAATTTTCATGATAATGTACATAATATATATAAGTGAAAACAAGATCGAGATTTGATTCTATGTCCTAATGCATCGTGATCAGGCAGCATTAGGAGATGACTGAATTAACATTTTAAAGAAATATTTGGCTTCAAAAGAAAATTTCAACACTCTTGAAAATGCAAAATAAGCATATTTTCTAGAATATCAAACTATTCCTCTTTTCCTGCATGTAGCAGCATATGAAAGGAGTTTGTTAGGTTTGTTAGATTGACATTCATTTCAGTACACTTACAGGTTTTTGGTTTTCCCTCAAATCTTTATGAGAGGAAAGATGCAGTATGATTGATGCACACACATGCATTGCACAGATGTCACACTTACACATACTACACATGTAGGCACACTTACAGCTTCAAGGTCAGACCTCTTGCATCAGTTTCCTGTTGAAATCTAGATGACTCACTTTCTAGGGTATGAAACATGCCCTCTGCCATTATCCACAAAACAAGTCAAGGTAAAAGAATTACAAGGGGGTCACCAGCTTTCAGAGGTTATACTTTCATACCAAAGCAAGAGCATGATAGTAAAAGCAGATGATAATCAGTCAACATGTAGCAGATAAAAAAATGCACTAAATGCTGATACTTCCTTCCACAGTACTGAACAACCGGTACCAAGGATTGTAAAGATTATTAGAGTCAGAGCAAACATGATGCATGCTGGGAATAATAATAGGGCTGTTGCAACTGTTGTGCCATCCAAGCTTAAGAGGAAACAAGTCAAGTTATTGCACTGATTCCACCCTGTGCAAACACTGCTAAGCACAGTATTAGTAAGTCTAGACCACTGTGCAGTAACTGTTAAATGAGTGCACATAGTTTTGTCTACACACACACAAAGGTTGGTCATTGTCTATTTTCAACCACTCAGTCATTTTTAAACGTTAAAGTTTTCAATGTGAATCTAAGTCATAGCAATATACAGCTCATTATGTTAGATGACAGTTATTTGTGTCCAAAATAAACAGGTCTGAAAATAACTCCAGTTAAAATCACTGCGTAGCAAGCAACAACCATTTTCCTAAAAAAAAAACCCCATACTGAGGAAACACAGTGTAGAGCAGTCATTTATCACTATCAGATTCTTTTTCATATGTATCAATAAGATGGTCTATCAATTATACAATGAACAAAAATAATGTTCTTGAAAAAAAAAAAGAAGTAGAAACCGATTTTAAAAAACACTGTCCGCTATGTGGAAATTTTCTTTCCACCATACCATCATTGGTGCTATGGAAAATGAGGAATTGTAGTTAATTATATCTAGTTTTAATTAGACAGTTTACTTTCTTTCAGATGATAGTACCAGCCAAATGTCCAAAGGGGACAAAGTTCCTGAGAGTGAGAAGTGTATCACTGCTGCATTCACAATGCGGACAGTGAACACAGCACCATCACTGGCTTACCTATCCGAGCTGTCTCAGCCTTGAAGGTGCTGAAGTCCCAGCTGCGAGGTAGTTTCAGAGACATGGTCCTTAACTCATAGCACAGGTCAGTGGTTCATGTCACACATACACCGCACCAGGGCATACACACACACATACATTCATACACACTCACAAACACGCACAAACACACACAAAATGAAGATATCGCCGATCACACTTCCTACTTCCTGTTCATTTTTCTTCTTTTTTTCAGCCCTTCAAAACACATCCTCTTTAGTTACCTTTACTTCCATGTTCATACTTGTTCTGATATGGTTGCTGCATAAATGGCTTCCAGGCTGACTCACTTAAGAGTCTCTGGGGCTTCACATAGTGACGAGTTTTCAAATGAGTAATGTTCTCTGGTGTAAAAAAATAAAAAATTGTGGGTGTCTTCGTGAAGGAAATGGTTTTCACCTTAGGGTTTGACTCCTTCAGTTAGGATGTTGCTTCACAGCTCGGGCTGCATCAGACAGGAGGCTGCAGCAGATGGTCACTATCTACAGAGGCTTATTGTACAGCCAAAGCTTGAGGTATCACATACTGAGAGCAGAATACACTGACTGAAATGTTTCTCCTCTAAAGAAATAAGCCACTATTACTGGGTCAGTAAGTATAAAGAAAAAAACCGCAAATATATTTAAAAATGGGGAAGAAGACTGAGAGGGAACAAAACAGTCACACACAGCGTATCACATGATTTTTTTTTTTTTTTTATATCTTTTATTTTCTCTGAACCAAGGCGAAGCACATTTGAGCATCAGAAGGGACTAACTTGGCTCTAAACAAATGTACAACTCAACACAAACCATTGCACTGTTTAAGAATAATACACTGAAATCATACAGCTTTTTAAGAGAATCTATAACCACAAAATCAATTGTCCACAAAGGGTAGTCTACACAGTACATGGGACAGTCGCAGTTCCCATACATTCCTTTTAGAGGGTCCTGGCTGGGCAGCAGTCACCACAGCAATGTGGCACGGTGTTGATTAAAAATGGCACAGAGGGGTTTCCAGGGTGCCGTCAAAAAAAAAGAGCACTGATAGTGGCATTTTATCCCTCATGTTCTGCCTCCATATGAGCTAATCTCAACTTTAGGGGTACTGGAATGTATCAGACATCTGTAACAAACGGTCAAACCTTTCTGCTCAGATGCAGCACCAGTCTAATACTTCATACAGCAACCACATAAGCTACAGCGCTATCTAGTGGCCGTATTTAACATTAGAAAGGAAAATGGCAGTACAGAGCAACGGGCCTTAAAGATCAAGCTACTGCAGAGGCAGTGAAATCTGAGAAATATAATATATCTACAAGTGCTGAGACATCGGTCCTCACATTACTTTCTGGAAACTTCTTGTCTACTCAAAAAGAGACAATTCACCAGAGCACAGTAAGTGTCTGCATTGATTCAACTTGCAAGCTTGATTCACACAACAGCTACCAGGGAAGAGCCAAGAAATCACGCAAGTGCACTAAAGTCACAGCAAGTAAAGACAGAGAGAAAATACTTTTCTGCTATCTCAGTACTCTTTCCTATATGGCAACAATAGTACTTTAATTATTCCTCTAACCAAAAATACTAAGGAACAATCAACATATCTCTAAACATCATCTTAAATGTACAATACTTTGAAACTGTTTGCTTTGCCAACAGTAAATAAAATAAATATCTTAAGAAAGATCAATTTAAGAGGGTTTGGATTACACAAGTCAAACCAAAGACATGAATGGAATGACATCAAGAAAAATATGAATGGAGTGACATTCAGTAGCAAAAAGAAGGTGTAAAGCCATGCTTGGTTTATTCAGTGGTTATACTGTCTGAAAAAGTACTTAAATCAACTCTTATAAACTGATTTCCATAATGAAGCAAAAGCACGTTCTGGGTTACAAAATTTCTATGTCCTTTTCTTAAAAATATATATACATTTTTGAGGACGGAATCCGATGGGAGGAGAAATAAGGTGGCAGTTTCCAAAAGGACCCTGATAAGTGGAGCGGTCATTTACTGTACACAGACAATAGAATGTTTTTAAGCTGTTTTATATGATCACTCTATAGAGACACCTAAATACTGAGCCTTATACCCCTGCTACACTGTCTACTGTATGATCTGATTACGTTAACATCTACGGTATTATACTCACTCAGCCTCAACCAGAGTGCATTTGGCTTTGCTGACGAGGTTAAACGATTTCCTTTACCTGATTGGATAGAAACAAAACGATGAATTTGCACAAACGTGATGAGGTGATTAGCTGAGTGTGCTACGATGATTACAGGCAAATATTTGTCAATCAGAGTTGGATTTATCTAAGCTGATTATTCTCAAGTGTTTACTGCAGCATCTGAGCCCCTATATACGGTAGCATCCCTCATTTCTCCCTCACAACCCAGAAACTTGTAATTAATGACAATTTGCAGATTTACTTGGCCACATCAAGATTACTAGTCTGAAATCTAATTGACATTTTAAATACAAGCTTAGTAAGTTTGCTGTCCACCTGTTGCACATGGTAACTATCCCTATCTCCATCTGTTGGATTTCAAACGGAGTCAGTGGCTCAGAGTCAAAATAATAAGCATATTTTCGATTTAAAAAAAAAAAAAGGGGGATAAATTCAACTCAGAAAAAATGACAAAGCAGATGGTTTTGCGAGCTGTAAAAGGAGTATTCCTGTAATTGAATACTGGACTACAATGGACTTGAAGGACTTGCAATATAAAGATTAAAATGAGATGCAACTGAGGCCAAGATAGCGTGAGCTTTAGTGTACACTACATTTCCCATAGTGCATCTCAATAGCATTGTTCATTGCACACTCCCTACTTCGTCTCCGAGCTCAGTCTGATATAACTTGGATGACATCACTATTATGTCAACGGGGTTAATATCCCAATCTTCAAGACATGATACAACTTTTCTTTTTCGTGCCAATGTTTATGTGTAAGAATCAGTGCCGTGCCCCACTAACATTTGCCAACATAACTACAGACTGAAATTCTCTTACAAAGGTTAAAAAACAGAAATGAACCAAAAAGTAAATGAGCTTAAGCTTTTATCTTTTCCCATCAAATCAAACAATATTCCAGTGGCATAAATATCACAGAATCTTACTGGAAACCCTCTGGGAATGAACACTGGTGTGCATGCAGTAGCTGATTGTATTGGATGCATGAGAACACAACTGGCCACTTTATACCAACATTTCAGTCAAACAGGTCAAGCAGACCTGAGATAGTCACATAGTCTGCTCTGAAGCTGTGGATGTGGCAAGGTTACAACACAGAGGCAGATACTGGTTTGTCTGCCTCTGTGTAGAAACCATCACTGTGCCTTCTATGCACAAATAGAAACAGTCCTATACCAACAATGTCACAAATAGAGGCCACTATGAACAATCCCACCACCTCACTGAATGTAAAAAAGCTCCTTGTTACGGAATAAAAAAAAAAAAAAAAAAGAGGGGGATAAATTCAACTCAGAAAAAATGACAAAGCAGATGGTTTTGCGAGCTGTAAAAGGAGTATTCCTGTAATTGAATACTGGACTACAATGGACTTGAAGGACTTGCAATATAAAGATTAAAATGAGATGCAACTGAGGCCAAGATAGCGTGAGCTTTAGTGTACACTACATTTCCCATAGTGCATCTCAATAGCATTGTTCATTGCACACTCCCTACTTCGTCTCCGAGCTCAGTCTGATATAACTTGGATGACATCACTATTATGTCAACGGGGTTAATATCCCAATCTTCAAGACATGATACAACTTTTCTTTTTCGTGCCAATGTTTATGTGTAAGAATCAGTGCCGTGCCCCACTAACATTTGCCAACATAACTACAGACTGAAATTCTCTTACAAAGGTTAAAAAACAGAAATGAACCAAAAAGTAAATGAGCTTAAGCTTTTATCTTTTCCCATCAAATCAAACAATATTCCAGTGGCATAAATATCACAGAATCTTACTGGAAACCCTCTGGGAATGAACACTGGTGTGCATGCAGTAGCTGATTGTATTGGATGCATGAGAACACAACTGGCCACTTTATACCAACATTTCAGTCAAACAGGTCAAGCAGACCTGAGATAGTCACATAGTCTGCTCTGAAGCTGTGGATGTGGCAAGGTTACAACACAGAGGCAGATACTGGTTTGTCTGCCTCTGTGTAGAAACCATCACTGTGCCTTCTATGCACAAATAGAAACAGTCCTATACCAACAATGTCACAAATAGAGGCCACTATGAACAATCCCACCACCTCACTGAATGTAAAAAAGCTCCTTGTTACGGAATAAAAAAAAAAAAAAGTATGAACAGAGTCAATTCAGCCAAAATCATGTATGTATCTATCTCTGGGAACCTTTTTAATTTAGCCTTGAAATAGCAACCAGGTGAAGGGAGATTGTCTCTAGATTGTGCCCCTCCCTCTGGCCTTGAGATCTCTTTTCATTCATCACTAGTTCCAAGGCCTTTTTGCACTGCTAAACTGCCCCTTAATGCACAAAACCAACAACCCCTGGGAATCATCTGACTCGGAGACTGGATTCTATCTTTGTCAGATTCAATCAACTACTTCTGTGTATCTTAGTCTTTCATGTTATATTTCTGCATGACGACACATGATAATATGATGACTATGATTTGGCCGAGTATGAGAGGCTTTGAAATGTTGCATGGCAGCACAGGAAAAACAGGAAAAAGACACACAAACATAAATGCACATGGCAGATGGCAAAAGTGAATTAAGTCTGAATAAAACAGACATAGACACAACCTTAAGATATAATAGAACATAACAAATATAAAAACCATCTATGAATAAATAGAAAGAATCACAACAAAGAAAATTAAAACAAATTTTCGGGAGGGTGCAGCTGGAGTAACAATACAGTGAGTAACAGGGTTGAGAGCAGTGCATTAAAACAACAAAAAATGTACAATAAAATATTAACACAGAATAATAGGTATATAGATGATGTCCTGTATACATGTACAAGTGTACAGCTGACCAACATTTTGTTCAACAGTGTGAGAAGATACAAGTTAGCTATAACAGAAACATGTAACAGTTCAGTAATTCACTAGCTCAACCTGAAAACAATGCTGTAAGAAATATGATTCACAGACTCTATAAACGCATACACACACACCACTCTCATACCCAAATGAAATGGAATGACCCAAGGCTGAAGTTTTTTGTGGTTTTCTTTGTTGTTGTTTTTCCTCTCAGATGTGTTCTCGCTCACACAAAGCACTGTGAGTCTCCCAGATCTCCAGGGCTGCACAGAACCCACAGGTGCTGCCCCCCTGTCTCCTTTGGGGCGAGCCGGTGTGGGTGTGGGCGGATCTAGGCGACAGCCTCCTCCAGCGCTGGCAGCAGGCCCTTCTCGGTCAGGTGAGCCCTCAGGGAGTTGAATATGTGGAGCTGCTGATCAGCACGGAGGGCTAGGAGCTGCTGGATCACCTTGCTGGGATTAGGGCCCCTGAGAGAAGGCAGACAAATAATCAATGGCACATCAACTCAGAAATGAGCAGCTGTAACTAGGCATGGCAGGAGTATCCAGCTAACGCATTTCTCAACATGTTGATCGTTAGCATGTCCGGGTAACTAGCTTACTACCTACAGTAGGAAAAAAATTGGCATAGAAAGGTGATCATAAGCAAAACTCAATTACAACATAGTCATATGTCACCATTTCAATCAAGCACTGTGTGTTTACCTGATGAAGCTGGCTATGTAGACATTCACAAATGTGGCCATGAGATACTGACAGTCGAATCTGTCCATAATGCCACCATGACCCGGGATGGTGTTGGCAAAATCCTGAAAGGACAACAGAGAGTACACATGCCTTGACCCCTAACATAATATAAAGTTGTAAAAAATAAATTAAGCCATAGGCTCCAGATGTGTGCTGACTGATTACTGAGGGCCTCAGCTCATCTCAGGATGGTGTACTGCATCTTTACCTTGATCTTGAAGGCCCTCTTGAAGCCGCTGGCAAAGAAGCCACCAAAGGGTCCGACGATGGAGGCGAAGGAGGAGAGAGCAATGCTGTGGATCTGGAATGGATAGAGGCGCACGGTGGTCTGTGGAGACAAGAAGGAAGGGCTACACTGAAACAGTCACACTCAACAGAGACCAACAACTAACAACATTCAACTAGTGTTTTAATGTGGGACTGCCAAAACAAGGATCCCTATACTTTTTTTATCCACTTTCCAAATTCCACTCTTTTTTTAGTTATGCGTTTCTTGACTGGATTTGGTAATTATGTTGTCTCTTTTTGAGCCAAGACTACCAGTTATGTCTTGATGTAAATAAAAAATAATTCTTTACAACACAAATATGACATTGTCTTTACTGGCAGTGGGTTTTTCCATCTGTTACACAACACAACAGGCTCTAATTTTCCTGAAAGACAGTTTAACAGTATTCCACAAATACTCTACACTAAGAATATCTTGGACTGCTGTTATTTCATGTACAAATGGGTTTGACTGTGAATTATGAAGCACCAATCCAAAGAGATGAAGCCAGATAGATGAAAGGGGGCTGCAGATGAGTCTTACCCATCCAGTGACAGACTCAAGAACGCTGGGTAGGGCATAGTCCTGGAGCTGGAAAAGGTCAGATGGCTCACAGTCCACTTGGAAACTGTTGGAGTCATTGTTGAACTCCACCGGACACACAAAGTAGCGGTAGCCAGCCATCACATAGGAGAGCTGGTGGGAGCAAGCTTAAGTTACTTTGCAGCCACATCATACAGCTCCAACAATAACCTGCTGGACACCACTTTTGGGAAAACTTCAGGCTGTGCATGTCAAAAGTCATTTACCTGTCATGGGGGGCACTTATCAGCCTGTGAAATCCACTGTATAAGTGTTTCCTTTTGTTTTTGTTGAGTGTTCGCTTTTGTTTTGAACATTATAATTTAGACTAACCTTTTTCACATTTTTGTCATCTTCATGATAACATATTTTGTGAAAGTACTTAGCAGGGTAAAGTGAATCACCAAACCATGCTACCAGATATGGCAGCATGACATTACAGTAAAGGGGTTACTGTATCTAAACATACAATCAGATGTCAGACCACAAGGCTGTTTAATAAATGTGTGAATTTATAAGGACATGAGAACGGACTTTGAAGGATTTCAAAAACTTGTGGGAAAATGCCAACACTGTGGTGTGGGGACCAGAGTACACAAAAGGTCAAATTCATCATGAAGGCATGTGGTGAAATGGAATTCATGTCTTACCATGATGCCAAACACAATGGTGGCAAAGAATCCACCGATGAATCCCTCCCATGTCTTCTTAGGTGACAGCTGCAGCAGACACAGTTGAAGTGTGGATACCAGGTTATTAGTACCACGGAAGTCTGTAATCTGTTTGCCACACAGTACAAACTTGCCCCCACATTACAACCAAAACTGGAGAAAAGAATACTCTTCAAATATTGGGTAGTTATTTACTAACATGTGTGTTCTGTTGGTGCAAAACAATGGACCACTGGAGCTGGAATTAACAGTTAACAATGCTACAAAGAACGATGATCCAAACCAACCTTGATGAGAGGGGTGCGGCCAAAGAAGAAACCAAACATGTAAGCCATAATGTCATTACAGATCACACAGGAAATCGGCACAATGAACCTATGTAGACAAAGGAGAGTTCACATCAGAGTCGTTATAAGAGCATAATTATATGCTCTTAGTGCTCAAAGTTTTATGAAAAAAAAGGAGATGTGTAGTAAGGCAGTCTGAAAATATAATGATTTAATAGCTATTTGTTAAAACTCAAGACTTAAGAATCAACATTAAAAAAAAAGAAAATCACAATTTAATAATTAAATTTCAGGATAATTAGATTTTACCTTTGAAGTAGACCTCATCAGACAGGAACACCGTGTTTTTTTCTCTGATTTAGTCAAGCTATACAGTATAAAAGGAGATAAAGCACTGCTCACTTACCAGATCATCCCCTCAAACAGGTTGTGAATGATAAGGTGGGACTGAGTCACCACAATCAGCAGAGTCACATGGGTCCAACCAAACTGGAGACATGATTAAAAGGCTATGTTTACAACAGGATAAGTTTATTTTTGGCATTCAGCTCAAAGCATACATATCTTTGTTATGACACTGCTTTTTAGAGTATAACTCCGCATATTTCTTGACAGACTGGACATAGAGTGATGACATTTTCTGAAACAAATGATTTCCTTGTAAAAATTTTCTATTGGAAAATTACTTAAAGTTGATGTGAAGATCACAGTGAACAGTGACTGCACAGTTAAGGCCCCCCCTTCCAGTCGAACTCTCATAGAAACAGCCAAGACATGACCTGATAATAGCTTCATTACATCCACAACGCGAGTGGAAAATGTGGGTAGTGTAAGTGTCTGCTCCTTAAAGTATAGCTAGCTGTATTCCTCATATCCTCATTTTCAGACCACAAAAGAGTGGGAAAACTCAACTGTCAGGGGTCAATGTTGTTGTATGTATAGCTGTAAAACTGCCATTGCTCTGAAAAACGTCCCCAGGATCAATACTGAACTACTGACACAAGAGCAGAGGCTGGCTTTTTCTGTTGGGTCTCATCCTCTCTAATGACAGACTACCTTCTCTGGCTACCAGGACTAACTGAAAAGAGTTGGAGCTAACTGTGCGCCAGACATTTCTTAGAGCAGCCTTTGGCCCACTTCTCCGTTTACTTGGGGCATGAATTTAGTTAGCCTCATCAATAACCCAGTAGCCTTGAGGCTGGTAGCCAAGAGGAGGTATGGTGGTACTTACCATGTAGAACTGAAGACGGTAGTGTTTCTTCACCAAACTCAGCACAAACATGCAGAAACCTGCATCAAATGAACACATAATATATGAAACACTTCATAGGGACATAATTGGAACTGTAGTGCCTGTAAGAAAAAATTAGATTTGATTTGTCAAACTTTGACTAAAATTAGCTTGATCTATTTCAGACAAAGCCCAGTGCTAATGTACAGAGAGAAGCTCAGAGTTGCTACAGCCATTTGTTTCATAGAGTAGACGTGACTGAGGCGAGGAGAGGATGTAGGAAAGCAGAGAGAAGTTCAGACAAAAAGTACTTTTACTGCAAGAAATTAAGTCAAACGAGATGTCCTGAAGAGCCTGGGATGCTGGTCTCTCCAAAAAGTTTCAGACTGACAGTTTAAAAAAAAAACAAAAAAAAAACCACCGTTATTTTCACACTGAAGACTTGAGAAAACAGGGCTATTCAGTTTCACCCAGAAACCGGCAGGCAGGAGGCAGAAGTGTCAGGGTGCTTCCTTCACCACCACATCCTGCTGCCATCAGTTACAGCTCTAGTAGCACTGAATAAATGAGACAAACTGCTGCACTGCTGAATGTGGGACTTCTCCAGTAAATAACTAACATTGAAGTATTTAATCTAAAATGGTTCATCAATCAAGACTACAGAGTTTTCAAGTCTGATATCCGAAAATTTTGAAATAAAATTTTTTGATTACTTTTTTTCCCCCCTAAATTGGAGATTTAATTATATTTACCCCCTGAAAAAAAGCCTAATTAATCAATCACTAGCATCTGCTGAGACAAGCCTGAATGCTCCCATTCCCTGCAGTTTAATGGTGTCATTTGATAAATTGTAAATGTATTGATTTTTATGACCCTGGGGACATTCACTTACTACTAGACCACCTTTGGATTAAGCCACGATAGGAAATATAGTAAGTAGTCATTGGAAAACCTCTGCATGGCTATTGCTACACAACTGTGGTGTGTGGTGCAGTCTGGTGGTAAATGTTCCTCATGTGACGTCTTCTCTGCTTGGCCCTTAAATCTGTTTATGCAGTAAAATATGCTTTACTAGAACAAAATGTGGAACCTGACAGATCGGTTACCTACATACATCTTTTTGTGGACCACTGGCACAATGAAGTGATACATTAGCAAAATGAAAAGATAACTGTGAAAGCTCAGCATACACTGTACATTGCAGGAAGTTATTCAGGTAATGTCCATCCTTTCCACACACCAATATGAGACCTTTAGAGGCTCAATTTTCAGTTCCCATCTCTTCTAGTATTTGTACCTGTGAGGTAGAGGGCAAAGGAGATGAAGCGGTGGTATTTGCTGAGGATGCGAAGCGGCTCCTCCCTTTGCACCAGCGTAAAGAAGTAATCTGTCACCGTCTCACCATAGAAGAAGTAGTTCACACACAGCAGGAAGTACCTACGTGGCAAAAGGTTGGAGCAAATGTATTCATCTGACTGCATCATGACAGAAGCTACTCACACTCTGAATTCAGTATGCCTGCAGAAAAACCAGTTGCATGCTGCATTTTGGGGGAAAGATGTGACACATTTTTTTTTTGCAGGGATTTAATGATAGAAAAGTTCTGATTCTAAATAATCTCAGAATTAATCTAGCATGTTAGAGTAAACTGTACTGTACTCGTAGATTCATTCAGAAAGAATAATACTATAGAAGAAGAAGAATAATAGTTCACTGTTCTGAAGTATCAAATGCACATGGTGTTTTGACTTCATCAGGTTTTTCAGGCATATGGCATAGTGAATGTCAGGATTCTACTATCTGTCACACTATACCAGAGGTTTTCAAACTGTGAGGCGCATAGAGAGCATTATGAGAGCGCAGCATCAGATTTTGAAAACCCCTCTTCTATATTCTACAACAAACAGCATGGATGATTCACAGTATATCTGCCATTTTTGCAGACTGGCTTAATAATCCTCAATCTACTCAAGATTCAAAACAGGTCAGAAAACAAACCCCAGGAAGTCTGCAACAAAATAAAACAGAAAACAAAACAATAAGAAAAATGCAAACAAGGAAATTTCCTGTGTTCATGACACCTTTGTATAATGTTTGATTGTTTGTGTTGCGTGTGTATCCTCACCAGCTCAGCGTCCTGAACCAGGGCAGATGGTAGGAGTGGTAGACACTGTAGCCAATGGTAATAATTTCTTGGAAGCACTTGATCTGAACACAGAGGACCTGCACAGAGAAACACTGTGTCACCAGAGATAAAACTATTGGGAGCATCAGAACTCTAATTTTGTGTGTGTGTGTGTCTTAGTGACACAAAATGGCTGATAGACCCATTTTGAGGGAATTCCCAGATGACAAAAGAAGCAGTCCTGTTATTAGAGAGCCAGGATCCAATTAATCCATGAGATTACTTTATTCTTTTGTGTGCCAGAGTACCAAGTATATAAATATGAGACCATGGCTTAAATGTTACATTTTAAACCATGAATTTTATTAAAGGTTATACCTCTTTCTCCCATTAGTGTATAATTCCACTGAGCTACAAAAAAATACATGATTTTACATTTTCTGTAGGGCAACCAAACACAAGACATGTCCAAGCTTTTACACAACACCTTGGATTTTGTTTGTACTCACAATCATCATAAGCACCATGGGGCCCAGGTAGATGATGAAGAAGAAGAAGGAGATCATGGCTAGTGTGAGGATGCCTCGTACCCACCAGTTCTTCCATCTGAAGGAAGCACACAAACACTTCTGTTTAATGTCAACTAAAAGAAAAAATACACCACAGATGTTAACAAACAAACCAAACATTTGGTTTGGAAATGGATCAGCAGAAGAGTTAAAAAAAAATGAAAAATACTATGAAAAATACTAGTTTCTGATTGCTTGGCAACTGTAAATTACAACCATAAAACAAACCATGTATGTTTTTTTTAAATCCCTTTTGCTGATTTGTGTACATTTGTGTATTGTGTAGAGTGACTTGTTTGTGTCATTGTGATTGTGAATATATTTCCCATAATTACAGCTTTAAAAACAATAGTGTGACTATGCCCTTACACACACACACACACACACACGCACACACACACACACACACACACACACACACACACACACACACACACACACACACAAAGACACACAAAGACACACACACAAAGACACACAAAGACACACAAAGACACACACACACACACACACACACACACACACACACACACACACACACACCAAGTTTGATATTATTGATGTTTCATTGAGGAATTCAGATCATACTGTTCAGTGACTCATATCTACTGTTCAAAGAAAACTATGTGTGAGCAGGGATTCTTCTGGATGAGTCATGACACCTACACATATGTAGCATGCCGGAGATGGAGACGATCAAAAACATGGGTGTCTTGTTCAGGTAAGCAGCTTAGAGCACTTCAGAATACCACACTTAGACTGACCCCTCAGGTAGTGTCCAATATCTATACTTTTTTTTCTGGCCATCTTTTTTCCATTTTTCTGGCAAATACTCAACATTGCTCAATGCTCTTCATTACAGTCATACTGTTCAACACATGGTAGATAAGACAGCTGTCATGACTGCACACAAACCTCAGTACCATGATTTTCTCTTCAACAGTAATCATACCTTGAGGAGAGCCCAGACAGGGCCTTGTTTAGAACCTCAGGGGTGTCATCAGGAGGGACTGGCACCTCCGGGACCCCTGAGTCCGCCTTTGACTCGCTGTCTGACACCCCGTCTTTTTCCACCTTCAGCTCACTGTCTGAGCCCTGAAACACAGACAGACAGGAGAAATAAGACACAGACCTTTTATAAAAAATAGCAAAAGAACTACAGTTGCAACCTCTGAAAAACCAGAAATAGCCTTTTCATTCCATATATTATTGATCCTCCATGAAACATTTTGACATATAATTAATTTTTTTTTTCTCTTTGCTACTATCTATAAAGGTGGCAGATGTATTTACATTTTGCTGGCAGCACAGGGCACTGGCAGCTGAAGGAATGTACATTGCACAATGTAAACGGCTAACTAGAACTGTACATGAAGACTGCTATGGGGCGACCTCAAACTAAATCAAATTATATTGTATCTGAGTTAGATGGTTCTTGGGATTTCTTGCCCTTTACAGCACAAACACACGAGGCATCTTGCTCCATTTCCCCCCAGTACTTTGTTCCCCGCAGAAAGAATCATTCGCTGCCTTGGCTGAGAAATTTCCTCCAAATAAGTTTTCCACTGGTTTACTTAACTTCATTCGGAGCCAAATGAGCTGAATACATTAATTTATCTTGAAAGACACAGTGGATGCGTCACTTATGTAATTTGTGGTACAACATAATACTGTAGTTATCTGATGATAGGCTCCTTGGCTTTGGAAAAAAGGAAAAGGTCAATGCTGTAGGCATACTAACATGCTTATGTTACAGCAAAAAATTCAAAGCACCACAGTCTTGCCCTGCCTAGTTAATTTGCTATGCTATCAATGGACAACTGCAGAGTTGTTTTAGTCCAGTTGTCTCACACACACCCTATGTGACACCTAATTCTAAAATACATTTTTTTTCTCTGTACTGTTAAATGATATGTACCCAAACAAATATTGAAGTGTCATTGAACAGCCTGAGGTTTGTGGTATCAGAAATGGACATACTGTGTGAAGTAAACAGCAGCAGGACTGACAGCGCAGGATTGTGTGGGGGAGGCTAAACCCTGCACCAGATCATCTCCATCCATATTGCTGATTTCTCAGAACCATCTGTTCACTGGTGAATCACACTGCTCTCTGCCTCTCCATGGCAACAACAATCAAAGGAAGGATGTCATCATATGATTGCAGATCCACACAGCTCCTCTGGTGTACACAGAGGTTTCCTCAGGTCAGTCTAGCCCCCCTCCCAAGCCGCTCAACTGCTGGTGACCAAATTAGGATAACAGCTCTCACCTCACATTCACACAGCAAATGGCTGGCTTGCTGCTCTGTGACGCCCACTAACGTCCCACGCACACACAGTTACACACTACTGCATTACTTCAGCTGGAAGTTTCCTATATTAATAATACATCTTTGACAATTTTTGTATTAACATCTTGCCAGTTATTTCACCAGATCCTTTTACTGTGCTCTTTTGTTACTTTGTACTCCTTTCCACACATTTACGTTTACAATGGTTACAGCATACTTAGTGCAAAGACAAGGCCGGGATATTTCTGTCATTATCAACTTATTTTGAACTTTATTTCCTTTTATTAAATACCTTAGAGGTTCTTAATACGGGACTGTGATAGCCCCATCCCATAACCCCATAACCCATTTATGCATGTAAATCTATGTTCTGAAAGGGCTCTCCACAAATTCCAGGTTATGAAGGTGCTTTTGAAATGATAAACCATCATATCTTGGACAGTGGGCGTATGTCTTCTCAATTTTTTGTTTAGAGGAAAAAATAATATTTTGACAAGATTTTTTCAAATTATGACAAGGTACTTTTCATATTATTTCTCTTATTATTATTAGATAAGAAAATATTCTGATTTAACAAGAAATGTTTCTGTTTATATCATGAAACTTTATCATTATTGTGCAAAATCAAAATATTTAGAACAAAAAGAATGTAATCATAACATGAAAAATATGTTCTCATTTTGTGAAAAGAAGTTTTTATTTATAACAGGAACTGAGCAAAAATCTGCTGTAAAAATTCAGCTTAATGATATAATATTTAGGCTGAGGATCACATTTTTTCAACTGGTTCAATCAGTTGGTTTTCACTTTTATTAGGACCCCTAAACAAACTACTGACTCCATAGCTGGCTGCTCCATCTCTCTGGATAAAACCAGCTAAGGGGAAAAAAATGTACATTTTTTTCAAACCTTTAGAAAATTCATTGAATTTCATTCCAATTATATGAAACAATCTTACAAAAATAGTATGCTCTGTCACTAACTGTCAACACACACACACACACACACACACGCACACACACACACAGAGTTATGCTCCGCCTGCTGGTTTCTATGGAGACAATATCCGTCATTCAGGATGCTTGAGTTAAAAATAGAGACTTCTTTCACAAACACTCTTCTCCTTTCATGCTTTCTTGTAGACCAGTGGGAACCCCGAGTGTCTTTGTTTTGTTTATCTCCAATTCATTAGAACATGCTAGATGTGAGACTATGATGATAGGATGAGTTCTTGGCCCATTTTTACTGGGAGTTTAGAGTTTTTAGACCTAGACATCTAAACCCAGAGAAGTCTGGTTCCTTTGCTTCTTGTCATCAAGGTTTTCCGCTGTGTCTTACCGAGTTCATCAGACACAAATATCAACTGTTTTGGAATGTTTCGAATAGCTGAAGACAACGCGTGTATTCAGATGGCCGTTTAGCATGAGGCATCCCAGTGCTGCCTGAGAGAACATAAAATGTCTTCAAACTGGGCAGTACACAGCCAGATGATGCATCAAGCTGTTTTCCAGTTTGGTGTTGCAAATCAATCTTGAAGCATGTTTCATAGTTACATAGCTTAATCAAAATGTGTGAGCTGAATTTAACTCTACTCCTATTTATGTCCACCACTATAAAAGCTACCTCAGCCAAACCAATGTGATCCTCATCTATAAACAGGTGTTATATTCTTTAGAGCTTGCCTATTAAGCTCACCCAGGCAAAAATATCACAGCAAGGCCAGGACAGATTAAATAATCACCTCGTTTTTCCACTTTATACTTGGAATGAACACTTTGTCACGGGAAGGAGATCCACTAGATGAGCTGCAAAAATGATGTCACCTTACAGGATACTTGTTGTAACTAACTGAATGCATAACCCGACATTCCCGCCATAGTTGCACCAAAAAAGCAACTTCAGTAAGGACTGAAGACATTACGACCAAGAGAAATTTAATTAAAAGGCAGCACGATAAGAATAATCGCTCGGCTTCACTAGCAAATGAAGCATTCCCCTGAATTACCCAGTGTGGTTTCTTGCTGGGATGGAGCTGATGCCTCGACTACTCTCCCGTCTGCTTTTAGCTTGTCTCCAATTTCCTGTAATCATGTCCTCTCGTCCTTGATAGAGCCAAACATCCATCAGCACACATCTCTTCGGGCTCCGACTATTAACTGGGAAGCAACTCTGATAAGCATGTTGACAAAGCATGTAATGGGTTCGTTTTAATCTAATTCGCTTATTTTTCAATACAATGCGTGGTAAATAAATATACCTCACTAGACAGCAGTGTGCCTGAAGTGGTTGTTATTACTGTAGCTGTCAGACCAACCGAGCTAATGCTGTTACACTGGCAGGGACGGTCCCAAGGTAAACAAGCTCCGGCGGTTGACTATAGCTCACGCTGTTTAAAAAACAAATAGCTGAAAGCAAACGCAGTCTAAACCCACCGATTATTAGAAATTAAGCTCCTCGCTTGAGACTGTTTTAACGCTTATGTAGCTCTGATGTGGGACCGTGTTTGTAGCTAGCTGCAAACGTCCTGCCAATCATCAGTCAAATACTTAACATTTAAATGTTGCTCCGCTTGCAGCAAACGAAAAATCCGATTCAAATTTAGCAAAAGTTGTTTTTGTATACACGGAGAGCCATTCTATATGTCGGAATACAAACCGTGAAAGAAAGCACAGTTACACGCAATAAAATTGTAACTTTTGCATTTGGTTTGACTGGCGTTTTTCACCGGAAGCGAACTCAGGAAGACCGTAAGTAGCATCAGCCAATCAAGTCTAAATTTTCTGTAGTTTGGCGGATGATTTGTATGGCGAACCTCGGTGGATCGCGCCAGGTCTTTGGTTTTAGCTGTCGCTCTGCTGAGCGAGCGGCTGTGTCCAAAGAGAACACGCCCAAAATCCTTAGTTTTAATGGATTTCCGAGGTGACTTTTTCTGTAGCTGACGTCCCACTAGCCGCTAACATTAATGCCTTACTAGCTAGCCTTCGTTAGCATCCGTTCCAAACGGCAGGATGGAGTCCTAGCTAACGATACCTTGTCCTCTGACGCCTGCTGCTCTAGCGTCGGGTCGGTGTCTCTGGCTCCACGGTGCCTCAGCTCTGTCATCGTGGCGCTTCGTAGCCTAAAGACAACAGCGAAGGTCCAGCGGCTCCGACACACGAAGCTGGCGGGGGGAGAGGAGAGGTAGAGCCGCCGAGGTCCGAGCTGGATGCGGCGCCGGGACACGGTTCACCCCGACGAGCTAACGGCGGCGCTCGAAAACAACTTCCGGTTTTCAAAGTAAGTGTCAGAAGAAGTTGGAGCGATCCCGCATGTAACGACACCAAACGATTACATCAAATATTTGTATTTCTGTAGTGCAGATGTTTAAAAAACAATCTGAACACGAGAGTCGTGGGGAGTTTTTGACTGATTTCAAAAATGATACTGAAACTGACGTGAGGGTTTTTAAGGTTTTATGTATCCATAAGAGGATAAATCCAGTAATCTACTTTGCTGCATTTTTTTTTGTTGTTCCAGCTGAGGTCTTGCAGGGGGACTAGTGCTGAATGTAATTAATTCAATGGCAGCAGAAGCACATCTACCTCAACAGGGATGGTACAAATTCTATTGTTCCCAACCTGATCAGAACTAAAATACCTTCTTTCTGTTGGGTTACTTTGCTTGAAGCCCCTTAGGAATACACTGAGAATTAAATAACACTATCGTATACGCATTGCTGTACAAGTTTGCTGGTGGAAAATATGTGTTTTATTTTTAAGGTATAGCTGCCTAATCTTTATTGTAGTGTTATGGTTGTGTTCTGGCTAACTTGATGTTGCTGTCAGAGCAAGTGCTATATTCAAGACAAATACTGTGCAATTGTATATAATCACTAACAATACAGCATCACATATAACTATGTATAGGCTATTTCTTTTATGCTCTATAATGTGGTATAAATAACATTTAATAACTTAATCATTACAGTATATAACAGTGGCAGGTGATGTTCAGGCTCCCAGTGAGACTTTGTCTACAAATTCTTAGTAAAATGAGGCCTTTTGAGAGGCCTTTGCTGTTTAACTATTGCTTTTTATACACACATTTTGTCATTCATTATACTGTACAGTCACTCACTCATACTGTCAGTATGATGACTTTTCCAGTAACCTCACCAACTGCAATACAAGTTACACTTTTTAAATTATCCTAACAATAATTCCCCTTCCTCTTTAAGTATGGAAAATTTGGAGCTTTAAAATATTGTATGAGTACAAAAAAAGGAAAAAGAAAGAAATCGTGAAATCATGAAATCTTCATACTATTTATTGGGCAAGCATGTGACATTATCAGTTTACTGGAGGAGGTGTAGAAGACTTGATGATAGTGGCATCAAGCCTCCTGTTTATAAAACTAGACCTATAACAAAAGCTAAAACTTTTTAAACTATAATGGTAATTTGCACTTTTAACACTAAGTGGCAGCAAAACCTCACTATCATATTGTGTGTGTGTGTTTGTGTGTGTTTGCGTGTGTGTTTGCGTGTGTGTGTGTGTGTGTGCGTGTGTGTGTGTGTGTGTGTGTGTGTGTCTGGGTGCTTGTGTGCGTGTGTCAGCTCACAGAAGCCAGCAGTTATAAATACTTAATGTTCTACCACTGTTGCAGCAGAAGAGAAAAGGAGGTGAGTATTGCAGCCAAAATACAACACTTCATTAGGATCTGACACTGTACTGTAGGGTGTTTGCTTTCTCTGTGAAAAAGAAGAATGGAGTTGTTTAGGATCATTGGGGTGATGCGGTTTTCATTTTCATACATCGCTCAGACAACAATATACATGAACAGAGAGACTAATCTTTAGGTTACATTAGACAGAATAAAAGATTTTCCCTTTTCTGTGCTAATTTGCATTACTTTCTTTGATTTTTTTTCTGCATTTTTCCAAAATAAGTTATCACAACTACCCGTGGTGAATCCAGCTGGTGCAAAGAGAATTATGACTCACCAGATCTTTGCATTTCCAGGGAGGAAAGATAAAATGAACCAGTGTGGGTGATGTTCAAAACATTCAAACTAAACAGAGCGACTAAAGCTATCAATCTAATCTGCTTCTGTTCCCTTACTTACCTTACCTCACTGCCCTGCCTTGGGGAATCCCTGGTTTATTTCTAATCTTCTCTTTTATTTTAATCATTTTAAGTCCTGACTATGTCTTCTTATATGTGCTTTTGTTAATGCATTTTTGTATTTTGAATTAATTTGTTGTTGAAACGTGTGGTACAAACAAACTTGCAATAAACAACAATAAACAGACTGGTAAGGTGGCATAGTTTACTCAGTGGAAAGTGGTAAGGTGACAAACACCTCCATTTTTCTTATGCTGTCCTTGTGATTTGAATGTTCTTTTAGAGCAAGACAGAATATTCATCTTTAAAAGAAACAAGTTTTTACTATTTTTTTTTAAGGTATTATGTTCTGTAATAACTGGCTTTGCTGTAACTTTGCTTCAACTTATTTGGTGAGGTTGCATCATCAATTTCAAAAAAACTGCATTAAAATGATTTTTTTATTAGTTGCATGAGGGACCAATGTGTTTTGAAATAAACACGCAGTGTCATAAAAGCTGTTTTTTAAGGTGTGATTATTCACTAGCCATCTTTGAACATTTAAAGCCTCTAAAAAGTTGAACCATAACCCAGAAGTTCTTTTAAAACAAGAACAACAACAGCTGAGAAAATTCAGCATGACAACAAGAATATTCTACAACTCACATATCCACCCACCCAAACATTATGACTGCAGTGGTTTTGACTCTATTCTGTTGGGGGGCACTTTATCCTTGTCGCAGTGTGATGGCATGGACATTACCCAGCCATGCTGCACATGCTACTGCTACTGCCCAGTCCCGTCATGCTGTAACTGACCCATGCTGTGGTGCACGGTTAGGCGGCTGTTTCTTCTCGCCCAGGCTCCTTATGTGTCTGGCAGCCAAAATTTTGGCTGGGACTCCTCAGTAGCTCTTCCAGAACTGCAGGGCTCTGGGACATCTGCAATGCAGAAGTCTATATATAGCAATAGACTTACCGGGAGGGTGGGGGTGGGGTGGGGGGACACACAGAGAAAAAGACAGGACAGAGGGGGAAGGATGAGACAATGAATGAAAAGTATGATCCTTGAACTGAAAGTGAGCTGGAGACTAATATAGAGCTGACAGAAAACAGCTTGTTTGACTGTTTTTTACATCAAATGCTAACTTTTACCACAAGCTTTATAAAAGTACATTCCTAGTTTGTGCAAACTCAAAGCTATTATAATATACACATTATAATAGCATAATATAATATAATATAATGATTTTAATATTATCATACTCTATTCTACTCTATAATATTATATCCTGTTATATTATCATGCTATATGAAAGTGCACTTTTGAAAGTCCCAGAAACCCTCAGAACCATCAAACGGCCAAGTGCACTCAGGATGTCAGCACTTGCAATGGCAAGGTCATTGATGTGTTTTTTTGCCTGGTTCTCTGTGTTTAACTCACTTAAAAGTGGAGATGTAATTATACGCATGTGGACTGCCAGCCCCCAAGAACAGGGAAGGGTGGTTGCTAAATGCTGAGGTTGAGTATTTATTGCTTTATCTCAAAGGGTCTCATGAGGGCAGTGGAGGAGGAGGAGGAGGAGGAGGAGGAGGAGAGCGGTTCAATTATGTATGCACCTCCACAACAACAGAATCTGCTGACAGCAGAGCTCAGCACGCACACAGCAGCAGCTCGGCCAAATCAAGGACGAGTCCACAGTCCGGCCAGCGGTGGGCCACAGGCCTGCAGAGCTGTGGGATTGATCCGACTCTTGAATTTTCAATAAATCTGCCCTCAGACAGGCTGCTTGTCTGACATCCTACCAAAGAGGTCCACGCCAAGTCATAACTCTGCTTGTGTCGCTGAGGAAAGATAGAGCATCATTCATGCTGAGTCCAATATGCAGAGAGAGGAGGGCGTGGGTAGCAGCAGGGACTCTGAGTTACATAGTATCTTTTCAAAGTTATGTTTAAAGAATAAATTAACATCAGGCTGAAAATACTGTTTTGTTGGCCTTTTTGGTTTAGTGCTGGGTATGGTCAGAGATGTGCCCTGCCGCACCTGAACCCCCACCCAACAGTGATGTTCTGGAGTACACCTGTACTTCACTACAGCATGGTGAGAAGTTAAACTGCAGGTCAGCAAAAACAAGATTCTAAAGAAGTGTTAAGTTACTCTTTAACTGTATTGATTTCCAATTATGGACACAGCACAGTCTTTAATTTGATAGATGCATCATCTAAAGGAAATAAGCCTGTTTGCTGCCCTGCCCAGGATTGGGAGGTGTCTAGAAGTAACTAAATCTGCACAAATCTGCACAGTCTTCACAAGCAGAACGGGAGGCAGAACCTTCAGTTATCAGGCTCCTCTGCTGTGGAACCTTCCTCCAGTTGGGTCCAGGAGGCAGGCGCCCTCTCCACGTTTAAGAGTCAGCTTAAATCCTGTCTTTTGGATATAGCTTATAGTGAGGTGTGGCCCTGGTGAACCCCGAATTCTTTAGTTATGCTGCTCTGGGCCTAGACTGCCGGGGGACTTCCCATGATGCATCACGCTCCTCTCTCATTGTCTTCGTCCCCATTTGTAAATATTCACATCCCATCAGTGCTTGTTATTAACTTGACTTCTTCTCTCTCCCGTAGTTTTGTGTTTCCTCATCTCCTCTCTCCTCCTGTCGCTCTGCCACAGAGTCTGGATCCATGGCTGCAGATTCACCTACTGCCCCATGAGCCTGATCAACACCCACTGCTCTAATTATTAATATCACTACTGTTACCATTTCATTTAGTCCTAATAGTAATATTATTAGCCCTGCCGGTATGGTAAAAGTCACTATGTGCTTGCTCATGGGGGGAATGTTGAGTCTCTGTAAATAATAACTAGTCTGGTTGAGTCTGGTCTATATGAAAAGTGCCCTGAGATAATGTCTGTTATGATAAAATCCATATCTCCATATGTTTATATCTACTGATGTGTTATAATGAACTGTCTCAAATAGTATACCTCAGTATTGATTGCCCCCAGCACAGCCAGAGATGATTTTTCAGTTCTAGTCCTCGCATTGTTGTAACATACTGCATTTTCTTTTTCTGAAGCTCACATGTGCACCTTTTCATCTACTCTGATGATTGTCTGTCAGTGGTGATAATGTTTTTGCCACTGTGCTGATTCTTCTTCGCACAAACACACACACACACACACACACACACACACACACACACACACACACACAAACACACACACACACACACACACACACACACACACACACACACACACACACACACACACACACACACACACACACACACACACACACACATATGGACACATACCCACACACAGGACTACAGTCTGTGAGCAAGGAAACAAACAGTCTTAGGCTATGATGAAGTTGCTGATGACAGCTGTGCCGGTGGGCCAATGCTGGAAGCTGCCATCCATCTTAACAGGCCCCATTTTTCACCTCCGGGTGCAGGCAGGAGGTGAGATGAGCTGATAGTAACACCCAGCGACATTATGCAGCCACGCCCATTTACAACAAGGTATCGACTGCAGCCTGAGGGCTAAGGACACAGTAAGGCTTCTGACTGGAAGAACACAGTTTCTATCAGTTTTGTGCAGATGAAAATAAAAAGTGGATATGCCCTCCAATAACAAGTGCTGTCAAAGTGACTTTGAGCAAGGCACAAACAGAGCATTCAACTGTTTCAGATCTACAGTAGTGGTAATTAATACATCAGTAGGCATGTTTCACAGAAGCCTTTGTAACATGTCACTGTACGAAAAGAAGTGTAGCCTCAGTCTATAGTCCAACCGAGATCCATTAAAATCCTCTCAAAAATTGTAGTTAAAAGCTGAAGTGACAGAAATAGTCTAGAGAGAGTTAGAGTTAACAGAATCTATAGCATCTAGATTGGCTAGTGGGCTGACAGCACCACTGTATAAAGCTGTTCTATTCTACAGTTTATTAACAATCAGTGCAGTGCTGAATATCAGTCACTTTCCTTGCCCTTACTGTGGCCCAGCAGCACCACTCCTAATAAAAAAAGAATATTTCCTGTATGAGAAGTCAGTCCTAACCCCTCTCTCAAACCAGCTGGCCATCAGATAGCCTCATGACTCAAATGTCCAAGTTTATTTTGATTGAGCTCTGATTGGAAGTAAATGAGTTTTGCCCCATCCCACACTGAAATGAATGGGAAGCAAAATCTGGTCTGACTTTGATATCACCTCTTGTGATGCCCCATCCCTGGCCCCAGTGGTGTTCAAACCCTTCCCAACTGGGGTGCAGTTTGGCCCGCCTCCAAGCAACATTTACAGCCCCACTCCCACACTGCAAGTGTCTAGACATGAAGAGAAGCTCAGTACAAGGCCAAGATGTATTCAAGGTACAGTTGCTGGGATGTGTAAGTTCGAGAATAGAATGTAAGAGCCCAAAATTGCCACGGTTTGTGCAGTTGGTGCACATTGATTGGACAATAGATGGGATTCCAGCATAAGAAATGGAGTTTGAGCAATTGATGCGTTTCAGCGGAAGTGAATGTATTGGAGGCAGAGTTGTAACCAGTGGAAGCAGCTGCAGTGTACCCAGTGAACGTGAGAGTATAAGTGTCATATCCAGCTGGAATGTCAGCTGATGTGAATGAGATATAAGCTTTTGAGCTGTCAATTGTATTGAATAGGAAGAGACGCTGGGCAAATGATGCTTGAAGTACAAATGTTGGAAGTAGCTCAATTTCTAAAAAAAAAATATAATGTTCATTTTCACGCAAAATTTGTTCAAACAAATTTCATGCCTGTACCATTTCATTGAAGACACAAAAATGTAATGAATGTTTGGTTAATAAATGTTTTTATTTGGCTTTGAGAGCAATATCACTGCATGAGATAGCAGTACATACAGTCACAGTTACATAGCAGAACGGTCTGGAAAGTGTCATCACTCCTAAACTTCCCCAGTTACAAGTGAGATGCAGGTGAAAACATGTTTTATTTGAAGTTTCAACCATGGTTAAGGCAAGTTTTTTTTTTTAATGAACAAACAACAAGCAAAAATCTATCCCGTCCTTTAGATATTCAAGCTCCAGGAGTCAGGCCATGCACTCATGCCTGTTGGTTGATTCATTTGTCAAAAACAAAAAAGAAAAGGGGGTAAAATGATGAACAACAGTGATGCAAAGAGTTCAGGGCAAAGTGACGGAAAGAATTATGGTGAAAATAGCCCTTATATGTGACTCTGTACCATATAACCATGACCCCAGCAGCATCTGCCCCACCTGCCACTCGCAGTCAGAGCTGAGGGCTGTCAGTGTCACCATCAGCTGCCTGACACTGACAGCCATGCTCGCCTTCACCTTGGTTCCAATTTCCAGCTAAATTAAACAAAAGCATCAACACGCGTTGGTGTGAGGAGAAAGAAAGAAGGTTTGGTTTTCTCTAAAAATTAAGTAAAAAAGAGTGTGAGGGAGTTTACTTGATCATAAATATTCTTCTCTGACAGGCGGACAAATTGCTTGACAAATGAATCAATCAAAGGGGGGATAATTCATATTCAGAAAAAACTATATATATTTATGTATATATATATATATATATATAGCAGCAATTTAAACTCTATACTTTTCATTCCCGAAGTTGCACTTCCATGTGAAGAAGCTGCATACTCCTCCTTCCCACCCACCCTCCCATCACATTGGTATATACAGTTTCTCTGAGCTCCGGGTTGCCATTATTGCCGTGCTGTGACACTGCCGTGAATAAAAGAGGATGGAAAGGGGCTTGAGTGGTTACTGGTACATTTCATTTTGTCGTGGTGGGATGAGATGTAGTACTAAGTGGAGAGTGATGGAAAGGAGTGAAAAAGGGGGAGGGAGAAGCCCTCACCTACTGTGTGAAATGTTGGGTTTGACTTACAGTTCAAATAGAAGCTTTTAGTTCCTTTAGTCTTCCCTGTGCAAGCCGACAAGCCGACATTCAGGAACAAGCTGGTAGAGCTTTGCTGTGTGATAAAATCTTTACTTACAGTACTCCCCAACTTTTATATGTAAAAATCAAATAGCACCGTAAAAGTTGGACTGGCTGTTACTCATGCTTTAGGATCTGTGCATTTATCTTAAAGTCTGTGTGCTGACAAAATTGTTACTTTCAAGGTGTTGATTGCTCCTACTGTCAATATCTATCATTAATGGCACATTCGCTGTTGCTGTTATGAGGAAAAACCAAACCTGCGGAACTTTGTTGCATCATGCTAGCGTTCTGCTCATCTCTCTGCACCTAGTTGACGTAAAATCACGACGACCTCCACAGACTATGTAAATGATTTAACTCGTCTGCCATTGTGATACAACTACTCCCTTCTAAACGAATCACTTCCGAGTTACAGAGCAAACAGAGAGAAAAACACAGAGCGTGTGAGGCATCCATGTATAGGTGACAGAGATGATGTGAAGAGTAACCAGATCCATATAAGTGATTGGTGGGACGTGGAATGCGTTATTGATGATGATGAAGTTGATGATGCAGCCATTTTAGCTCTTGCTGATCTTGCCAGTGGGGCTCTCCTTCTTCTTCTCCTCCTTCTCCTCTTTCTCCTTTGGTTTCTCCTTCTCATCCTCCTCCTCCTCCTCCTCTTCCTCCTCCTCACCCTCCTCCTGGTCATCTCCCTCCTCTCCCTCCTCTGCTTCTTCTCCCTCCTCACCCTCCTCCTCCTCTGCCTCCTCCACCTCCACCTCTTCTCCCTCCTCTCCCTCCTCTGCCTCTTCCTCCTCCTCCTTCTCCTCCTCCTCTGCCTCCTCCTCAGGCTTGGAGCTGGACTTCCTGTAGGCTCCGAGGGTGTAGGATCGGGCTGACATGTAGGAGAAGCCGGGGTAGCCTGACTGGACTGCGGCTCCACCAACAGAGCTGAGGCGGCACTCCTCGCCTTCCAGCAGCTTCCTGTTCAGACAAGGAGAGAGAGAGAGAGGGAGAGACAGGGGACAAGACATGACGACCTTTTAGAAGGGTTTTGTTACTATTATTATCTGACTGTATCTCTCCTGAGGGATCTAATGTCACTGGAATATCAGTAACAGCACGTCTGCTGTCTGTTTTGGTATATTTGCCCTGAACATCATCACTGTTGATGAGTGAGATTATTGTAAGGTTTCACATTGTATCAGTTACTTTCATCCATCCTGTCACAGTGGGAAAAGGACAGATTCCTCTGTGTGAAAGTATTCTGAACCACATTTTCCAAGTGCAAAGTAGTCAAATTTCTTTCTCTTAAAGTTTCCTTTTTTGGCATTTTGTCTGTATAGGACAGTTTACAGTGTAGATATGCCAGAATCAAACTGGGGATGTTATTTTCATACATTATACCATCTGTCTTGAAATCTAGGCCACTGCACTGCTCATAAGAGTTTAATTTTAAAAATGCTTGAAATAAGTGTTGGAGTGGAAGAGAAGCTCATTGTAAGCTTACTACATTTTTCAAAACATGCATATATAAAATATCAACTGGAAAGTTATACCTGATATTCAAACTTTCAAAAACTAAACAAATGCTTTGATAGAGTATCCATTGAACTGAACAAAATGCAAAATATAAAAACAATCATTATTCATCCAGTTTTGCTCATTAACTTAGTATTATTCTTACTCTTCATATAAATTCTTAAGATATGCAGGGGATGGGGCTGTCTATTGTACAATCTTTCAAACTGATTTCTGCTGTGTTGTTTGTGCGGTGACTAACCTGTAGGCAGCAATCTCGATGTCCAGCGCCATCTTGACATTCAGCAGGTCCTGGTACTCGCGCAGGTGACGGGACATTTCTCCTTTGGTGCTGCGCAGGGCAGCCTCCAGCTGCTGAATGGTATCCTACACACACAGGCACACATGCAAAATCACACGACTGGGGACAGGCGGCCCTGAACCAAGACTAATCGAAAATGTGCTAATAAATGTCTAAGAAAAGATTTTAATTTCTATGCTGTCACCCTGAACTAGGACTTCATTCATTTTTAATATGAAAGTGATTTATAAAAGAGACTCCTGTAATTAGCTCTCCAAGGCCATGTCTTTCGTCACTGTCCAGCGAGCAGAGTTTATCTGATGAGTGTGATACCTCCGGCAGAAATCAAGAGTTGTGTAAATTCTACGGTAAATGACCCCATTTTCAATGATATCTATTAGTTGCCTTATTTTAGCCTTATGAGACATACGGCTGAAGTTATTCATTGCTTTTAGTATTGTTTTATCTCGTGCCTGATTTTCTTTTGATTTTTCTTTTGATTTTTCTTTTTTTATGCCGCTGACTTGATCGGGTCTCCCTTGCAAACGAGGTTTCCATCCTCAGCGGGACTTACCTGGTTAAAAAAAAGATTAAATAAAATACAAGTCACTACCCGGTGTCATACACATACCTGCATCTCTCCAATTTCATTGTTATGGCGATCCTCCATCTCTGCAATCTGCCTCTCCAGGGCCTCGTTGTGGCCCCTGAGGGCCTCGATCTCCAGGGTGCGGGCCTGCACCTGCCTGCGGTACTCACTCAGCTCCTCCTTCGAGTGCTTGATGGCGTCCTGGTTGCGGGCAGCTGCCTCGGTCACGCTAGCAAACTTAGAGCGGTACCATTCCTCTGCCTGAGCCTGGTTCCTGGCTGACAGGTTCTCGTACTGAGCCCGGATGTCCTTCAGGGCAGCAGCCAGGTCCGGTTTACTCATGTCCATCTCCACTGACACCTGGACATAGGAGGAGGAAAGAGGGACATTTCTAAGTAGCAGTTCTTAGTTTATAGACAGGAATTATATCGGTAGCAGTGCAGTGGGATATGACACTGATTCTGTATTTGTTTGTTGTTGTTGTTTTCACTTATCATTTACATTCTGTTTGAATTATTTAAAATGCATTTTACTCATTCAACCATTTAATTTCCCAGCAGTTATTTGGTCCCAGAATGTCGCATGAAATAATGGTTCCAGCTTGATAACGTAGTGCCATTGAGCAATACCCCGAAAAATGTTCTGGATGTACCGAACAGATGGATTCAACAGGATCAATACGGGATTTTTATGTGTCTATATTCTAATCCTCAGTGACTGTAATTAGAAGCTATAGTAAAACATTGGTTTGCTGAACATTCACTCTCACTATGAGTGACAAAAAGCCTTTAGAGAGAGCAACGCTGGACTAGTTAAGGGACCGACCAGCCTTAAAACAGGAGTAGATACCGGAACAGTAGGAACTCCTCCACAACTATTTTATGAAACTCATACATGAATTGCTTTTCTTTCTGTTGCTAACAGCTGTGTTTAATGCACTCTGTTCTTTATGTATCACTGTAGCCTACCACCTCTGCTGACATATGTGTGTGTGTGTTGATGAGCTGAGTTGCACCCTAGTCAGGTGGACTGCCGCAGGGATGATTAATCAGCTGCTGACTCAGGCTCCTCTCTGCTGGAGGAGGCTGTGCTGTCAATAGCTAACATGGCAATAATATTCCCTTCACGGAATAGACGAAAACCCTGGAGAAATCTGCCTGGCAACCATCACTCAAATAAATGGCTTACTTAACACTGCCACACATCCAGTGAATTGATTTCTGCTCAAAGTCGCAGTAAAACGCTGCCTGCTGCGCTTCATTACCCCTATGTCTTGGTTTTTCTTTCTATTTTTGTCTGCTCCACCTTCAGTTTGATGAATTTTAGAGAAACAAAAGCTTCTTACAAAGTCTGAGTGACTCCAGGAGCTTCTGTATTTGGGCAGGAGTCAACGTCGTTGAGGGTTTTGCTGATGCAAACTTCTCCATGTTAACTCAGTGCGAGATATAACCAAAACTTTTCGGGTCAGACTTTTTGCAGGATTTCCACTGCTGCACTGCTGTTATAAGAGTTTATCCTGCTGCCCCATGGGGCGACCACACCCTTGGATTATGCGCTATTTCTCCGCATCTTCCCTCCTCCCTCCTCTGCGCCCTCTCCCCACCTCATTTAATGAAAGCATTCCCACTATCCCCATAGTGATAGCCAGCTGTTGGCGGTGGCTTACGGTATCTTACCCTACGTTTATGACCTTGTTGAACTAAGCGTGGTTTTATTTGAAGAGACAATATAACTGCGACATAATAGGCGCATAATAACCCCCGCAGATTTACGACGGCCTCTAGAGGAGGAGGGAGTCACTCTTTCAGCCTGGAAATGTCACGACTGAGACAAGCTGCAGCCCAAAGTTTGCGCGGCGGCGTGACGGAGCGCGGGGCCCTGCGGGGACGCGCGGGAGCCCCGGTCTGAGAGGAGGAGGGAGGGACAGCGCGCGGTGCTGAAACGGAACTGCAGTGCCATTAATTATCCAGTGCGCAGCATGTCGGACGCGGAGAGACGGGACTGATGAAGCAGCTTTATAGCAGCAGCATAAACAGCGGACCTGCTTATCCCCCAAGTGTTATCACCAGCGTGTTAGGTCACATTTAACAACGGAATAGAACGGTACTATTTGCAGTTTAGAGAAACGCTGCATTCTACTGAGGCCATTGGGAAACATGGGGAAACACTCTGCCATCAAGTTTGCCGCTGTCCCCGTAGCAATATTATGCCACATATGGGCTTATTTATTCGAATACACAGGGCAAGGCGCATTCAAGAATAGCAAAGTGTTTGCGAGTGACACTGGAAATCAGCGGCTCTAAATCTGACAAGCGGACCCAGGTACTCTAACCGTTCCCGGACTGCGGCCCCCGGGCCATGTGTACCTGCGACGCCTGCAGAGACGCCTGCAGCTCCTGCAGCTCCTCCTCGTGGACTTTCCTGATGAAGGCGATCTCGTCCAGCAGTGACTCAACTTTCTTCTCCAACTCCAGGCGCGCCAGGGTGGCGTCGTCCACGTCCTTCCGGTAGCCCTTCAGGGCGTTCTCCGCCTCCTCGCGCAGCCTGGTCTCCTCCTCCAGCTTCTCCCTCACGCGCTCCAGCGTCTCGTTCATCTGCACGCAGTCCAGGTGCATCTGGCTCTTCTCGTGCGTCAGCTCCTCCACGCGCGCCCGCAGCTCGCGGATCTCCTGCTCGTACAGCTCGTGGAGGCGCGACGGCTCGCTGTTGCGCTGCCGCAGCAGCGTGACCTCCGCCTCCAGGACTTTGTTCTGCTGCTCCAGGTTGTGCACTTTCTCGATGAAGGACACGAAGCGGTCGTTGAGGCCCTGCAGCTGCTCCTTCTCGTTGGTACGGATGATCTTGAGCTCGTTGGTGACCGCGGTGGACTGGGTCAGGTCCATCACGGAGTCCGGCACGGAGGAGAAGACGCGGCCGGACGCCGCCGTCCTGCGGTAGGTGGAGGAGGACATCACGGAGGGGGAACCGTAGGTGCGGTGGCTGCTGCGGAGCCCCGCGGAGTGCAGGCGGGACGGGCTGCCGCTGCTGGCCAGACCCACGCGTCCGGACCGGGCATCTCCGAAGATCTTCCGATAGGAGCTGCTGCTGTAGATGTCGCCGGAGTAACTCATGATGCCTCTGCCTTGATGGTGTCCGGTCCCAGGGCTCTGTACGGGAGAGAGACGGAGTGTGCGTGGAGTTCAGGAGTGAGGGTGAGTGTGTGTGAGAGAGAGAAAGTGAGATGCGAGTGATGTCTGGCCAGGACAGGTGCTTTTATAGCGAAGGCGCCGGCGCATCATTTGACGCAGAGACAAGAGAAGACGAGGGGAAACCTGCAGGCTTTTGCAGAAAGCCTCCACCCCCTGGGGAGACACGACTCCACTCGCGCACCTCGCCACTTCTGCCTTAATGCTCAGGCATGAACACAACTCTATATGAAGATCACGATTTATAATTAGGGCTTTAGTTTAGCCGGTTTGACCTGAAAGATGATTAAACGGAACTTTTCATGAAGTTATAAAAGAACAATTTCCTTTAATTTCCCGACAGAATGACGCGCAAATAAAATCGCGTCTTAACAAATGAACACGTGTAATCTCATTTATTATTCCACTGGACTGTCTCGTGTTACCACAGTTCACACTGTCCACTGTCATTGCAGTTTTTCTTTGCTGTCCCAGCAGAATGGCGAACGGGATCGATGCGTGGAGCTGTGCGCTAGAGAGAGTTTAGGTGGTGCTGCAGTCTGCATCCAGCCGCCCTCGTCCCTCCCCGACCTCCGCAATATCAGAATACGGGATGAGACTCATTATGGTGGCCTGATTCTTGCACTTCCCACATCATCACAGTCTCCTCACAGTCCCTGAACATCAGCGATGCAGTGGTAAACCGGCCTCCTGTCTGTCGCCACCAGAACGCATAACACATGGGCCCATATGAAATGAAAGGGGCTCAAAGGCTGCTCCCTTCATAACAAGGCATCACTGTTGCTGAGCCTGTTTTCATGCCTCGTATGACATATAAATGAAACTTACATGAGGTGTATGAAGTATATAGAGTTGACTCAACTTGATTCCCACAAATACCCAAAGGTAGAGAGAACTCGTCCCTGTGGTGACAGTATATCATTGGACATTAGAACAATAGACTCCAGGTAAAAAAAGGTGCTTATTCTATCGCTGGCACAATTCGGTCTCTGTTGGTAAAAAAACAAAAAACAAAGTCATGCCTGGCCCGACTGAGCTGTCGCTGGCCTTGGCCCTGATCCAGGCAGGAGAGGGACCACGCCCCTGCAAAAGGAGAGAACCCCCACGCACAGGACTGCAGCTTCAGCCCCACCGCCCACCGCACAAGGCGCCTCCTGAACCCCGCCTGTCTGGAGAACAGCCCGGACGGTGAAAATGTACAACAGACCCAATGCCAAGTCATCTTAAATCAACCCAGACCATTTCTGATGGCGCTTCTTTGACAAGGGGTAATGAAAAAGCAGTTGAGTGACGGCTATCTTCATAAAGTAACGTGGCGTTTTATGGAAAAGTGGAAAACATCTTTTTTCCATTGCAAATTAAAGAGGTTTTTTATTACCAGTAGTCACCTACTTTACACAGCCTTAAATTCTGTTACAAGGAGAAAGTATTTGATCAGCAACAACATATCCATGATAGATAACTACATCAGTCTTTAAATTTATGATGTTTAAAAAATCTCCCTTTAAAGTGATTGCAATTACTTTTTAATGCAGGTCAAGGTTGTTTCTGAATTTTAAGTGTCTTGCTGTGTATGACGAGTCGTTTTAAGGGGAACCAGTCTCTAGATTCTTCCTTTATACCAGACAGGGATTTTTTTTTTCATTAAAAATGCAAAACTGGAGACGTTCAACAATCTCCACCCCAATAATTCTCTTGGCTTTTATCTGCTGTGTTATATAAAACACACACACACACACACACACACACATATATATATATACACATTTTTTATAGATAGATAGATAGATAGATAGACCGATAGATAGGCATTGGGAGTCTTTTGATTTCTACTTACACACGTTAACCAGTAGGGGGCGTTAAATCATCAGTGGCACTTTATATGACCAGCAGACCTGAACTAATGCCCAACACAAGTAAACAGTAACCTCAGTTATCACAGTAACATTTTCATGTCAGCAATTCTTCATACCGCAACCATTGCTCACATAATAACTGTGTGCATTGCAGCTGATATAACATGGGCGCAGTGCTGTGATGTGTTGGTCAGCTCTCAAGGTCACTGAACGAGTCAGTCTTCAGGATAAAAGGCAGCAGGGCTTGAAAATGCACACGCATACGCCGTATGATGACAGGTAACATCAACATGATGTCCGGCGAGGCCTTCGATCTCACGCTTTTGGCTTCACACTGAGGTGTAAACTCAGGACCACAAGATTAAAGTTCAGCTCATCAAGAACGAGGAAACATCATAGAGCACACATGCAAACAGACAGTGGGGGGAGGTAGATTGAGAAGGTTGTCATGAAAAGAAACACGATGAATGGGCAAAACTCTTGGGCAGAAAATCTCCTGAGACTTATTTATGTTTGTGTGTGTGTTTGTGTGTGTGTGAGAGAGAGAGAGGGATAGAGAGAGAGAGACTATAGCACTCAACGAAAGCCACCGGGCCATTTGGACTGTCTGGGTAACAAAAGGGCCTGTTGAAGAGGGAGGATCCCCATGACTCAGCAGGAAATGACAGGTAGGCAGAAATGTCCGATTTCTATCATTATGTGCCTTGCTCAGTTGCCCCATCCCTCTCTGTAGTTACCAGAAGGCTCAGGAGCAGGTGAGGCTAAACCTTTGTTGAATTTATTCCACTGAAAGAATCATATCAATATGAGTGAAGTGATACATGCCATCAAATGCTTATTCATGCAGTCAACTAATTATCCCAGCAACTGTAATACAAAACTACTGGGTTTACTCTAATATCATAAACACATCTCCATCTCAGTGTTTCTGTCTCAATAATAGCTACAGTTTTAATTCCTACACAAGAGTATAAGGACTGTAAAAAACAAATATATAGTTGCTAGCCTTTAGGCAGTCCCTACTGTGCTTTTTGCCTGCAGACAGAGCTTCGGTTGTATGCCACAGGAAATATGCAGTAGTGTTTTACAGCAAAAAAACAGGAAGAGGGCGCTGTTCTACCAGCAGAAACAGAAAGGAGGATTCAGGGTTTGTGATAATGGCAAATGGTGGAAGAAGTGAAAGGTTGATGGGATTTATATCATGTTGAGTACAAAAAGCAAAAGAAAACACATGGAGCAATACCTGAAATATACCTTTATAGCAGTAGACATTTTGACATGCTATATTAGGAAAAAAAAAAACACTTGGTAGCGGTGGCTGCATTCCATTTATTTCTGCCATATACAAGGCCCTTAATCATGCACGCTGGCCCCTTGACATGGCTCACCGGGGCAGTTACTGCAACCGGGCAACCATTAATGTTATCAGTTAGGTCTGCGCTTTTCCTGCTCTGACCTATCAAAATGTCTGCCATGAAAAGGCCCACAGTCAAAGGCCCTTTGAGTGGCAGGTCAATAAACAAGCCACAATGACCGAGAGCTCACTTCTCAGGAAATCAGTAGTAGGAGTTGATCCCGAGAAGGAAAGCTCAACCCTCAGCTCATACAGAAAAAATTAGCGATTAGCATGTAGCGATCTAGTAAGAGCCCTGAGTTTTCATATGGCATCGGACAGTTTTGCAAAGAAATGTCTGTTTGAAGGGAGGCCATAGTATTACTGAGTGTCATTAGCTGTGTGGGAATCGGTGACAGTACATAAAAGTGGCCGAGGGAGGCCTTTGAATGGAAGAAGTGTCATATTGTTAAGCCTGTAATTTAAGAGAAAATGAAAATACAATCACGTGTGATCTCTTTTGAGGACTGTACGGCTGGTAAATGATACTAATTACATCCTGCATTGCCACAGTGTGTTACAGGTGAACTTTAGCCTGTATATACTGCAGGCATCATCAGTAACGTGAGGATTTGCATTAACGTGACATGTGTTTTTATGGTACGCAGCAGGAAGTTGATACAGGCAGGCTAATATTAGCAACAGTAAATCCAGAATGAGGAGGTTTCTGTGCTCTGTGCAGTCGTCAAACAACAGGAATTTTGTATATTCCGACATAAGTTGGGTTTTTTTGTGCTAACGTTACCTGTGCGATGGAACTTCTGTGCTTTCTAGCCCAGGCTGCCTGGTGCTCGCTTGGGACACACACAGGCCAAATCCTCACCACCTGTGACAGCTAACTTCACTTCACATGTCAGCTAGCAAGACTCAACTGTGTGATTATAAAACACACTGTAAAAATGCAAGGATGAGTGACACATACACATTTATATCTAAAGTTATTTTATTAGGTTCAAGCAGGTTGCTTTTTTCTTACTACTGTGCATATATAAGCTGTCATGACACCGTGTGAGTGAGGTTCCTACAGTTCTGCTGCTCAAGCCTCCTTGATAGTTTGTAAAAGGGAAGCCTGTCTATAGGGGAGCGTCATTCACAATTAAAGAACCCTTCTATCACTAATGTTACAGTGTATAAATGTGGTAAGACAGTAGCCTCCAGTCATCCCAGTCTTGTTCCCAGTGTTCCAGAGTTATCAAATGACACCATTATTTTGACAAGTTTGAGCTGTTTACACCGGGCAGTATGGAGACGTACAGTCTCCCTCATTCTACACGCTGAAGAACAGCCCCCCATCCACCCACACTGCCCTCACCAGGCTGCTACTCTAACCTTTCTCCTTCTGCTGTCCCACAACCACTGCTGCTGCCAACGCAGCCACACTATCCTCCCCGTGGTTTCATCAAATAGACACGTAAATGCTGTAAACACTGCTCATCAGGGCTACGAGAGCACTTCAGCTATTCAACCGCAGCAAAACAGCCAGAATTAACCCTAAGTAGGTTTAAAACAACATACACTCATCAGTGTATCAACATAGATACGGTCCAGTCGGTGTGGTCCACCTCCGTTCATGCAGTTTAACTGATCATATATTTTTTGCATTTTTAACAAAACAGTTGCTGTCTGAGTAATTACTGATGGTATTGTGATGGACTGAAGATGTTATTTAACCACACATAGTGTATATATCAATGTCTAATCACTTCTGTATACATATAATGGCATTTAAAAATTCAGAAATTCCCCATCTGCACGGAGGCCCCTACACATACCAATCTCTAGTGGCCCTGCAAGTTTAAAACTCATCTCCATTTGGTGCTTTGAAAGTCAGGTGTTACTCACAAGCACTAAGTGAGGGTTCCTGTGAAGAGCTTTACGATGTGTCACGTAGAGGACCACTCAGCTCACTCGCTTTTGTTCTATCTTGGATGCACTGATCTTGTCTGATGTGCACTCTTCTGTCTGGTCCCCTGAGACCGCCTCTTCCCACATGCAGAAGATCTCCTCCATCTGTTTGCATATACACGCATGCATGCAAAACACACATACATTGTATATACACACACTCAGTTCTCTATCCCTTGATCTAAGCTGTCAGCTGTGAGGGAGGATGATCATATACGGCTGTTGCCACTCAGTCGCTTCCTGTAGTGGCATTATGATCAGACATGGGGCCACAGTCTATGTGGCCACTGCAGGATTTGTATTCAGGTGATCAAATCCAGTGAGGCTCGAATAAAATCAAAGAGATTTTCTTTCCTCATGCTGTCAGACTTCTCAGCATGGATCTTTTTTTAAGGAACTGGATGCTCAGCCACAGTTTTAGGACTGACTCTCATGTTCATCAACACCTCACTCATATTCAGATTTCATGTCAACCATAACTTACTTGGTGCTCATCTCACTCTATTGCTACTATGTCCCTTTATTCTTGGTCTTTAGTGTTCACCTACCCTAACACTATTTTAACTTTTCTACATGTATATATTCGAAATATTTCATTTCTTTTTCACAATCTTGGATCATGGCAATGGAGCATTTCACTACACATAGTGTTTGTATTATATTAAACATCTAAAGTTCGATTTTGATTTGTTTTGATATGGACAAACTTCTGACAGGCATGAAGAAACTGGTGATCCTCAGTAGCAAATACATCAGTCAAGTACGAAATATAAAGAAGTGTATTGCATGTTTTGCTCTCAGTTCTCTGTCATTATAGCAGTGAGTCTTGTGTTTTTTATCTGCAAAACCTCAGTTTACAGGAATCATACAGACCATATTCTTGATAATATAATTTCAGCACTATTCGATCCTTCCAATTAAGTAATAATTTTTTTGGCTACATGGGGGCAGCAGAACACGAAACAACTTTATTACTGGGAAAAAAAACCTCTCATTTTACATCTAAGAATTTAATCCATTCCTGATATAAGATGATTAATTGGTCCATCTTTAAGCACTGGTAGGAGTGTAAAAATGTTTTAGCTTGTATTTGGGAGACATAATTGAAATAGTTTAGGATCCACAGGATTACAGTATTAAACTTTTAGTTAGATTGTATAGATTGTAGATTTTATTTAATCCTGTGACACTGTTGAAAATCCTCATGTGATGATCTAGAGCCATGTACACAGTGATAATGGACTTTTTTCAAACACTTAGATTTGTCATAGCAGCAACAAATACAGGTGTAATGATAATATTAACGCTGTGTCCCAGTGACACAATACACAGCACAAAAACCTTTACAAAACCAAAACCTTTCATCATTGGTATTATTATATCTGTTATCTGTCTATATGACATGTCAAAATAACTCACGTGAAAAAGAACCCTGAACTATGGACTCCAGATCACAATGTATTAAATAAAGGTGAAATTAAATAATATAACACAGTTGTTTTAAAAGAATTTTCAAACGAACACAGTGTATTCATAAAAATGCAAAGAGGAACAAGTAAGACTGTCATTACATAATGATATAACTGTTACATACCTGCCACTTCTAACTGAGCTTAATTATCAGTATACAACTGTCACGACCTTTGGGAGGGTCAAGAGGGTGGAGGGAGTCGTAATTGATGACTTGATGCCTATAAGAGATTAAATGGCGGTGTATTCACTCAGTTGTTCCAAAGGGTTTGGTGCTGTTGTGTGTTTCCATGGCACACATCGTTTGTTGTTTGATTGTGATGCTTGGTGGCATGTGTCATGCGGGTGTGTTCCCTGCATTAGTTGCCTGCGTGTCTAAATGCAGGTTTGCATGTCTGTGTGCGTGCGTGTGTGTGTGTGTGTTTGTGTCTGCTTTTGGATGTGTTTGTGTATGATTGGTCAGAACAGTCCTGGGAGGCCAAGGTCAAAGTGGGCTGGATGTGCAGGGCCTGGATAAGCTGCTGGATTTCACTAATTTGACAAACAAGGATGTAAAGGCACCAGCAAACAAACACACTTGCACAATTCTTGACAATAAAAGTTCTTTGCACACACCCACCAACAGGTAGACTTTGTCAGGACGTTGCTTGGCTATGGCCAAGCTGCATGCCCTGTCCGTCTCCTCTTTCATGTGCAGATTAAATGTGTCTTTTGGTGGAACCGTTTATATATAGTGCTTTACAGCAGGATGTGACTGTCGCGGTGGCCTCAAGTCTGCAGGAAAGGACATCAGGTCATCACAACAATGAAAATCATCCCAGAGTGTCCAGAGCCCTCACACGGCTGTAGTCGGGCGTTCAGAGACCGTCCTGTTGCCCGTCTCTCTCAGGCCTTTCCTTGACAGCAATGACCCTGCTGTACCTGCCCCAACCATAAAGCAGATTCATTCTCACGACCTCGACACTGCGCAGTCTACAGCATTACAGGGGGTTAACAGCTGTCAAGAAAGGTTAACACACGTTCGTTATCATTTGTTGTTATCTTTACACTCCCGTGAACTCCAACCTCATACGTCTTAACAGGACATTGAGTGTTTAAATTTGGATTTATTACAAAAATTGCAAAAAATGAAAGGTATTTAGTTATTTTATTTTAACAGGTTAATGGCCTCCTAAAGATCAGTCGTTCTAAACATTTTTCATTTAGTTGAAACTCAAGCAAGATCTAATTGCAGCCCATCATCAACACTTGCTCGTGTCTAGTTATTTCAGTAATTTTTCATGGTCCAGACTCTGTTGTACCAGCTTTACAGAAATACAAATTAGGGCTAGTTGTAGTTTTTACTAAATGGAAGTAAACACATCACTGAATTAAAATGGGATACAACACACCGACTCTTTCTTAGGCAGTGACTAGTTGATACTAAGTAGTTAAACCTAGCAACTACTGGGTGGAACAATTTCTCAACTAACTGAATTTACAGATAAAGCTAACGTTAGCTTGCTAATATATAACCAGTTTAGAGTGAGAAGTTAAAGAAGTGATATAAAAGATAGTTAACAACCCAAACATGGCACAATATGTTTACTAAGGATATCAAGTATTTTAAATTAAATTTCACAAAAATAACAACATATGTCAACTTACAATCCTTTTCCCTTTCCTATAATTTTAGTGTTAGCTAGGTTAGCATGACCAAATAATTCCCGCTCATTTTCAGCTGATTGAATATTACCAACCGCGAAACATACACAAATTCATATGTTCATATGATGATAAAAACATTTAACACATACATACTATACAAGGGAATAACAGTTAAGTTTTAGCGTATCATTTACTGCCCTAAAAGTATAAATTTTTGCACAGTTGATCAGTTAATGTTTTTTTTTCTTTAAGCCATAGATGCGGAGATATTTCTTAGGTTTTAATGGTGCAACCCAATTTAGTGATTCCCCAGTTTAAAACTAGATTTTAAGAACTGGTAATGGATCAATGGACAGCTGATACAACCCAGTGTTGAGTCAGCAATGTTATCCAGTAATTGTTTCTCAACCCCTTAGATTAATTGTATTACGCTTTGTAGAAGACATCGAAAACTATTCTATCATATCAAAGTGAGGAGCTCCCTTTTGGTTGCCAGGATTATATTTGACTCGTCAGTCATAGACCATATCATTCAGATATATGTGCATAATTTTGAGTGCAACGCTAGATTGAAAATGTCAAGTCTGGTGCATTTAGGTGGTGCAAATGGTGGAGAAGACTTACACTACACCTGGAATTAACTGGGCACGTGAGAGCATTATAACGTTTCACTCGCTGGAGCTCAGTCCCCCAGACATGAGTCGAAGATATACAAAACTGAAGGATACAGAGCTGACAAGGAGTTACATAGCTCTCTTTGGTAGAATATATATATATATATATATTTTCTTTTTTCCCTTCCCCCTCAGCAGTCAGACAGCACCAGAAGGGATACGGGATGCTTTTCACAATGCCCATCCCCCTCTTTCTTCTTCATCACTGGTGTTGTGTGTGTTGGTTATTGAGCTGCAGTCAGATGGCTGTGATCACACAAACCTGGGATTTGGCCAGCAGATTACTCTGAAACACACTCGATGGGCTGGCATGGATCAAGCCCCCGGGGAGGCTTTCTTTCATCTGCCGTGTGAGAACCTCCTCATTATGGTCTATTCATCTTCTACATGAAAATTAATCTTTGTATGAGAAACCAGTGGGTTGGGTTCCCTGGTAAAAGCCTTCATTTGTTCTTAGAATACAATTACAGTTAAGGCTTTCTTGCCTTGAGCCAGAAATAAAGACAATGACAAGGTGATAGGTAGGTAAACAAGGGTTTCAAATAATTTATTCCTTTATTATCACTGACAAATATAAATTGATGCTCCACAATTTATTTTCAAAGGGTTTTTCCTCACATTGGTAGTGATTTCCATATAAGACAGTGTCCAAATTCTCCAATCCTTAAAAAGTAAGTGCACAAAACGTCCACCTTTAAGTAACTGTTCAACAAACAGACATTGACCTTTCGGAGGAGAAAGGTGGCAGGCGACGAACATGTTCATGGAGCTATGATGTGGAGTTGTCTGTGTGTCTGTGTGTGTACTGTGTAATGCATGAAAGCACCACGCCTGAGACCGTCACAATGAAAAGGAATGACCTTTGTGATACATGTCAATATATCATAAACGCTCATACACAGAATATACTTCTGTTAAGTCGTACATTTGTGTCTGTTTTAAGGCATTATTAGCCACTTTGTATGCAGGGACAAAATGTGCAAAAATCAAATATACACATGAAAATGAGTTTCCCCTGATGCTGAAACCTGTAGCTTAAACAACTGGTCTGGCTATAGTCTTGTTCTTTGAGAGATTCCACACCTGCTACTTAAGGCGGATGCTGAGAGCACCAGGGCTTTTGTAGAGAGGGGAGTTGGTGGGGGTGGTAGTGGTGAGGAGCAATAGTTGCATGTGATCTCTCTCTCTCACACTCACACACACACACACTCTCACACACACACACACACACACACACACACACACACACACACACTCTCACACACACACACACACACGCACACGCACACGCACGCCCACACGCACAAACATGCAGCCCCAGCCACCTCATGTGAAACATGGAGGCCAACGCAGCATGTGGAGGCAGAGTCACGCTTACACTAGGGTGCATTTACACAGACATGCATACAGGAAATACACACATGAACACATACGCACACACGCGCACACAAACACGCACAAACACACGCATAGGTTTGCGGAAGACAGACATCAGGCCATGGATGGAAAAAAGGAGGAAACATGAGATTTCCATAGACAGACATTAATGCATTAAGGTAAATACATGAAGTCTTTGTCAAGTGGAGTATTTTTTTGCATTTTACTTGTAAACAAATGAACCGAAAACCAGAACAGAAACATAGCCTTACAAATTATTTTTTTTTTAAACCACCCACCCTATACCACCCCAAAAAATTTCTCTCTGAAGACAGTGACGAAATAAACACACACGCACAGTCACGCATACTGTATTACACATGCACGCACCAACAGATGGCATTTAAGTGAACACATCTGCCCACTCACACCTACTTTTCAATACATTTCCTCTGTAGTCCCCCTTATAGCGTGGCTACACAGTTCCTCTCCAAGGTTTCCATTCGACGAAAAAAAGCAGCATTCCACACTCAAAAGACTAAACAATCGTATATCTATTTTTCGGATTTTGTTTTGTTTTTTTTTTCTTTTTTTGGTGTACCAACTTCATGCTCTAACTGAGATTTACAAGTGGCGGATGCAGGAGCAGAGGAGGTTCCTTTGGCTCCGTGCTGCAGGGTGGAGGACATCTACTGATAAAAGCTGGGATCCTCTCCCTGCTCATGATGATTCTGAACCAAACAAAGGACTGATAATCTCACAGGGAGAGCAGCCATTTTGTTTGAGGTTCCTAGGCATGGAGATGGGCGAACAGGAAACGCAGCTTTGCCAGAGGAGGCATCACTGCCCTCGACCGGCCACCGGCTCCTCTCATTCTTACACTTTTTAAATTCACATTTTTAGAATTTATACTGATTTTTTTGTCTTATTATCCCTCCATTGAAGGGTAGGGTGGCTTTGAAAACAGCTAACAATTAGAATCAACCACAAAGAAAACATTTCATTTCCTAGGAGCACCGTGCCCAATTCTGAAAAGACACAAAAGCCTCGAGGCACAAGAGACATTTCTAAATATTCTATAGATTGACTAGGCTGTGCAAACAAACTACACATAGGAAACTCTCAATAAACCTCACAAGAAGAACATAGGCTATTACTAATTAAATATATTTATATATATATATTCATCTATATATTTAGCATATCTAATAAATACATTTGTTGATAGACATAGAGATCTTTCTGTAAACTATTTACATTAAAAGGTGTACATTTTTGCAGAAACAATAAATAGCTATCAAGGCAAGAAGAAGGAGAGAAAATCTGTGGTTTTAATATTTTGGTGCTCTTCAGATATGAACACAAAGAAAGAGGCAAGCTCTCTTAGTGTGTTCCCACTGAAAAGTCAAAGCCAGTCTTTCGGTTTCAGGGTGACTTGCCTCATCTCAAACTCAACCCTTCTTTCCTAAATAATTGGCAGGAACATCTACTCGCAAAAAATAATATTCTCAGTCTCACCTGCCTGTCCTCTCTACATAGTGGAATGTGCTCCAGTCTTTCGACTGCTCTCAGTAGATTGGTTCTTCACTTCATTTTAATACCTGGTGAATGGGGGCAGTTATGAAGTAGTGTACAAAAAAGTACCAGCAACTGCCAAAAATATACCAGCATTGGCCTGGTGGCTGGTGTTTAAAATCTCAAAACTTGCTAGTGACCCCTTTTGTCGCCAGACTCAAACATGACATACACACATATGATAAAATGATGCTGTAAAAACGCCACCGTCATCAGAGAGAGGCAGAAAACATCAAACCCACCCCCAAAATCATCCCATATACCCCAGCCCCGTCACAATCTCATGCTGCACAAATTTTTTTTTTGTTTGTTTTGTGTTACTTTCCCCTCTGAACTGCAGGCGTGGACATAAAATTACAGGGTAGTTACGAGATTGCCTGCAAAAGCCTGGGTACTAAGGGACGTATTGCTGTCGGCCCCTACAGTTTAGTTTAGTGTCCACGATGTCCGCTGCACCACACAGCACAGACAGACAACTGACATGTTTCAAACACTGCAACAGATGCAGTGGGGGCCTTTAAGTTTTTTTTTTTTACAGACAGTGTTTGAAAAAGATGACACAGTTTTGTTTACAAAAGCAATTTTAAGTGCAAATTACCATGCACAGATGGTTGACTGGTGAGCAGGGCAGAAAGAGAAGCCCTGCATCATGTCAGCGTCTCACCTTTGGGAGGACTCTGTCTCACAACTCGGAGCAATGGAGGGGCGTGTGTATGTGTGTGTCAATGTATGTGTGATGTAAGGGTGAAATCTCATAAGTGCTTCCCATGGCTCTGAGGCATAGAAAAAGAGGCAGTGGGATATTGTGTGGTAACATTCTCTGGCTGAAAGTCGTGGTTCCAATGCGGGGGGGGTAGTGTCTCTAAAGTCCCACTCGTTTGTCTGGTGCAGAACAGAGCGAGTGACACCCTAAAGACTGAACGCTGATGCTGGACTAGATGTGGGCGGGTGTCTCAGAGGTGTTACAGTCTGAATGGATGTCACCGTGGGGACAGGAGGTCCACAGAGGCCTGGCTAGAGAAGGGGCCTCGGAAGTGCTCAGTCCTGGTGGAGAGGGAGGCAAGGAAGGGGGTCGGGGTCTGAGCCAGACCAGGGAGTGGTGAGACAATCTTAGGACGGGATTGGCTGAAGGGAGGAGGTGGGTGTTGGGTCAGTGACCAGTGCTGTTTATAGGCCGCAGCCCAGCTGCTTGGCCCTCTCCTGAGTGTCCTGCAGGCGCTGCAGGCTGGCGCTGGAGTAGCCCTCGTCGCTACAGCTGCTGCGCAAGCTGCCTCGTTCGTCCCCTGAGTCGCTCACACTGCTAGTGCTCCACTCCAGGTCACCCAGCAGGTAGTCCGTCCCCTCCACATCCACGTCTAGGTCCTCTGTTGCCAGACGGGGGACACAACAACACAGTGCTTAGGTGAGATAACAATGACGGTTTCTGCACTGGCCGGTTTTTGGGTCATCATTTTGGGTCAAATCGTCCATTTTAGAAACAACAACAATACAAAAATTACATTTGTTGTATCTTAAGCTGCAACAACCTAACATACTGCACAAAACTGACTGGCCAATTGGGCATTTATTTCTTATCAAATGATCTGTCTATTATTTTCTTGATCAGTCATTCAATTATTCACTCTATTTATGTCAGATAACAATGAAAAATGTGCACCAAAATTTCCCTAAGTATGAGATGGTATCTTCATATGTCTTTTTTGTCGATCTAAAGGTAGGAGCTAGGAAATGCTTGGCATTTATGCTTGAAAAATGTCTTAAAATATCAATCTGTAATCAAAAACTTGCCAATTATTGTTCTTTTGACTGACTAATCTAGTAAGTTAATAGTTGTTTCTGCTCTAGTAGTATCACCACTGGTTTTCATAAAGGTTCACCAAACTATAGCATGCTTAAACTGGTTAAAAATATTGTAAACACAACACATTATAGTATGTTTGCTCTCATGCAGTTTCTGCCCTCAGCAATAATGTAGATGAAAGCACAATAATTTTACCTGTAACTGTTTCCAAAAGGCCTTTTTCACTGCAGACATTCATAATTGCTGCATTTTGTTTTGCCTGTCAGTTCCGGGGTTCTGCATTGTGCATGCAGGCTCAGTGCCAGGGCTTACTGAAGTGGGACTGAGTCATCATTGTTGTTATTAATTACACCCGTGTTCTTATTGCTTTTCCCACTATGACAAGTGTAAATGAAAAACATCTACCGTCATCGATCTTTACAGCAAACTTTCATGATATTAATACAAGTACATTAATGTATTGTACACTCGGGTGGATCATTTTGTTTATAAATTCAATTTTTGATAAGACACATAACTTTGATAAAGGAATCATAGCTACATTTTGTCTCACACTCTGATTATAATATACGTGACTCCTACCATTTTATAGTGCAGAAAGTTTGTTTACTGCATTTATATAGAACTCCAGTTTTTAATTCTCCTCATTATCAATACTTTAGGAAGCAGTTACATTTAAAGAAAGAGTTCAATAGAACTTTGTTCCTTGTCATAGGAAACTCATAAACGACAAAAAATATTGCACATTTCCAACTATCTTTTCACTGAACAGATGATAGCTGGCTCTACAGTGCCAGTCCCCACTGAAACTTTTTCATTATGATTTTATATAATTTGATTTAAGGGAGGACAGCTTCTAACATGAGGTAAATCGCTCTTGGCTTCCTTTAAGCCTATCACTGCACTATGTTATGACTTACAATGTCTGAATACTGGTACAAAGAAAAACACTTTAAAAATATCCAATCCACTGAAATAACATAAATGACCAAAGTAATATATCATTTGTTTCTGACAGGCGCAGATACTTGTATCATTAGAGGGAGTAGAAAAAGTTTAGTGTTCCCTTTTTTCTAATCTGAATACAGCTGCTCCTTCAACTATCCTATGGTGAGAAATGAGCATATATTGCTTGTGTGGCCTGCATGAGGCTCACCCTGGTCAGAGTCGGACTTGTCGGAGGACAGAGTGGAGCCGGTACTGTCCATGCGGGTCCTCTCCACGCCCAGCTGCTCCAGACGCCTCCTCAGGTGCCTCTGCTCCCGCTGTAGCTGCTCCAAGGTGTGCTGAGCTCTCCTGTCACTCTCCTCCAGCCTCTGTGGGGTGGGAGGAGAAAAAACAGAACAACTCAGGAGAAGCTGACAAAAATGGTGCTGTGTGTGTGTGTGTGTGTGTGTGTGTGTGTGTGTGTGTGTGTGTGTTCCTTCAGTGGCCCATCTAAGACATGTCAGTTACTCAAACGCACAACACACATTGCTCTTTATTAGGGGAATACTACACATGCACCCAGGCACCTTGATGTGATCTTTGGCCTTCATCAGCAGGCTGAGGGTGGTGTGCCTGTTAGCATCTGGTCCCAAGGGCACGAGGGATTTCAAGCGCTCTAAACACAGCCGTAGATGTGCCCGTCTGGAAAGAGAAAGGAGGAACCAGAGAGAAGTCTGTCAATCATCATGACTTATTCATTTCTCAAAGACACATCAAAAAGCAAGCATGTGTGGAAGTTCGTTTTTTAACATTGGAAACTAAAAAAAATAAAACTCATGCGCACACTCATACAAAGAAAAAGGAAATTAAAATCAATGGCCAATTTTTTCTCAAGCTTTTAGTTGCCCTCATGTTCTTCTTAAGTGTCTGTAATTTGCTCAATTGTCATTATGTAACAAAAGCATGTAAGTTCTGGGATTTGACGCCACCTAAGCCATCTCCATGACTACTAGACGAATCGATGTGGTTGAAAGCTCCAGAAAAAAAATATCTACAAGTAGACAAGGAGTTAAGATATTTTGTGAAATGTGGTTTGTGATTTTTGCAAGGTTTTATAAAATGAAACGCATACACCTGATGAAGATTACTCATTATTAGGGATTTGAAATTTTTAGTGCTCACTCTCTAACATATCCTGGGCTTCATTATGCTGAATGATGTACTGTATGTGCAGAGTTTGAAACTACAAGACTGTTTTCATATTTCATCTGCTTGTACTGAGCAAAGCTTTATCTGTGCTCAAATCTAAGTTTGGGATTTTAGCACAGACTTTGACATTACAGTATGGATGCCAATCATGGTCCAGTCTGCAGCTCCAGGTCACATAGACCAAGGATGGACTTTTTAGTGAAGCAGGAAACATCTTGCATCCAGTACTAACAGTTTGGATGTGAAAACTATTTGAGTATTAATAATTAGATTCTGGATTTTCAAAGAGGGAGGAGGAGGAGATACAAGACTAGATTCAAAATGAGATAGTTTAACTTTTTGTAGAAAAATCACTCGAGACATAAATGAGTTAAATGAGTTATAAGCAGAGTATCTTTATGTGTGTTAAACCTCTAAATGTGCATCTTTAAATGCTCTCTATATACTAGCCTTACAAGAAATGCGTCTAAAATTTGCACAATAATGATAAAAGAATAGGTAAAGTGTGAATCTAAGGAGGTATCTGATGCCATCTTTTAGTATCTGACAATATTCATTACTTAGAGATACAGACGTCATGTTACCTGGGTTCGTATTAGATTTTGTCAAGAGAACTCCACTCAATAAATCACTCATTCACTACTCCCTATATAACAAGACAATGAGCAGTAAACTGAGGTTTGGGACACTTACTTATCATCATCTTGCATCATCACAGCCAGCTATTGAGTTGGGCTATGGTAAATTTTCTTATCTTAAAATTGCAGAGCATTGCACACTATGAAAACTATTTCTTTTGGTCTATAGTGGAATTTGAGGGCAGCATATAAAAGATGCACTTACACACTCAGAATGTGAAAACAAATGGAACAGACAGTACATGTAGTGCACCATACATAGTCGTAAATAGGAAAGGATTTTGGACACAGGCATGATCGGTTTTATTCCACGCATTCGTCTTTCTTGTGAAAACCTGCTGTCTACATTACCCATTTTGCAAGTCAATTGCCAACAGCTTGGTCAGAATTTTAAGTGTGTTATGCTGGTAGCAGCTAAAGTAGCTAACCTCACACAGAGATGAGGAGCGGGCTACAGTGGTCTGGTTAGCACACTTCTTTCTAACTCCACTTTTATTTTTATTTTATTTTTTTTATTATCAGCCCAAAGCAATGCCAACTCAAGTTATCAGATTTTGCACAGCTCCCTCTAGGGCAAAAAAAGGCATGAAATGAAATTAAACCCTGAAAGAAAGAAATATGGAAGATCAATAACACCCACCCAAAAATGAAAATGGGAGACTGGTTCATGATATCACCAACCAACAGAAAAAGAACCAAAAAAAAACAAAACCGCTTCAAACTCAAAGAGGTATATGTTTTCTCTGTGAGCTACTATACACATTTTAGTAATTGTGTTTTTAAATACAAAGGCTATGCTGAACTAATGATTAATGTTAAGACACAGTGAGAAGAAAGGCTTGGCCATGTCAGGCTTCACGTGCGAGACCCTCCCATGCTCCCATGTTTCTTCCCAAGAAGACAGCACTGACTAACATTAATAATTTCGCTAGATAGGATATTTCGAGCAGCAATGTAGAAACCCTCCCTTGACAGGAAGAAAGCAGAAATGTGGTCAAATCCAAAGATCATCCGTGACATAAATTCAGATCTGAACTGATTATTAATGTCATCTGTCCTATACCCCCCCCCCCAACGACCACCTCCAAATTTACATTTGAACTCTCATCTCCACTCCATTTCCTCCAGTATCGCTCTCAGCCGCTCTAAGCCGACAACCTTGGCAGTTGCTAAGGTCTGGTGGGTGTTTGTGACCACTTGACCCTGCTGTTACACAACACACACCTCCAGCTCCTGCCTTGGCAGAGTGTGTACGTGTCTGAATGCCTGTGTGTGGCTGAGCAAGTGGGCGTTAGTACGTCAGACTCTTCCTGGGAGTGAGTGTAAAAATGTTATTTTGGCAGCTGCGGGCAGGCTGGATAAGCTCTTCATTTATTGTCTACTGCAGGTAGTCCTGATTTGAGCGTCACTGCCAGAAAGAGTTTATTCAAATGGGACGCATGGAGAGAGGAGAAGACTGATTTGAGTGTGGGCAGAGGACACACGCAAATATATTCTTACCCCTTGCCCTTTTAAAAACACACATCAAAAGTGAAGCCCACACACGCACATACAGTACAAAGCAGTATTCAGCAGCTGAAACTACGTGCCTGTTTCTCAGCTGACTCCGTCCAAAGGGCATGCCGACTGTCATTACATAACATGGAAATGCCCTCGCCTGTGTTGCTCTGACATAATAAGGGATCAGAGGCGCTAGATAATGTTTGTTAAACAACATTATAGAGCAGAAGACTCACGAAACAGAACAGATCACATGGTTTGTGCGTGAGAGAAAACACTACGGGCGTGGCAGTAACACACAGTGCTATTTCGTAAACAGGTTATTCTGGTTCACTGCGACTTCAGCGCAGTGTGTCAATAGGTGAGTATGTATGTGGAGCTTCAGGTTTGTGTGCTATCAGCCTAAGGCCAGAACCTACATTTCTCTGCCAAGATTTCACACTTGTGTCCTCTCCAAATGCACACGACTGATTTGTGTGCCAGTCCAACTTGTTGCATAAAACCGTCGCTGGGTCACTTCTTGCAACCCAGAATGGTTTTGCTTACAGTAGTCTCTCACATGCCAAAAACTACAACTAGGTCAGGCAGCAGTAAATAACCCTGCCGCCCCCACCTCGCCCTCTGACCCCCAGCGTTAACTGCTCCGGACTAGCTGGGAGGAACTTGCATATGAAAAAAGGCGTGGTGGTGGTGGCTGGCGTTGTATTACGTGGACACAGCCACGCATGCATGCACACAAACACTCCTAAGTCTGTGTCTTAGGATAGCTAGAGGGGACTGGAGTTTAAAAAAATAGGAGGGGCTGGGGGTGTTGTGGTCGGTGCTGGGTCTTGCACTCCTCTGACTTTGCTAGCACTGTGTCACCATGAGTGGTCTGAAATAAGGTGAATGTGCAAGTCCAGCTTGTTACTTTAAGCAGCTGCGGCCGAGTAGTTTCTTGCAACCCAGAATGATTTTGCTTGGAGAAACCTCTAACGTACTAAAAACTACAACTGGGTCAGTGTGATGCACTTACCCCCGAGCAGTGGTAAATAGCCCTGCTGTCTTAGCTCTCGCCCTCTGACCCCCAGCAGTTACTCCCCATGAGTAGCTAAGGGGGACCTACCTGTTAAAAAAGGCATGGTGGTGGTGGCTGGAGTCTTGTTACGTGCACACAGACACACACACTGTGACTCCTGCGTCTGTGTTTTATGGCAACCAGAGGGGACTGGAGCTTTTCAAAACTGGATAGAGTAAGGAGTTGAGGTGGGTGCTGGGTCTTGCCTCCTCTGGCTTTGCTAGCACTGGTTCAGTGTGAGTAATTTACTACCTGCCTGTGATGGCTTTCCATCATCGAACTACTGGAGGGAGAAACTGGCTAAAGGCTAGGAATGTTCTCAAGTGTAATACAACAGACTGTGGTCATAATTTCGACTTACTGCTGGGCATGAGGTATCTCCATGTGCTCATACCAACTCGAGGCACATACATGCAAAGGGCTAAATCCCAGACACAGGCCACAGCGCCATATATTATTCAGGCTGTCCACTAAGCTGCTGCTCTGGATCAACTAGCACAGGCAGGATGGGAGCACTGAGGGTGATGTAGACTCAGGCAGCACAGAAATAAAAAACATTAATATTTAGGTCTAAAATGTCTTCTAGAGGATGTACGGGAAAACAGCAGCGGTTTGATTTTGGCTTGGGCTCATCAGAAACACTTGCAGCCTGCAGTCAAAAATGTGACTTAATTGTAACATTATACTTTCATATACGAAGAAGAAAATTAGAAAATCTTCACATATCTCCACAGGTGAATAACTGGCAATTTTGCTCAAAGTACTGACTAAAACAATCACTGGATTTTAAAAATCATTGCCAAACTAATTTGCAGTCGACCAACTAAGTTCACTTAATTAGGTCATTTCTGCCCTGCTTCTTTGCTAGTTAACCATTCTACCTTGTCTGATAATCATTACTTTTTATTACATACCAGACTTACACATTTAACAGGAAAAATAATAGTGATTTGTTGAATTCACCTTTATAATAAAGCATACATTTACCAGCTTTGTGAAATGTTGAGACAGTGCAGTTGTAAGGTACAGACACAAGGTCAGCCAAAGGACTCACTGAGTCACCTGATACAACCATGACACTTCATTTGTCTCATCAGCTTCAGAGGGGGTTGAGAAACCTGTGGTTCTGTTTGCACAAATCAATTTAAGCACTCAACCAAGAGCATTATCATTTATGTCAAACTATCATTTTGAGAATACACTTTAAAATACTGGGTTTTTTTAAAAATGGGCTCTCTCCCTTAATTGAATATAATGTTCATGCTGCGGCTCATAAAAGCACCTCACTCCTGCACACTCTGCTGCAAACACTTTGATAATGTTCCTGGGTATTTCTGATATGATCTGAGATACTGACGCATGTTTACATCTTATCCCATTTACTGTTTATTTTCCAAGTCTCCAAAGGAACATTGTAGCTCTAACTGGATCACTACGTGAAAGAAATTTTCATTATTTAATCCTCAATGACTTATTTCTATCCTTCAATATTTATGCCAAGAGTTTACAAAATAATGACACTAAGTGGAGGGACACATCAAGAGCAACATTGCACCTTTGGCCCTGAGGGAGCTGAGGCTGAACTGCCCTGTTGCAAATTACTGCAGCCAAGGCCTTACATGACAAACGCACACAAAAACGAAGACAATGTAAAAAAAACATGTCCAACATTTGAAAAACATGTACAGGATAAATTATCTCTCAGAATTGGAAAAATTAGTTCATCTTTTCTGCTAATCAATTCAGCACTACCTTGGGTGTGTTTAGATGCACACAGGAAATTGGGTACGCAGGAAGTCAGACAGTGTGTTGTCATGCACTGTGGTAACACTGTAGTAGTGTGGTTACTGGAAAATCCCTGTATACGTGCAGCAGGTTGAGTAATGAGATGTTGTTCCTACTTCAACCTTAGTATGGAACCATAGCTTACTTAGGTTAAGGGCCTTTTCAAACCTAGAGTTTATTTGCTCACGGCCATTGGTGGTTTGAGTTTGTAAACTGTTACTAAACTTCATTTGTTTTCCAATTGGTTCAGTTTCTTTTCCTGCAACCCCCCCCAAGCATAACTACACTGTTGAGTTCAGTTCAAATGACTCTTACCAAGGGCTTAAGGCAAACCCAAGTCTAATTAAACATGCCCTAAGTATATTGATGATAAAAGATGCTTCCCCTTTTTTTTTTCTTTTTACAATTTTACATTCAAATGTTCAGATTAAAAATAATGAAAAATGAAATAAGCCACGAGAAATCTCTATGGAGAACTGATTTCTCAAATCATCTACCTGGAGCACAGAAACCACAAATCTGAGGTTTACCTGAGGTTTAAAAAAACAAAAAAAACCCCAAAAAAACTGTTATTGTGCAAAGTCAAATGTAGCCCATCATTTAAGTTCATGTAAACATACTACAAGTCTTCTATAGACCTGCCTCGCGTTAGGACCCAGGTAGGAAAACCTTGCGTTTATTGATATTGTGTTAATCATAACAAGTCTGACAAGTTGTCAGTCTAAACAATCTGATTACAACCTGAGTTGGGATATAAGTTTCCTGCCAACACAGTTTATGTATTGTTTATGTTCAATTAATGTGAATCTGTCATTCAGCACTTGTTATGCTTTTACGTCCGAAGAGAGATCTACACCAGGCCCATTTTATTGCACATCACGAAATTGTAAAGGATTCTTTTACTCAGATTTCAAATTAAAAACGGAAAATAGAAAATTAAGAGAAAATGTCAAATAAATTTTATATTTTATAATTAGGCCATGATCAAAAGTTAATAGAAAAAGGAAGATGAGAAAGGAAATCTTAAACTGAAAAACATATATTTTTTTGTTTGTTTGGTTTTTCGGGTTTTTATTGAAAAATGAAAAGAATCCTAAAATTAATTTCTTAAAAACCCATACAATATAAAATACCAAAATGAAAATGGAATTGGGCAAAAAAAGGAAGGGATGAATATGAAATGAAAAGATAAAAAGATAAATTTATATCTTACTTAATTCTGTCTATCATATTCTGTTAGGAATTTTTCTTTTTCATTAACACATTACAATTGTAACTTTTAGATTCAGGCATTTGAATTTAAGCATTTCCTTAAAGCATTTAATGCCATTAAGCAATTTTCAATTTTAAATTGTTAAATTTAACTTTTCATTTGCAAATGATTTATTATTATTGATTGTTGACAGATATTAATTTTTCACTTCCTCTTCTCTTCAAACATGTAATTATGGCCTGATTATCCTGAATATTTAAATGATAGTTGTTTATTTTTATTATTTTCTGTTTATTTTCCCCTTTAATTTTAATTATGTGTAAAATGAACACACAAACACACAAACACGAACACACGAACACCAACACATGAACACGAACACAAACACACCCACACACACACACACACACACTTTTACATACCTGTTCTTTTCCATTTCATTGTGCGTAGACCTGTGGAGATAAAACAAAACACATATGAGAAAATGAAAGCAAACGTAATATGACAGTCACTGACTGAACAGGGGAAGATTTCCCCGGTGCTTGTGCCATCACTGCAGTCCAAGGCCTTACTGCAGAGAGAGAGAGAGAAAGAAAAGGCTGTGTGGGAGTTTGTGAGCAGTCAGAGCAGATGACATAGTGAGATTCGAGGAAAAAGAGAAAAAAAAAAACGGGGATTCTGATGCCCGAGGCTTCTCCTACACAGGAAACTTGCGCTTTTTTAAGGACCACACTCAGATAGGTGATGAGGAGGCCAGGGGCAAACATAGTAACAGTAACTAGAAACAGTAGGCAGGAGCTGGAGTAGACTGGACTATGCCCCTGCACATGTAGTACTGAGTAGGGTGGGGGAAGATACAGTGCTGAAGGTAAACTGAGCGATGGAAGTTTGCTAATGGCCAATATGACACCTGCACTGCAGTGTTAAAGCGGCATTCACGTACACGTACACACACACACACACACACACACACACACACACACACACACACACACACACACACACACACACACACACACACACACACACACACACAGAAGATGACGAGATGGGGTCAAGTGTAGTTTTTGGGTGGAATGTGCTGGTCTGACCTGTGTGAAAAGTGGGAGGTTGTTAGTGTGGGGTGGTGGGGTGGTGGCTCACAAGGCAGAGAAGAAGATCCCCTCTGCATTCCTGAACTCTCCTCCACCTCCAGTAGACCTCCCGAGCCCCCAACCCCAGCTCCTAAAATAGCCCGTGGACCTTCAGCTCTGCTAGGCCTGAGGCTGTCAGCACGCCATGGACAAGATCCGCACTGGATTCTCATGCATGCACACGCACGCGCACATGCACGCCTTGATTCAGCTCCATGTTTGACAACTTACTTTCAAGACTTTCAAGCTTAGAAATACTGTCTTCCACTATCCTGAGCCATAACCTCTGAACAGCAATTGATCTCTTGCCCGTGTGTGTGTGTGTGTGTCTGTGTGCGTGCATTGTGCTGAGGGGGTATCGTCTTGTTTCAGCTTGTCTCTTTGGGTGCTCTCTGTCTCACTTGGTCCCCTCCAGCCAGTGTGGATGCCTGTGCATGGCAGACAGCCACTGGTGACATAACAGTGCAAGTAGGGAAATGATCCCAGTTATTCAGGGTAGATTTCAGGCTCTGGGGCAGCTCCCACCTCCTGCCCCAGTCCAATTACCCTGTGCCCCTCTACTACCAGACACCCGTGACGTGACAGGGCACAGCTGATATTAAGCAGTTCTGAGTAATAATTTTTCATTACTCAGAATTAGTGAGCATTGTGGAAAAATCTCTGCTTTTTTCTGACTGCACATCAGTACATTACAATGGAATTCTTGTCTATCAATGAGACAAGACTGAATCCATCAAACTACTATACTACATTACACTGGATTACATTACAGTATATTACACTGAATCATCATACTACTACTATTACATAACTGCTATTTTCTAAACCTCTGTATAACTAGTCCTCTACAGAAATGAAAAAAAAAAAAAATACCACTGCCAGCTACAGATCAATGTGTCTGCTCAATTTTAAGATCCCCTTTCCACTTTCCACTTCAATTAATTCACCTGACGAATTTGCAATTTGAACACAACAAGAATCTCTCTGGTCACCAGCAGCCCACTGCTAACTTGTTGATCAGATAAATTAAGGATGTAGAGTCTCAGTATAATTGGATCTTATTTTCATACTTTTTGCTGTCAGTTAGGATGAGATTTTACTCATCAAACCAATGTGAAAAAATTTCTACCAAAGACGATAATGCTGCAAAAAACATGAGTGGCCAGACATCAGGCAGGCTGAAATGAAGCCAGTGGTGTAGCCAGATTATCAAAACCATTTAGTCTGGAGGTAAAACTGAAAGCAGCACAACAAAAATGTGTCTTTCTTCCTCCTTGACATTATAAACTATTTGCAAACACGACTCCAGAAAGGAAAGTAGATCAAAGTAGAACTGGAAAGTTGGTCTATAAGCTCCAGTGATAACTCTACAGTTCGCTTTCTATTTCTCCTCCAACTAAGAGGGTTGGTGAGAATAAAGTTATTTTCAGTGATAGGAATAATGACCACAACTATGAATGCAAGTGCCAGGATATATGAAACCTGACATTCCCTTAAAGAGGGAGATAACCGGCATGTTACAGATCAGCATCATTTCAACATCAATTTCTGACCAGTAATTGAGAAAATGAACTACAATTCTCCTCCTAGGTTTTGGTCCCATTACCATTCTCTCTCCACATACAATTTAGACCTTCACTATAACTTTCAGTCTTACCAGGTGGGATATGAGCTATTTGGGGATCACTGATGGATACTTAGTGTAGATTTTACTGGACAGCTGTATCACTGGAGTGTTTAAAGAAGATCCACCAGTGCACCTTTCTGCAGGCTTGGTCTCCAGCTTAGATTCTAGGCTAACATTCATGTACATTAACCTGTTTTTCTTCCATGGTGAAGCTTTTTGTAGGCTCACCAAGTCCGCCACATCAGCGTGAATACCAGCACAGGATGATGAGCTTGAAAAGACTCCATTTGCCTGCTCCAAAAGGATGGGAAGATCACTGTATGATTTCTATAGTTCACTATAGGCAGGGGAGGGGCTTGGGGCTCTCCATCTATGTAATGGAGGAGGTGGTGCTATCCATTGCCTGCCAAGAGTGAGGACAGAGCTGGAAAACACATATGGGTGGAGGAGGTGAGGAGAGAGAGAAAGCACAAGAAGGAGAGAGAGATGAGGGGGAGGGGGAGTCACTACTACTGACATACATGCACATATACACACCAGAAACGCTGAAACTCCCCTCCCCCACTACTCACACATCCAGGCCATGGGGGAAAAACAGTAACTGGAGGGGCTGGTACATATAGGCTGAATGACTTCAAATACATGCATGGCTGCCTACCCTACATTTCACCAAGTCTCCATATCACCAAAAAAAAGAAGAGCATGGCTGATCAATTTATGATCCACTCTTCACTGGCAGGAATCAACCCTTCCCCCAAGAAAAAGAAAAAGAAAGTAAACGCTGGTGAGCTCAAAGGTTTTATGACTGGAAACAGGATGATCATACAGCAGCTAGTTGTCTAATTGACATGCTAAACTAGTCACACATCTTCTCAGCTAAGCATGTCTGAAAATGTGGTGCCACATAAGCATGTTAAGACATGAGCTGGAAGGAGGTACATTATTCCACATCCTGCGTCTTTTAGTTTACGCTGGCAACAGAAAAACACCACAGTGTATAGCTGAAGGCAGTGTCTTCAAATGTCTTGTTTGGACCATCAATCCAAAACCCAAGAATATTCAATTTACAACTATGTAAAACAGAGAAATGCAGGAAATATTTATACTTGAGCGGCTAAAACCAGCGATTTTTGGCATTGGTGCTTGAATATGACGTAAAAGAATTAGTTGATTCTGAAAAAAAAAAAAAAATTCTGTTGATCAACAAATCAATTAATCAAGTTATTGTTGAAGTTCTAGTTGGTACACGTGGATGGAAATTCTCTTCTTGTTATCAAGTGCACAATTAATTATGATTAATTATTAATTATTAATTAATTGATTAATTTGATCTATTAAATCAAATGTTGATAGTCACCTAGAGTTGACACAAGTAGCCAATTAGTCAACTCGAAGAAAACACATCAGGAAGCCTTTTAATAATTAAAATAATTGTTTGAGACACTTGTCGAGCAACATTCTCTGGTTGCAGCTTCTCCAGTGTGAGAAGGTGTGCTTTTTTTAAAATAGCAAAGGGTTTTGGATGACTGGTGGGAAAAACAAGATATTTGCAGACATCAGCTGAGAACTTGAGGCAGACTCTATTCACTATGTTCTTAAAAACTGTATAAACCAAACAAATAACTAACAAAATAATCCCCTAATTGATTACTTACTAAAATAATTGTTGCAGCTGCAATTTAGTATCAGAAATGTACATTTACAACATGTAGCATATGCTCATGATAGTTTATAGCAGTGTTGTAACATGTATGCACTAGATATACAAATGGGCAACGAGGCCGTATATAAACCTATTTATAGTCTTAGCTTCATGTGCTGTGCCTGTGCATTTCCACACATAAGATTGGCAGAAGAAGGCTTTCACTCCACTGGGGGGTAGATGATGGGCAGTGTAGACTAGTTTGCCTTAAGTATACAATCAATTCAAATGGGTTGCTGTGCATTATGTTACTGCCAATCTGCTCTTCTATAACTCATGTGCATTTTGTTATTTCATTGCTGCTTCACACCTAATATGGCATTTTGGTATTGTATCAATTAATTGATTCTGTTTATACACACTGGACAGTGTTTTTGGTCGTCAGCCCTTTTATCCTTCATAATTTATATTTCTGTGGAAGCAATATGCTAATGTTGTGTGTACTGAAGTAGCAGGTTTCCCAATATCACTGCTTATGTTAACATTTGTTCATCAGCCTTTATCACATCTTGTGTTTTCCTGGTGCTTCATTCGGGGTTTTTCATGCGCATATGGTCACAATAAAAACATACTCTACAAAATATTTTCCATCAGCGCTGCCTTTGCTCATGGAGCTACTCTCACCGGGGCATTTTATTAGGAACAGCATACTAATACTGGGTAGAGCCTGCCTTTGCTCTCAGGAAACATTTTTTTGAGATTCTGGTCCAGGTCTACATGACTGCATCATATCATTTCTGCAAAATTGTCAGCTACACATTCATGCTGCTGATCTCCTGTTCCACCAAATCCCCAAGGTTTTCTACTGGATTTAGATCTCGTGACTGGAGAGGACACTGAAATTCATGAAACCAGTTGGAGACGACCGTTGCTTTTTGACATAGTACATTATCATATCGGAAGTAGCCGTTAGAAGATGCACATTGTCAACAGCCACAATGAGATTGGCTCAGGCATTAAAACCATAACTGATTGGTATCAAGGGAACCAAAGTTTGCCAAGAAAACCTTCCCCACCCATAACACCAGCAGCAGCAGTAGCATCAGCAGCCCGGACTGTTGACATGAGACATGTTGGGGCCATATTCTGGCCCAACCATCCGCTGCCTCAGCAGAAACCCAGATGCATTAGACCAGGCTACGTGTTTCCAGTCTTCACCTTTCCTTGTTTTTGGTGCCTGTGTCCACTGGCCTCTGGCAGACAGGATTGAAACCCCACAAGTCTTCAAGTCCATCTGCCTCAAGGTTCAACGTGTAGTTCATTCTGAGGAGCTTCTCCACCCATCACCATTGTAAAGAGTGGTTATCTGAGTTACCGTAGCCTTTCTCAGCTCCAACCAGTCTGGTCTTTCTCCTCTGACCTCTCTCCTGAACAAGAGGTTTCCTCCACAGAAATCCTGCTCACTGGAAGAGTTTTGTTTTTCATACCATTCTGACTAAACTCTAGAGCCTGTTGTGTGTGACCCAGGAGTTTCAGAAACACTCAAACCAGCCCATCTGGCACCAACAATCATGTCATAGTCAAAGTCGCCGAGATCACATTTATCCCCCGTTCTGATAATTGATCTGAACATGAACTGAAGCTCTGGACCTGTATCTGTGTGATTTTATGCATCGCACTGCTGCTATATGACTGGCTGATTGGATAATTGTATAAATAAGCAGGTGTACTAATAAATCGATCAGTGAGCATATATCATCCTCTTCGCCGAAATAATCAATGCATCTAGAAACTTTATTTTCAAAAAACTTCACAATTGCTTCATGAGTGTACATTTTAAACTGGCCCTACCTGCCCACACAATTACAGAATGGACATATATTCTCTTGCACAGGGTCATGAAACCAAAGTGCAACGTAATCACAGAGTGCACATTGATCTGTGGGGTGTGGATGCAACACAAATCTGTCCTCATATGATTGACTGATGGAATTTGGTTTACAGACTTGGAATTCACACGATATGCGTGCAATAGGGTTCACTAAGTTGACTGGAGCTGCTAGGAGCTGTCCCCTCACTAAAATACTTCGGCAGTCACCTTGACTGATCTGGTTTCCCTCAATGAATGGCCATTCACCTAAAGTCAGACTGATGTTTGCTGCTGTCAGTCACGCTTTAAAGAAGACAACGAGAAGTCTAAACATGACCTTAGACCAACAAACTCACACATACACATGCAGCCACAGCTCTACTTGCCCAAGGAACTTTTCAGTAGAGTGATGAAGAAATTAGCCATTAGGCATGAAGAGAATAATGCAAGAGGTGTTAGAAAGGCGGTGCCAAATTTCTACACTGTGATTGCCTCTAACAACACACTGTTGCATACATAACTGATTTGCACGTTTCACTGTGCAGTATGTAACACAGCCAGCTATAGATTGTACTCCAAATACCTAAATTGGGCTATGCATAGAGTATGTCAGTATGTCAGGCTTTTGAGGCTTTACTACCTCTACATCTGGTTAGAAAACCTCTAAAAGCCAACTTTTTTGGTCATTAACCTATGGAGCTGAATTTGGTTAGGGTTGGAACAGTGGGAGAATTTTCATTACGATAATATCACAAGTACAGTGTGTAACAGACTTTTAAACGGCTTTTTTTATCTGGGAGTATGAGTATAAATAAAAGTAGTAGTATTGTGATCACAATTTTTGATCTGAGTGTATCGGTTAGTTTTGACATACAAGAACACATCAAACAAAAAACAAAAAGGAATATAGCTACAGGCGACAATAAGCGGGGGTCCGAGCATAGTTAGCACCTTTACCCAAAGACTATCAGATCTATTTGGAAACTGGCCATATTTTGTTTTCACAACCCCAAAGCTAAATACAAGAGTTTTTCAAGGATGAGTACAGTTGCATATCAAGTGGTTGCAGTGAAGCAAAGTGTCACAAATTAAAAGATGTGTTTTAAAAAGAATGACGTCTCTATGACCTTCAGGTGATTTGTGACCATTGTGGTTGGAGCTACCACCCAAGCAGGTTGACCAGATAAACCAAATTAGATTTCTGCACTTTTATGTGATTTTTTTTTTTTTAAAACTGTTTAACTCCAAAACAAAACAGAATATCAAAGTAAAAAGTAATTACTTCTGTACAGCTCAGTCTAGACTTTTGATTTATGAAATTTTGTGAAGATTAAATCCAATTTAAAACATGTGAAAACTCAAAGGTCTTGGACATAACTCAAAATCACTTGGGTCCCCTTTTTAAAAAAATGGTGAAATTATTCACACAATCCAGGGAAAAAATAATTTTGTTTCTAGTGCATGTTTCCAGCAAACCATTTATAATTCTGACATTAAAAACAAACACAAATCTGCGAACACTGGAGTAACCCTGCCGTGCTCAGTGGGGACACACTTGAAGATGGGATATGATGGGCAGCTTGTTGCTGATCTGAAAAACAATGAAGGGTGTAGATTTTTGCCACAAGGAGCTGAATAGCAGTTACCTGCTACTTGTGTTTTTCTTGCTTTTGCTTTTCCTTTTCAAGCTTTCCCTCTCTCGACTGCTGATGAAGGGTGGCATGGAGGCATAGCCGTGTTCTGCTTCTGCAAGAAAACAAACAGTGATCAAATTCCTGGTACCTGGCAATGCAAAATCTAGCGCTACAGCAGCACAGTCAGAAGAAACCAAAGCAGGGATAGGAAGACTGCAAAATGTGCCATATTTGTGCCATATCTTGATCCTTTAAGCATTCAATGACGATATCTTGTGCTGAAACAAGGGAATGCAATGAATGGATTTCATGGAGTATATTTATACGGTATTTTCTCCCCTCAGCCTGGACAATGATGTCATCTTGAACTGGAATAAACCCCACTAGCAAACCACAACAGAAGGAAAGGAGGGGCCTCCATGAAAACAATGTCTCCCTGCACTTCTGACTGCATCTGCCACATATGCATTCGTTCTTTCATAATCAGAAATGCACGTGTGTGTATTTGCATATATGCATTATAGCCCCAAAATGTTTGAATATTGATCAGCACCTATTTTGAGTAGGCAAAGAATTCTGCTGAATTGTGCAAAATCCGGTAATGTAAATGTGTTTAATGTGTGGCCCGATTACTAGATGTAAAAAAATAGTGATAATAATAATAATAATAATGATAATAATAGTGATAACGAGCAGGCACAGGATTTAAGAGGGCTTCAAAATGACAGGTGCATAAATTAGCGTAATTTTGGGGGATGGGTGTCGATGTAATTTTTCAGACATAAAACACATCGTAGTAAACAACACAATTATACTTTACCTCGTTCCCTGCGATCAAGGTACTCGGCTGCTTCGATCAACATCTGCACCATTCCGATCGCCGCCATTTTCAACAATAACACTGATAATGTAACAATCCGATGAGGGATTCCGTGGCTGTACACAACCTGCTTCAGGTCCTACCGCTGGCTCTAACACTCAGCTGGCTCGCTGCTCTGTCACTGATTCTTTAACAAGGCGAGAGGGAACCGTAAAGAGTTGCTCCTGCAGCGTGTGTCAAACGGGCTGTTTAAAAGTTAAAGGTCCTGCGTACAGCGCCAGTCGGTTCTAAAAGCCAAACAGTTTTCGTCCTTAACGGGTGTTAAAACGATTCAGGTGAGGGTTTGTTGTTAGCGGGTCAAGGCGCTAACACCTCCTCAGCAGCCCGGGTTGCTCTGTCCCCTGCTAAAAGCAAAGTGTTAGCTAAAATATTGTTAGTTTTAGCTAAAGGTAGTTGTTCGGGGGGGAAAAAGCGTCTTGCTGACAGAAACAAAACGAAGGCTTGCTTGACATATAAAAATAAGACGAGGATACAATATATGTTCTTTTTTGGGGAAAAAAAGGAAGTTGGCTAATGTTCGCGCTGTGGAGAAGTTGCCAGAATAACGATGAAAAGTTCTCCCTAGCTCGGTTGTGTAAAGGTTCAGCCAACCGAGAGACGAAAACGTTGTTGGCTTGTGCAGTTGTCACAGACTTGCCTGGTTTGAAAGAGAAAAGAAAAACAAGCTAGCTGTCTTAAAGTTCAACCGACGGTCTAATCCAAACTTATCGGTTCTGGTTTACGCCGCTTGCTAGTTTTCGTGCTGGTTAGTCGCTGATCGGGCGTGATCGGGCTCGTTGGACATGCAGATAGCGGCTGACATCGGCTAAGGAACAGTGCGTGTTTATCAATCTGCTGCCAAAACAGTGGCTTGTTGATGTGGACGGCGGCTGACTACTGTACGGAGCCACAAAGCTCCCGTGAGCTGCCGCATCATTGGGCACTGGACGCATCGAACCGAGCGACCATTGGGCAACTCGAGCCGTCAATCATCCAGACGGGTCGGCACCGGCCGCCACCGACGCCCCTTCGCCTGCCATTTTGGCTCTAACTCGCGTTCAAACAGACGCACTGGTCGGAGCCGCCTTCGCCCCGGTTTCAGCGCCGCACACCCGTGCGCCGTGATTGGTCGAGTCCTGACGAGCTTGACGCCCATTGGCCGCGACGCCCACGAGCGAAAGCGACAACGCCCGCTCCTGCCAGAAGACACGCCCACTGCCATGCTGCTCCGCGGTGTATGCCGCCGATTGGCTCCGCCGCTGTTGTTTGTCTTATTTATCGATCAGCGATTGGCCAGATTCACATGCTTGTTTACTATTGGGCTCTTGTTTCTTTCTATCGCGAAGCGTTTCTCCGCGCAGGCGCACGCCCACCGCTTTCCACAAACAACAGCGGTGGGAAATCGTTCCACAATGAGAGGGACGCCTACTGTAAACCAGGACTGGACCCACCATGACATGGAATGGATTTATTTATTGAAAAACATCCTTCCTCTTGGACTAAATATAACCATTGAATGGGAAACCGGCTCCTAGTGAACACATACGGAGGACACCAAATTGCATCACGTTTGGCTACACAAGAACACATGCCCAAGTACATGCAGGATGAGTTAGCCTCACTGAGCCTGTTGCACCAACTGCAAGACTGGGATCTCTTAGAAAATATTTTCATATCGTAGTGTAAAGACATTAACAGTTACTAATAAGAAAATGTTCCTGTGCATCAAGGCAGATGCAGCTGGCTTTTAATAATCATACAAACAACCACATTTTACAACGATTTTATTTCAAATAAAACAGCATCCAGTTCAACAACAAAAAGCTCCATACTTTGTGTCTGCACAGGGTCTCCTCTCCACACTTAGCTGTAGCTTACTGCAAGCACCGTTATTGACATTTATGCATTTACTTATAAAATAGGTATATACAGAATTGTAGCATCACACAAAACAAGTTAGAAATAACAGGAAATAGCACAATATCATCGACTTTAAAGGGGGGGGGGCAGAGGTAAGCTTCTTGGGCAACACTAGTTGCTGATACTTTCAAGCGATGAAGTCCAGTGGTCTGTTGAATCCACCTTTTCTGTTCATGTACTGCCTAAAAAAATAAATATATAAGAAAACATTACATCACTGTTACCCTCGCAACACTTGCAGATTACATCATCGAGCACCAATGGGAGAGCTGGGGTATCTGCATAGAAACACCTGCAGAGGTGATTGGCCACAGTAACAGTGGTTGATGCTGAGACCGTTCACTGTGAGGGGACTGAAAAGTTAACATTTTAACCCAGCAACCTGACCACCAACTGGGGGTTAGAGAATAACTTCAAATAGGTTATTATATAATAAATCAGGGACTTATGGAACCTCTCCAAAAATTGTCTGTGGCTTTGTGCAGCACTATTGTAAACAGCTCTGCACAATCAAAAAAACAAACACTTTTTTTGTTGTTGACATACCTGTATTTTCTCTTCATGGTCACATTGACAGCATAGGCATTTACTGATCCATCCGTTTTCTTCCCCTGTGTGAAAACAATGTTACTGCGTCTCACACGTCACATATAAAACGTCACTAATATCACAGCTCAAGTTATATAGTGTCATTCATCATGAAATGTTGCCTCTGCTTGACTTCTATTCTGCCTTGTATTTAAAAAAACTAAATACATTTTAGCACATTTTAGCATCTGTAAAAGCCTTTGCAAAACTTTTAAATGGACCAAAAACTACAGCAAATTCACTACTGATGAGCAGGGCTGAATTAGATAAAATCAATACAATACGATGAATGTTTGATTTACGGTAATTTTTGGAATATTAAATCATGAGTCACTTTTCAGAGCTCCACACCAGACATGTTTTTATGTTTTTAAGCATTTAAACATACTCTATATGCTATGAATAATATTTTAACATATTTTTCCCACATAAAAAGTAAAAAACAAACAAACAAAAAACCTCTGAAAAGGAGCTGGAAGCACCTCCGTGCTTACTTCCTCACTGAAAAATTCTACATATATGAATACAAGCCCTATGTTATCTATGACGATATCATAGTGCTTGTGCTCTGCCAGGTTGACCAGTGACAGTCCGTGGGCATCAAGATGGCGGACGTCAGAGGAAACACCAGAGATGAAGCTGTGCATGTGTGAGCCTCAGTCAGACTCAGACTCAAATGACATTAGTGCCCTACATTATCAAGGTGGAAATACTCACAGCACTGACTGCTTTTTTTTCTCATGATATGTCTTGTATCATATAAAAAAAATTAATAATAATATGGACATGTTAACAAGGATAAAAACCTGATTTTCATGTGAAGGAATCGTTAAAAACATTATAAGAATAATGAGATTGTTCTGATTGTCCAGTATGCATTTCATAATACTGGTCTACTTGATCTACTGACAAAACAGGATTTTTCTATGAATAAATACATTAACCAACTCAGTATTCCATTTAAACTCATAAGCCTGCAGCTGGTTCACTGTTACTTCTTTCCAGTTGCTGTGAATCTGCAGCTGTAAGGCTATCTCTGTGAAGGAGTTGCAGACAAATTACTTAAGTGTGATTTCAGCCCCACAGATCTAGCTTGTTGTCCAGTAGAAGCTGTCCTAAATTTTGATTTTTACAATTTTCAGTTTGCTGTGGTTAACTGATCAGTCTACAAAATTGCAAGAGAGATATGAACTTATTCACAGGCCCAAAACAAACAAATGAACCAGTTAATCAGTGAGGTATCTGTTTGATGAAGAATAATCCTTCAACAAGGAATAAGAGAAGCTACATTGTGCTACCAGTTGTATTAACTGTAGCTGCTGTTCACACTGTTTATGTAAAAATTCATATCACAGTGGGTACACTGAGCAGGCTCACAGAGACAAATGCACTCATGCACCCATCTCCAGATGAATGAAGAATGCCATCAACTTTATCTTAAATAAACTGCACCCCCTTGTGGCTACATACTATAGGGCACCCTTATTTTCTTACCTTAGTGGTATCAAAGGAGCCAAATCCCATCAGTTTCATCATCTCTATTTCCTCTTCCGTTTTGCCCTGCATGTCTTCCGCTGTTTAAAGAAAAGATGGCATTGAATTTTGGCAAAATCATAAACATTGCACTTGAAAATGCAATAACCACTGAGAACCAAATTTCATTCTAAATTTATTTAAATATCAAATATCAAAATATCATTTATCATACCTGAAATCTGAATGGGCTTTGCTGGCTTTTCTTTAGCCTCTTTGCGTTCATCTTCACGCCTGTCTTTCTGTCTCACAGGAGAGAGGGAGGAGGAGCGATGACGTCTGGCAGGAGACCTGCAGAGGGTACACACAGATGGCTGCAGGACGGGTTATCACAACTACTGAGGGCAGACATGTCTGTACCTAAAGTGATTTATGTTGTTCATGGGTGGTTTTGGTCTATTTAGGCTGTAGATAGATGTGCGCATCCACTAATGACAAAGAGAGCCACAAATGCATAGTTAACCATTTGACATATTTCTGCAGTTGGATCACCTCAGTATTTGTATTGGAAGGGGACAACACTGACTGGTAAACATCTGGTTTTTAATAATAACATTTGTAAATAATATTTTTCCACTAACAACATACCCTCATCTATGACACTCCAAGTTAAAATAACAAACAAAAAAAACAAACAAACCTGAAAAGAAAACCAGATATAGCAACAAAGAGAAACCCTTGTTTGAGATTTTGAAAAACTCACCTTGAACGTCTCCTGTGAGGAGACCGTGAGCGACTTCTGCGCCTATCTCGGTCCCGATCACGAGAACGAGAGCGATCCCTCTCCCTTCGCCTTCGTTCCCGTTCCCGTGACGTTGAGCGGGAACGTCTTCTTTCTGCAGGAGAGGAGGAAATGAGATCATGGGCTTTAGACAGGGGAATTTTAAACTGGGCATATTGACATGAACACACTGTAACATTCTTCTCAACATAGATTTTCTTCTTTACTCAATTACACTTCTCTGTAATATTTTAAATGCACTATGCAACATGTTAACATGGAATGGGCACCATATAGGACCTGTTTTAGTGACATATGCAAAGTTTTCTTTTATAAAAGATACACTGAATTTAAATGTGTCCCAAAGGCTATGGGATTACCACTAGGTGACTGGAAGAAATTGGAAAATGAAGAAACATACTATGAAAGTACATTTGTTCAGGAATATAATTCCTGTTGTTGATATAATGCAGATACTTCAGTGTTGTTAATATTGTTTTCCTTAAATCTCTTACTTTTGATCACTTCCGGTGAAACCCCACAGCCCATAAAGTATTTAAGAACACATTAGCATACAGCAAATGTTTTAAATAAAAGATAAGCCACTGATCTCAACCAGCGTCCCTTCCCTTACTTGGCATCGTTGCTCCATGAGCTACAGTTTCAACTAGTATCCTGCAAAATACGGTTGTTGTTGAGAAGGTTGTGACAAGAATGTTGCTGTTGATTCTGAGCAGTGAGTAGTTATTTTTTTTTTCATATGACATTCAATGTCAGAATAATTGGCAGATTTAACCCAAAATCTTCACTACCAGACTTTGATGCTAGACAGACCCAATATAAGGGGATAGTAATCAGTTGCCACTGTCTCAGGTAGCAAACAGGGGCGCACAGATTTCGTTTCAAGAAAGACACAGATATGTGATATTTTGCCAAATATACAGGCCTACAGTCTTGGTAGTGCTGCAGGGGCCAAACAGGTGGAGTTTTTCAGACTTTGACTCTGCTGCTATTTTGAAACATACATTTAGTGGTGTGTTCATAGAAGTCAAAGGCACAAGTTACAAATCAAATATCATCTTTAAAATAAAACCGGGTAACTTTAACGAGTTGCTGTTGGCTGAAACTGATAATGCGGAGAATATGGAGACATATTTGCCAACCTCTATCTCTTCCCATTAAAAAAGACACAAGGGCTTTCAATGGTACAGCGACCAAATTTCCATTATTTTCAAATGAAAATAACTATTCCTTAAAACACAAATGAGGCCTAGACTTCTACGCTGTCCTAGATCATTGTTTGCCTCCCGATATTTATAAAAAGGCGGAATTAATGTAAGACATGGGTCACGTTTTAATGTGTCAAAGAAAAAACAAATCTCATACGCGTACTTGCTTTTTTCCAGAGAAAGGAGAAGATAATTCAAGAGCCATCCAATGTTACTCAATGTACCGTTAGCTAAATTAGCTACTTCGAGTTTCTTACCTCGTCTCGGGGGAGTTCGACTCCTGCTCCTGCCCATTTTCCCGACAGATCAAACGTGACCGTCGTCTATCAACGAAATGCTAAATTAACAAAAACGTGGTTAGAAACATTAACATTAACATTAACGGGTTGTATGGATTTCGTTGCGCTGATGGCTGCTACCCAGAGGCCTCTTCTGTCGTCTGCTGCGGCGGTGCAGGCGAGCTTCCGCTGAGCTTGGCGCGTACGAGCGCCCCTAGCGCCCCGGAGGGGAACCTGTCCGCGTCGTTACACGGCAGCTGGTCACATCACAAATGTAAAGGGAGCAACATCACCACACCGACAGAGCTGACATATAAGAGTCAGGGAGAAAAATCAGACGGAGAGGACCATTATTATTATCATCCATTATTAGTATCAGCTCACAATCGATAGCACTTAGACTATTGTTAGTACTGGCAAAAAACCTATTAAACAAATACTGTCTATTCGTTTTTAATAGCAGTAATAACACCTCGATGAGGGCGGAGGACTTAGTAAGATAACTACTGAGGTGAACAAAACGGATTATAGTGTAGAGTGAGCATTTTCACTTTTTTTTCATTTTGAGGCTAATTTAACATTTGATCCAGTAGTAAATACAGGAGGAGAAAAAGCAAAACAAGTGCAAGATAACCAAGCAGACAAAGATAAGTCATAAACTACATGTCCAGTTGTTTTTAAATCAAACTTGATCTTTAATGACTGATACATGGTAACCTTGCAACACTCACTTATACACTCTAATATAAAATAAATTAAAACCATGAGCAAACATCACACATCAGCATTTTGATAACAGCTACTGGTTTATACAGAAGAAAATTCCAACTGTTGAGAGGTATTTTGCACACATATATTTGAAAGAAAAATGAGAAAAGTGGAATGTTTAGTACCTTCAGTATCTTTTATTACTGGGTTTCAAACTGCATTGGCAAGCAACAAATTCTTTACTCTTTATCCTTTTTTTGGTAATAGTGGCATTATAGCGGCTTGTGTTTTGTTGCGAGTCAGTATATTTTCCCCTGCTTTCTTTTTCTATGTTCATCCCTGCTGCAATAACATCAATAGGCTGATAGTTTTACACAAAACCAGCATTCAGAGGAGCACAATCAGTAGCTATCAGTATAATTCTACATCTACTGCGCCTGTGCTCACATAGTATACCTGCAACATCTATCTGATAATTCAAACCAAATCATGACCAGTGGATGCCTATGATGATGAACAAAATGCAACATACTAGAATGTCAATATACATTTGTCAAGTGCCTATACGTGGAGAAGGGGTGCATAAATTCATGGGGACTTGAAATTTCCACCGTGTTTTGTAAAGGTGTGGATAAAAAAAAAAATCAAACCAATTCTGAGCGGCAAGTGCACAGGATAATCCCAGTTTGAAAAACAAACTTTTTTTGAATGCCTATACAGTGAATTTAAGTAATGGTTTGTTAGCACAGCAGGTGAAAATAACACAAGTAATACACAGACTGTGTGTGTGCGTGTATGTGTGCGTGTGTATGTGCGTGTGAGATATGTAGTGGTGAGTCAAAATGTTGGGTTGTATCCGACCAGGGTCAAATAGTACGTGAAAATAATTAACAGTGTCTTTAACCTGCTAAAGATGGAAGAACCACATAGATCAAATCAATGAGCAGCAGTTTACAGTAAAACAATTGAGTAAGTGTAGTACACTTTGTCTGTCAACGACATCTTAGCTGATTGTTTGAATAGATCTGATGTGGTTAACTCCATCTGCTACTCATACACCACACACTAAGAAATATTTCACAGTAGTATTTCACCAAGGTCTGGTGCGTCTAGATGCCTCAGGCCTCCGCTTTCTCCTTCTGCTTCTTGCTCTTTTTCAGGAATGATGGCGGCTTGAACTTTTTCTTCTTCTTGGATGGGGACTTGGAGGGTGAACCCTCAGGGGTGCCACCGAGTTGTTTGGTGGGTGGAGCAGCAGGGGGGGAGGAGGTGTCGTTGGTTGAAAGAGCCTTCATGCCTTTCTCCAGTTCTTCTGTTGTCTGCTTCTCCTCCTCTCCTCCATTCTGTATGGCCAGAGAATCTGTCTTTTCCTCTTCTGCTCGAGTATTGTTGAAAAAAGCCAAAAAAACAAAACAAAAAAACATTTTTTAGTGATCAGAAATAAAAGCTTGAGTGCAGGGGGAGCTAAAAAGCTACATGCTAGCCATGTTACTGCAGATGAACATGCTTGCTTAATGAGAAGTGCGTTGTCATATGGTTTCTCTGTACTTACTAGTGCAACAAGACCAAAGCACCAGAGGTGTGCCCTATGAATGAGTGAGGAGTAACACATAAAAATACAGACATACTATAACACACTCACTCACACACTCACACACACACACACTCACACACACACACACACACACACACACACACACACACACACACACACACACACACACACACACACACACACACACACACACACACACAGGGAGAAAGTACAACAGATACAGTAGATGCAAAGACAGATGGATTTCCCTACAAATAGCTTAAATGTAGAAAATCAATCAGTAACAGCCAAAACAGCAGCCCAGTATCAGACATTTTGACTCACACAGGTATAACTAAAAACATTAAAAATAGCTGGAATCCTTTTACAAGAGCACAGGTGTTGGCCATGCTGGACCAGTGTCAGAGCTCCATGAACTTGAGCCTTTTATATTTGTTATGCCTGTGTTATGCTGAATGTCGTTAATGAGAAACATCTATTACACATGCCATCACAACCTGACCCCCCCATAGCTACTCAATATCACATCGAACATATAAATATCACTGAGACACGAGACTTTCCGCTTCACAGAATCCATACAACTCGCACTCAATAGTTTTCACATTCAGTGTTTTACCTGTGGAAATAGCTTCTGTGAAAAACATTTACAGTGAGGTGTGTGGGTTTTCAAGAGAAACAAGGGCACAGTCTTTGGACCAAGATGTTGCTAAATATTTTAACATATTAGTAGTAATAGTAAGTAACAGTTTAATGCTGTGAGCATCACAAACTAAATTCTACTAACCTATATTGTATAGGAGGGAGACAGAAATATAAGACATGCACTGTGTCTCTCTCTCAAAATCAGGGCACATAAAACCAAAACTATCTGTACAGCTAAATGACATGGCTGAATACAACTGGGGATAAAGCAGTAAATGTGTTTGTCATTTGTTTTGACCAAAAATCAGAAATTTCAACTTTGTACTAGGTTTTATTTCATTCATTTCATGATCAGTGACTCACTGGTGGAAAGTTAACAAGTCCATTTACTCAAGTAATGTATTTACTTTTATCTGACTACATTTATTTGATAGATATGGGTTTTACCTTTCAGAGTAAGTTATATACAAAATGTATGATCAGCTTTTTTATAAACCACCCCAGAGAAGTAAGCAGTACTACAACAGTAAAATGCTACTGACTGAGTGAGTTGTGAATATTACATTCAGCTTCTTCCTATACTACATTTGAACCAAAGTCTGATGACAGTTAGAGGATCGTTTAGTCACTGTCAATCACATCTGAGCAAAACACACCTACACAGTGATAAGGTAGCAGATTCACTGAATTTTTTTGAGCGTTAAACTCCAAAAGTTAACTAAACTTATTTTTGTTTTATTTTACTTTGCTGCTGAGTCTTAAAGTCATAAATATATAATGGAAAGAAAAAAATAAGATCTGAAGCAAAGCTTCATTATTATAACGATAACAATGAAGCATATTTTTAATCTACGAAGCAGACCTTTGAACAATCCGTGTGAATGAGAAGAGCAGAGACAGTATCTACTGCATATGAGGAGCAACATGGTTGTCAGTGAGCATCTTAAGCATGAGAGGGCAGAAACAGCAGCAAGTCACACATGAGTCCATGTAAGACTCAAAGCAGGCCGCTGGTCAGAGAGCAGCATGCAAGGCAAACAGGGCAGATGGTCGGAGCTCTGCCAAGCCTCACCTGAGAGAGGAGGGTGGCTGGGCGGAGAGCCCTGTGTGGGGGAGGTAGGCGGGGGAGACTCCTTGTCATCTGCCACCTCCTCCCCTACTTGCACAAATACACACACAGACACACACAGTGAGGGACGGAGAGGTTCAGCTATGCAGGGGGTTAAATTTGTGAGGCAAAGAGAAAGGAACACAGTAAACACAACACTCACAAGTGACACTGGGTTTGCTTACAGTTGCTGTGTGTAGCAGTTTGTCTTCAAAATGAATGTAGAAATTAAACCTTTAATTCATCACTGTGAACAAGATTTTTAGTGCCCACCAGCCTCCACACTGTATTTTAGATTAAGCTACATGCAAAAAGAAAAGACCCCTTTTCATTGCTTACAATGCAAAATGGAGGAGTGCACACAAACAGGGCTTAAGAGTTTACATTTTCATACGATAACAGATGAAGGAATAAGAGTAAAATGAGTAGAAATTTTAATTCGAAACTGATACATGCATATTGAAGACATTACACACAGCAGCTTTAAGAGGGTTAAAAGAAAGTGCATGTTTTAGTTTTGAAAGAGAAGGCCCGCATATCATACCGTCTTTATGTCTACACTACATAACTAAGTATGTGGATACCCCTGTGGATCCCAGAGACTGTCAAAAGGCAGTATAAGATTATCCAACAGGTCAAAAATATATGAAATACATCAATAACTAAAAGCGTTGATTAAATAATTAAAATAGAGAATAAATCGAAACATTAAGCTTCATGGTTTTCCCTTAAACTCAGGTCAGGTTGTAAAAAACAGAAAAGCTTTCTATTTTTCCTTTATCTCCAAATAGATAAAATGATAACTTAAACAAAACAGTAAAATAATTGATTTAATCATCAATCTAGTCTTTATTTTTAAGCTATGACTATTTTATAATCAAAATGGCTGTAGCTATCTAGCTAACATGCTGAGCACGGCCTGTTCAAAAGAGTTCTTATACAGAGCAAGATGTTCAACTATCACATATGGGTATGATGTTAAAGTGTCCACATACTTTGGTAATATAGTGTATAAGACTATAAGTCTACATAATAAAACAATTAATAATATTCTAATACTAACACTGAGAATAAACAGATATCTACTTTATACAAGGGTTATTACAGTCGTGTATTGCTTAATGGTTAAGGCAGTAAATAGGGTTAATATAGCCCTTTGAGCAGCTGTGTTTTGAGGTGAATAACTATACCATCGGTCCCTCCATCCTGTTTCCTCTGCACTTCTTTGCGGTACTCCTCCAGCTCCTGGTCCGTCAGCTGGTTGAAGGGATTGGGAGGTTCGGGCTCCGGTGGGACTTTGGGTGGACTGACTGGAGACTGATAGACAAGCAGAGACACAAAATCCCAGATTATAACACTGCAGTTAAAGAAGAGGACTTGGAGAGAAAAATATATTTTTGCAGAGCAGAGAGGCTGCAGTTTACCGGAGGACTGTCCTCTGTAATGACACTGGCGAGGACTTGCGACTGTGGTCCTGCTGTCTTCATGTCCTGGCGGTTCTGTTGTCGGATCTGAAGAGACAAAATTGATTTTAAACATTTTCTGATTCATATGTCAGAACACAGAGGGCAAAGTTAAGATTTGAGTGAAACAAAAATTGGCAAAAGAAAGTAAAAGTTACCTTGTTTCTTGTCTCAATCACCTCTTGAGGGTTAGTGAAAAGAGGCACAAACTGGTTTGGGTTCTCTATCTTGATGGATGTGCTGCCAGCTTGTGTCACCTCTTCCGTCTTCAACCACTAAGGAAGAGAATTCATCAAAACCATACCCTCATAATCCACTTAAAACAAATATGAGCTATTACATCTATGACTCAATGGTACCAAATACGTAGAGGATCCTGGCCTACCTTATTTAGGCAGACATGAGCTTTTAGGAAAAAAGCCATTTTCTTATTTCTTTTTCCTTATAAAGTAAGTTTTTATGACAGATTAATATTTTGCCAGCAGAGGGCAGACTCTCCACTGCAGTAGACATTTCTAGGCAGTGGGCTTTCCCCTGCAATGCAGAGGGGAGAGAGAGAGAGAGAGAGAGAGAGGAGGGTGGGTGGGACAGAGAAGGAGAGAAAACAGAGAGGGACAGCCAAGCTCCTCCCACTGATGTAAGACAACCAGACTCGTGTTGCTTTTCTCTCTGAAGGACTCGCCATTGCAGCCCTGATCCCTCTTTTCTCCAAGGTACACAAATAAAAACAACTGCTCCATAGTCTATATTAACCTCCATATGAATCAGAGGTTGATTTTGATTCCAGCAATACCCTTAACATTTATTGCACATTAAATAGCATCAATTTGTCTTCAAATCATCAGAGAGAGGGTGAGTTAATTACGTTACTGTGTCTGTCTCCTCCAAGCATCAGTCAGCATCTTAAAATGGAGTGCCACACCTCAGCAAGCTTCAAGCCCTCTCTTCCTTCCCACCTCACAGGTCGTGTTAATCTCACTCCTACCTCCCCTTCCTCTGCTCCCCAGCTACAGACAGTCACACTACGTATACCTCACTATTTGAGTGAGAAGCATTACACAAGTGTTAAGTCATGATTGCCCCCATGTACCAGAGTCTGTACGATGTTGTGGATGGGGCACAGTTATTTCTAACATGTGCTGTCTGCGATTTTATTCCAGACAGTTCTTGAACCCCTATAGCGGGATCTGTTCAATATATCACAAGACACGCTTCCCGGAGCCTCACAGTGGTGCGCTGGTGGCCGGGACTGGCTTGCTCCTGGCTGACTTTTTGGTAGGTGTTGGGGGTGTTGAGCCATCGGGTCCTTTCCTGCTGCTGGCGCTGGACAAAAGGATGCTGCCTCAGAGCCGGGTGGACTCCGTCATCATCAAACTGGTGGAAAGCTGTGACAGTCGCAGGCACCTCCACCTCCCTCCGCATCCGCGATCGCTCCAGCAGCACAGGGAAACGGTATGTGTAGCCAGTACGGTAGCCCTAAAGAACAACAGATGGAGGAAATTTTAGGGTGTAGGGATGCAGGTCGACAACATCACCACACTCTTTGATGGACAGTGAATAGGTTCTTTTCTCCTGGTCTTGGTATTGACATGCATATCAACTGCAACCTCAACAGGGAATGGTTGGGAAGGGATGGTTTGCGATCATATAACTGTCAGCTTCCACCAGTGCTCCTATATAATGTATATTGTATAAGATGAGTTTTGTGGTTTGCACATCTATGTCATAGAACAACTGTATCAACGATGTATTCACTGTTGAGTTACTGCGGATGCAATAGGAACATTACTTGATGCTGCTGCTTTTTGTTAAAAGCTTTCTATCCGCAAACCACAGGAAGGCATTGATGCTTTTATTGTGAAGCAGTGAAGGGAAACAGAGCATGCAGAGTAAGTACTTCAAACAGTGCTTATGCAGCATTCAGATAATAGTTAAGATCGATGTTTGTTGTTTTTTTTGTTTATGATGAGGATGCATTTTTCATGATCAGGTTCCTTTATCCTTTATCTTCAATCATCATTGTAAACATGGGCCTTTTCAGTGTAACCTTTGCCTACCAGGTTATCCAGAGTTCTCATGAGGGCTTCAAACTCATGCTCTCCTATGCGGCTCTTGTGCAGGGGCCCAAAGGTGGAGCCAGCCCAGCCCACGGTCCCGGCCGGGTTTGGTTTATGGATGGTCCGATCCAGCAAAATCAGGTTCTGTTCACCACCAGCGCAACACAAAGCTGACACCTGAAGAAAAAGGATTTGGATCAAGTCTCTTTAGCTCTTTTTATTCAAGATACTATTGAGCTCATTTTCTCTTCTTATGCATGCACACACATTCATGCAAACATGGTGACTTGCTCAAAGCACCTTCAACACATCAACCTCTGTAGTTCTGACGGATGGATGACTGTACAGTCACATTTTGGCTTTCCTACAGGCCACTGTTGGTCCTGTAGGATTACTGCAGTGTCCCTGTTTGGCACACAACACTCCTGTAGTCTAATATACTGCAGTGCAGAGCTGCTGGCTGAATAACAGGGAAAGGGTACAAAGAAAAGGGCAACTGCCCAGGGTTAACACTGGTGCACCTACAGTATATAATGTACACATGCCAGTTCACTATCACACTCACAAATACCTGCACACATGAAGTGGCACCACTTTGTCTCCAGTATGCCAGCTTTTAGTCAGCTGTGTGTGTGTGTGTGTGTGTGTGTGTGTGTGTGTGTGTGTGTGTGTGTGTGTGTGTGTGTGTGTGTGTGTGTGTGTGAGTGCATTCGCACGCCTGTGTACAACCTGGATTTGGCAGGCAGCCTGGATGTGATAGATGGTGTAGAAGGCCTCCTCCACAGACTCCCCAAGAGCCACGATGCCATGATTCCTCAGCACCAGAACCTGGGATGCACAAAAAATGAATTAATTAAATTAAATTAAAAAATAAATAAATAAATAAAAAAATTGACGTTAACACTGAAATAAAAGCATCTCACGAGTTTAAACTGCGAGCAGCAGTACAAGCTTCAATAACTAGCCCAGTGTAAGGAAGCATCACCTTATGTCCTCTCTTCTTTCATCCTTAAAGCTCAAACAGCCCAAGTGGGAGGCACAGGAGCAGTAACTTCTGACTCATGCGATGATATGCAGGTATCATAGTAAAGCTTCTGCTTCTTATGGTCTGCTCACCTTACAGGTGGGTCCCAAGCTCTTCTGCAGCTCCACTCTGTCCTCCTCCTCCTCCATTACTCCATTGTAGTCATAGTAGGCAACATCACCAACTAAAAGAGCCTCATGGGACAGTGGCAGGAGGCCACACTTCATGGCTGAGACCTGCGGAAAATTGGCCTTCAGTTGTTGCGGCAAAGATCAAAAAACAGGCTAATACTCTCAATGCTAAAGGCACGATGCGCCTTACAAGTGAATCCATGCTGGAAAACGGCGTGATGTTAACAGGCTCAAACAGAACAAGATGACATGGGACTTTGCTAGAGCTATGAAAATGACAACCATAACCACCAGTGATCTAAAATGTGTAATTTAAATGATACTCTGTTTAGGGTATGAGTAACAGTAACTCAGCCATGGCTTCACATGTGAATCTGGATGTGACCAGCAGGAGTATAACAGTGTCCCCTCTAAACAAGACAGGACAGAGCTGTGAGCTAATGCCGACCTCTACCTTGGCATCAGCCAAGGCTGACTCACCGCAGCTGTGGCCGGTGTGTGGAGGTGAAGCAGACAGCGAACATCTGGCCGGGCTGAGTAGATTGCTGAGTGCAGGCTGAACTTCTCTGTGTCCAGGCCCAGGTTGGTGCTGCCCTTCTCCACCACCTCACCCAGGATATTCACCTTAACCTGTGAAAGCGGACAGCCCCGTCAGCATGGGTTTCTCAGAAAAGATTTGGCGGTATTGCTTCCAAATGTTTAAGAAGACAGGATCCTCTCCATATATGATTGTTTGGGAAACAAAGTCATGATCAATTCTATAACTTGCTGGCAATATAGTGGCATTTTAACTAGATGCGAACAAGTCCCTACCTCAGGGGCTGTGGGCCCTTTCTGAGCTCGCCTTAAAGTCTACCCTTGGGGGATGCTTTTATCCTGACTGTGATTAGTCTTACTCACCAGACTGGATCCAGTCACCTCACTGTAGGCCAGGCCGTCTGGAAGCACCAGGAAGTGTTCCTGTTCTTTACTGACACGTAGCTATGAGAGAGGAAGAAGAACAGAGGTAAAGACAGATATCAGTAATGCAAACAATTACACTGTTGTGCAAAAACCCTTTTGGTGTCATTCCATTTGTACAGAAACATACAAGGATTTCTGTCAGCTGATCACAGATAACAGGTATCTTTCTAAGCTTGTTGGTTCAACACTTGTCTTCTGCATCTACTGTTCTAATGCTATATGTTCTGTCACTTTCATCTTACTTGGAGCTAATCATTACGATTCTGTCATTTACAAGTTAACTGATTTTTCACTTTACATATTTGGAGCTTATCCTTGTGCTCAATACTGCTGTCAACTTGATTGAAACAGAGATCCGTTCTCTCTCTTCTTGTGCCTATAGAGCCATCAGCTTGATCCACTTTCAGAAGTTAGCTAGATTACAACAGAGACATGCTGACCAAAGCTGACCAAAGCCAGTTGCAGTATACTGTATTTCAGTATCTACTAAATATGTTGAAGAAACTGTTCAGTAAATATATGTTGAAGAAAAAAAACAAGTTGGAAATATAATGTGAAAGGGCACTTAAACTAACAGTGAGACAGGTGTGGCTGATCTGGGCCCAGCCATAGAGGTCGAACAGGCGATGGGTGCTGGCTAGTTTGCAGCGCATCAGCCTCTCCCCCTTCACCATGCTGCCGGGCTCCCACCCATGCAGGTCGTTGATGGGTGTCACCATCATCATGTCTGTGAGGTGGGAGAAAAAAAAGAACATCAGACAGAGAGAAAGTGGAGTGAGATGAATGATCTGCAAACAACAATGTTAGGTAGGGGAGTGGCTGATTGATTCTATTAATTGTACACATTTCAACATTAGGAAAATAGCATAGCAGGAAAATGCCCTGTTTTTGTCATTTTCCTCTGATTTTAGGAATGTGGGCATAATTTTTCTTGTTTCTCAGTTTTTTTCTGAGGTTTTAACAAGTTTTTTTACTGCATGTATAAGTAAGTATTGATGACTATCCATGAAATGGGTAACGTCTGATATTTTACACCCACAATAACTCATCTGTGTTCTGAATTCATGTCCCTGACTAGGCAGGGCAACTTACACGTTTACCATCATTATTGGTACATGAATTGATGTGACCTTTTATAATCCTCTGAACTTCACCTAGAGTGCAGGTCTTATCAGCAAACAACGTTATGGATGTACAGAGCTTTAACCTTTACTCCAATCAAACATTCAAAAATACACCCATAGCACAAATCCTCTCTTTCTGGGCAATTTAATTATTCGTGCTCATCTCCCACACTCTTCAAATATTTTTACAAACACAGTAATGTTTTCCCTGAATCAAAATGTGCATTATAATTTCAGTGGCATAGCAACAGGCCTTTTTCATGGCAGATATTTTAACTTGTAATAGCAGGAAAACACAGGTGGAATCGATTAACACTGACTCTGTCCATTCAGGGTAAAAACACACCAGACACCACGCCAGGTCTCCAGGGACCGGTGGCCCCACCCACACCAGGCCGCCTGTGGGCATTTTTACTGCTGCTTCCACCGTTGTTGCTGTTTAGCTTCATTATGGCAGTAAATCAATGTTTGAGCTGCTTTTGAATGAGGATTTATGTACGATGTACAAAAACAGGCTTCGGTTTACATTTATTTACAATAGTACAGCTGATTTAATGTCTTATCGGTTTGATTAATTTATTTGAACTTGCCCTGTACATTACTTTCCTGGAGGGATTCACTATTTCTCCTAAAAAAATGTTTCTAATACAATAACAGGTCCTGCTATGTAAATGAAACACACCCATTAATTAACATTATTAGTTACACCTGTGGCAGGAACCATAAAACCTCACAGAGCCACTCAGCAAATTAAGTGACTGTGAGGTTGGAAGCAGAATGGATGATTATCAACACTATTTGACGATGAGTTGATACACCACCCAGTCTAATGATGAAATGAATGCGCAGAGTAACAGCTGATTGCCTAATAATGGATAATCCAGTGTTAACAATGAGAGACGGAGGTCAGCAGAAAGGTTGGGTTAAAAATAAATATTAGTGATTATTGGTACTAGCTCTGCTAGTATCTAAAAGCAGCTCTGAAGTTTACAATGGAACCGAGTAAGCCAGCGAATCGCAGAGTAATAACGACCTAAAAACATCCAAGCACCAAAGACTCTGGCTGATTAGCCCACTCACTTGTCAAGTAAGCTGTCGAAGCAGGCAACTTTGTTTACCGAAACTGACTACTAAAAGCTCAGTCACATCTTCTGTCCATGACAAAGAGTGTTTATGCTTCTGAGGCTAACAAAGTGACAATGGAACACTGCAGAATAATCAAAGAATAATGGAGCACTTGTGATAACAGTGGGAGACAAGCACCTTGGCTATGGTGAAGCAGCCCACTGGGCTAGCAAATGGGAATCCAGGCTAACTTGGCAATTACGACATGCTGGGGAAAATAATGGAACTTCAGGCCTAATAATGACATTATTAAAGTATATTCAGTCTATCAAATGGGAACCCCACCAATTCTTTTAACATCAAAGTTTTGATGAAAGCAATAGTACAAAAGGGAAAAAAAGTTGTTGGTTGGGCCCGAAGACTACAATTTGAAAGTGATTAATTAAAATTAAATAGTTGGTACTAGCTTAACAAACCAGAATCTCTCGCAACTCCACCAACAATAGATGGTGGAGTTGCATTGTGGGTACTGTAGGCACCAAGTTTTGACGTGGTGGAACAAAACAATATATCTGGTTCTGCTGAAGCTATTTTGATTTTTTTTCTTAATGCTTTAAACCATCCATCAGGAGTTCACAATATTACTGGAGTACAATGATAAATGGCTGGTGTACTCTTTTAAAGGTTTAATCAAAGGTTTTGTGCACATACTGGAAGGGGAGACTGAGAGAGCAGCTGGAGAGCCATGTGAGGCCATGAAATCTGCAAGCTGTCTCAGCGCCCATAGGTTGGATGAGCTGCCACCCTTCTTCATCTGTTCTTGGATCAGCACATCCAGCTCCTCCCTGAATGACTACACACACACACACACACACACACACACACACACACACACACACACACACACACACACACACACACACACACACACACAGATGTTAATGTATAATCATAGATACATTTATACATGAACCATATAATACAAATTATTTCAATTTCAATATCATTATTAAAGCCACTATTTAGGATTTGAACATTTCTCTCTTTGTCAAACCTTGGATCGTCTCGTTTTCTAAAAAGAAAAACTCATGCCATCAGAAGATTTGAACGCTGTTTTGGACACATGCACTGATTCACTAATACTCCTACACTACTAAGGTGAGGGTGAGAAAACATATTTAATGAGTCACCCTCTCTCCATCAGTCCTTTCATTTCATGGTAACCTCCTCCAAGTCACACACAACTTCAGTCATGTTACTTCACTGTTGCCCTCCCTTATGCAGAAACACAAATCGTCAAGCACTCAGAATCCAGCACTGACTGCAGCCCAGGCTGTCAAGGGGCATTTGAGAACTGATTTGCTCTGATGTGGGAAGATAATCACATCTACAGCAGAGGAGACAGCGAGACGGAGAAAGAAAAAGGAAAGAGACAAAAGACAAAGAAGACAAATCATGCAAACGAGGACAAGCAGCATCTCACCGGACTCTGAAGGAGGCTGGAGATGCGTTTCTTATGCTGGGGCCCAGAGCCAGGTGTGGAATGCTGAGGAGACGGGAGGCTCTCGGGGACCCCATCACTGGGGCTGCGCTGCACCGGGGTGCCCTTGGGGGTGGGGGACTTGCTCATCTTTTTCTGTTTTGCAGTGGGTGTCTTACAGCCAGTTGTGGGTGGGGAGAGCTGTGAAGACAGTGTCAGTAACATTATAAATGCTAATTAAACAGCACTTAAATAGAGCAGCATTTTCAAATTGCCATGACAAACAAACAAGATTTTAATGTGATAAACTATAGCTGACATTTTCTCTCACTTTCTTTCCATGAAGCTACAGCCAGGAGATGGTTAGCTTAGCCCAGCAGACAGACTGGAAACTAACAGCTGCTCCAGCTGTGCCCAAAGCACTCTCACTGATTAACATGTGATTTCTCATTTGTTTCATTTGTACAGAAACTGAAGAGTAAGAATGACTAGTTGTGGTTTCTTAACTCCCTAGTCTCTACTGATCATCTGCCAAATAACTGATTGGCTGATATTTGTTAGTTTTGTACAGAACCAGGCTAGCAGTTTTTTTCACCTGTTTGCCGTCTTGCAGCCAAGCTAACCAGCAGCTGGCTGTAGCTTCATATGTGTTATATAGATGTGAGATTGATATCAAACCTCTTATCTAGGTCTAAGCAAGAGAGCAAAAACATGCATCACCAAAAATGTTGAACTATTTCTTTAACTTACCTTTTAAAAATTCTAGTAAAATTATTTGTATAAAAATCTTGTGATTTTTTTTCCCCCAAAGTTATGCGCACTCTCATAATGTGTACAACCAATGCCTGTTTATGTGTCTTTCAATAAAGCTGGAAAAAATATAAGATGGTTCCACCAGCAGACCAGCACAGTATTCAGATTTTCAAAACCCTGACTTTGTCTATTCTAGTGTTTTGTGAGTGGCTGGGTATGTTTTCATAACTCACTAGTTTTTCATGACATCCACTTTACAGGAGCAAGTGACAACAGCACCGCTGTGCCAAACGTCCTTTGAGCAACAATGGCAGACAAGTGAACCGAAGGCAGCATTTATCCACAATTTGGACTGTCAAACTTACAAGTCATCCATATGTTGTATAATTCGTTGTTTTAATAAAATAGTAAATGTGATACATTGGTTGAAATGACACTGATGAAGTTCTATTGCAGAAAGTACAATAAACTAAACAGAGTCTGGAGATCAGCTCGAGGGCACATAAGTCAGAAACACGCTATAAATCAACAACTCTAACTCGTTGGAATAATGGAACAATTCATGGAACCTGAACTGACCCTTCCTCAAGGCAGGAGCTTCAGATAGGACGAATCTAAAGTGCCTAAGGATGTCCAACATGCCCACTGATGATGCTAACACAGCATGCAACAAGCTTAGCTGAATGGATCAGGACACTGGGATTGTTTTCACTACACAGTTCTCAATTCATCAGTACCTTTTCCTACCCAATATGAAATTAACCTAACTTAGGGAAATGTAAAGTACAGTGGGGATGAGTCACTTATGATTTAAAGGTTAAAGATGGAAAATAATAGGTTTAAAGACAACACAAAGAGCAAGGAGACAACTGTCCTTATCATACTAGCCATATGCTTCCATAGCAGCAGACATAATCCTTTTCAGATGATACGACATAACCAGCATGACTTGTATTAAGAAATATAAGTAAATGTGCAATTACCAGAAATGCAGCAAGAAGAATATTTTCTAATCTTCCTGAGACTGTGATTTTAAATTCATGCCTAGGATCAAATAGTCTATCTCAGCCCGGAGGGAGTTAAAAACTCTAACAACATCCAACAAAGATGATCAAATATTAAATAACAATTTTCAGTTGAATCAATATGCTTACTTATACAATCAATCCCAAGCCAATCCTTTTGTATCTTGCATTAACATGTAATCAGGGCTTCCTGTTGGCAAAATAAAACAATGAACGGTATATTGCACAGAACATTAAGCCTTGACATCTTTGTATTTTTAAACGGCAGCAATATGATGAAGAACCTACTCTCACATTAAGGATGCTGGATTCCTCAGGGCACTGGCCGCTGGACATGCAGAGCTAACGAAAATGCAGCATTAGCAGTAAAAGCTCACATGCAGACAGCAGCGTCAGGAGCACTAACAGGAAGCTAGCGGATGATACGACTCAGTAATTGGAGAAAGAGTAAAGAGTTACCGTAAGGATCTTCAGAAAAGAGATGGCCACTCCCCAAATAAAGCACACTCAACTCTCACACACACACACACACATGCACACACAGTGCTGCAGGGAGCAGATAAGGTCCCAGACACACCACGCCCTCCCTCCTGTACCACATCTGACTAACTGACTCAGTAACTTACCTACTGGATTTGTTGCATCACTGTAACATATCTAATTCGGCATCCCCGATCACATGCACTCTTAGTCCCATCCCTCAAATCTCCAACATCCAGGACAGGCTTTTTTAAGATGCACACTCCAAAGGCACAAGAGAGTTGTATCAGGTCCATGTTCATTGCTAAATCTCATGTTCTGCACATGAGAAACTCTGACAGATGACTAAACCTTTAATGGACTTCCTGGATAAACTGTGCGCTTTAACGTCAGGCTTCCTGCACTCAAAAGCACTGAATTGTGACTTTAGCAATGCCCTTAAGGATTAATTGAGCTCCCTAAACATAAACTGACATATGAGCATTATGTTGTTTGCAGGCCAAAGCTGATCTCATAAAAAAGTGCTCTGTTCACTCTATCATTGATTCCCCAGTATTCACTTTTAAAATACATGGTCTCTTCCTTTTAATTTTTTGGAGTTTGTCAAAAATATACCTCTGTAATTAACATTCAAATGCACTCAGATGGATGTATTTAACACATCACTTATTTTAAGCAGCAGTACGACTATAGGAGCCAAAATTTGAAATTGCACCTCTCGTTTTCTCTCTCACAGCAGAGGACAGTTCACAGTGTATCTGACTCTCTCTCTCTCTGGAGGTAGAGGGAGCCCAGCTGTGGACAGAAAGCAGACAGAAAGCCTCGATCTCCAGGGAGGGGGCTAATGACTAAGGGGAGACATAGAGATCCGGCTGCTGACCCACAGTCCCTGCTTCCTCTCATCCTCAGTCACACTGTGATGGCTGACCATGCTGATTTCTTTTCATTCTTTCCTCTCCTAGAGGCTGGTTCTTACTTTGGAACCAAACAGTATAATCAGGATTACTTCAATAGTTCAATACTTTAAAAAGCTTTTTTATGAGGCCATCTGTAACCTAATTATGACTCCCTCCTCTTGACACATGGCTCAGGAAATTTCATTCAAGATTTGCTGCAAGTCGCATCAGGCTTAACTCTGAGACCTCTGGCCTAAACCTGCTCTTAAAAAGAGGTGAATTAAACCTCCAATTTTCTATGGAACAGAGCTTGCTGAATATTATTTTCAAATATACAGTGGCTTCAGGAAGGATTCAGACACTAACATTTTGCACCCTTTGTGATTTAATTTTAAATGGAGAAAAATTGCTATTTTTGCCCATCAATGTACACTCAATAACCTATAATGACAAACCAAATGTTTTTAGAATTTTTCTTAAAAATCACAAATTGAAATCTCTCATTTACAAGGTATTCAAGCCCTTAATTCAGTGCTTTGTAGAAGCCCGTTTGGCAGCCGTTAAAGCTCCCAGTCTTGGGTAAGTCTCTATGAGTTTTACACACCTGGATTTCAGGAGTTCATGCCAATCCTGCTGGCAGATCCTCTCAAGCTCGGTCAGATCGCATTGGAAGTGTCTGCCATCTTCAGGTCTTTCCACAGATGTTCTATGAGGCATAATTCTGGGCTTTGGCTGGGCTCATCAGTGACAGTCAGACACTTGTCATGAAACCTGTCAAACATTGTCTCAGCTGTGTGCTTCAGGTCACTGATGTGCTGTACTCTGGAGCAAGTTTTCTTCAAGGACCTTTCCTTATTTGGCTGCATTCATCCATCCCTCAGTTTTGACCAGCCTCCCTGTCCCTGCCATTGAGGAATAACTCTCACTGCATGATGTTGCCACCACCATGCTTCCCTATAGGGAGAGTATTACCCAGATGGTGTTCATCACAGATAGTGCTTGGATACTTCCTGTCGTTACTTTGTGTTTGTATTGACTACTGTAAATCTACCCCTATAGCGGTATAGGGGCTGCAGATAGGGGTATAATAACCTAAGTAACTCTGGATTGATTTTCTTTGGCTGTGCTTTCAGTAGGTGTATGTCATGATGGATGGTCGGTGGATACTGACCAGTTTCTGAATTACAAATCAGTGCCTTTACTAATAGTTCAAAATACAAAAAAAGATCGATAATTGTGATCATATTAAATCCACACTGCAAATGCTTAACAAACTTTAGAATTTCCAAACTCATTCTTCTATTTTATGGGCTAATGTAAGCATGTTTTTATTTTCTAAACTCAGTCTTCACTAATCAACTCTCCAACCATGATTACTTCTTGATTAGTATAACTGAAACTCAAATGCATATTTATTGAATAGAATTTATTTTCGTAAGCAGCTTTTAGTCTAATATATCTGCCTAACACAACACAAAATAAGACTAAGTTGAGCATGCACTAGGCTAGAATTATTATGGCACGTTTACATAATGTAACATACAAGGGCACCTTTGCTGTATTCAACATCAAAATAAGTGCAACATTTGATTGTGTGTCTTGTAGAAATGCAGCATTCACATGATGAAAATGCATCAATGCATGTTGAATGACGACGTATAATACATTTTGTTGACTGTTTAGCAGCACATTTCTGACTCTACGGCCTCTAAGGAAAAATTTGGCCTCTACCTTTGCAAACCACCCTAAATAAGCAATATCAAAATATACAAATGAAAAAGCAGCATAAGGAATGGCGATAAGTGATGGAGTCAAGAGCACTTTGAAACTGTTTTGTTTTCACTAACAACAGTACAAAATTGGATTATTATTTCTTATGTAAGAGAAACTGCTAAATAATAATCCATGAACTTCAACAAAATGAAATATATTTTGCTCATATAAGCATAATTCACAGACCTTTTAGAGTGACTTTTGGTGAGGGTGTTACATATCCCCTAATCATCAGCAACTGTTTACTGAACTCTTAAAATCACAAGTTTGATTTTCAGTTGCTCCATGTTCTTACAAATTAAGGTGTTTTAGACTAAATAAAAGAAAAAAATCCCAAGATTTGTTTTGGACAAGTCGTATTGCATTATATAACCACAGTTATTAATACTAGATCATTCTGGTATGGATAATAAAAGGCATGTTTTTGTTCCCTTTTTTTCAGGAGTCCAGCCCCTGACATATGATATAGGAAAGGGCAGTGAATTTAGATCACTAGCTTGTTTAGTAGAAACTAGCTTCGAGCTACTAACACTGACTTTAACATCAACTTCTTCTACATCACTGTCTTGAGATCCCTCCTAGTCTCAATGTCTGCCATTGTGCTCTGGGAGATTAAAATAAATTAATGAATTAATGAAAAACCTGCACGCCCCTCTCCTGGAGACCAGACTGTCACATGGGGGAGGAAGAGCTGAAACGGTCTATTGATCAGATCAGTCATGAGTGTGCAGCACGCAGCACCGAATCTACAGCCTCATATGTCAACGTGAAGACACAACATCGTTTTAGTATCATCCTCCGATCCTCCGCCCGCTCGCGGCCCCGCGCCAAGTATGGCTGCCTAGCAACACTCGTGCGCTCAGCATCAGCACCAGCACCATCAGCACCATCAGCCACATCAGCAGCATCAGCACCAGCCCCGGCGGAGCGCAGCATCCGCTAATGGCCACCCGCAAAATGCAGAGGCCGGCGGCGACGGCACAACACCACCAGCGCCGCTACACACACACACTCACGACCGTCACGTCTTTCGAGTAACCCACACAGCCCACGATGCCACGGTAACAGACGGCAGGGAGCACAAAGAGCCCGAGTGACTGGAAAACAACGCAAAGCCATCACGAGTTGAGACACTGCAACGTTTGGCAGGGCACCGCCGCCGAACTCCTGCAGTCTCTCAGTCATCAGACGACACGAACAGCAAACATCAGGCCCCTGACCGCACAAACACAGACAGTGAACGAGAGCGAGGGGAAACGGGGCTGTGCGCAAAGGAACCGAGCACTTGCACTCGTTTTTTTCAATCATACATTTCAGTCTATGCGTAAAGAGGTGCGGGATGATGGTAAACAGCGCACACGCCGCTCACGCACGCTTCAGGGCGGACCGCGCTGCGCCCCGGGCTTTTAGCCATGACTGCTTTATTCCACCACTAAACAAATATAAGCAGCGTGTAGTCGACTCACCTCAGTGCATCCTCAGGACCGGGTCTCCTGGGTGGGTGCGGCACACCCACGGCCCGAAGCGTCCTCAGGACGAGCAGATGTGGTTAATCACTGTTCTTTCACTGTTGGGTTGCGACACCAGGGTTCCTTTGTCAAGACTATTTCTCAGGGCCGCATCTGATTCCAAGTCAATGGACCCTGGTGTTTTTTCATCGCTCGGTGCGCCTGGACCAGCCCACTGCCACGCCTGTCCTCGGTCTGACGCCCGTGGGATCCCACTCAGCCCACAACTAGTGTAGGAAGCAGTGTTGGCAATGCACTTGGTAATTGTGTTTGGAAAACCTACGTAGAGCTCCGGGGGCTTGTTCTGATGCCGTCTCCTAAAACGCTTTCCAGCCGGCTGGGCCCGCTCCAAGTCGCGCAAAATATATCCCGTCCAAACGGCGCCACCGTCTGTTCTAACGGAGAACAGCCTGTGCACTGGAGAACGGTGGTTTAAAACGTTTTAGATGGTTCTGTCACATTGGAATCAAGACAGACGTCCGCAGACAGTGGCAGAAAATTAACCGAGTGGTTTACTAAATAGTTCTCAAGTACAGATTAGAGGTACGTCCAATATGCTTGACTCCACTAACTCTCAGAGAGAGATAGTCATTATCACTCCACTTTAAGTCAGTTTGCAGATAGAGTTTATTCTGATAGGTCAGACTATTATTCACTCCACTGAAATAATCACTCTGACTTAGCTACACGTCTACCAACCACAACATAAAAATGCCTCTTAAATGTTAATGCTCACTAACGCTCTCTCTCTCATATATATAGGAACATTTAACTTTGGTTAATATTCAAGGAAGCAGCTATACTTCCAATTGATTATTTTTACAGGCTACCGTGGTAGCTGTGTTACTTTTGTCATTTAAGAAAAATGTAAAATTTGAACAGTATCTAGTTAAGTAGTGGTAGTAGTGTGCCTGAAAATGAAACCTGAAGATAAAGCTTTAAACAAGAGACAACTTGGCAGACAGAAAGAATAAGGTTGAAGGTATGTATATATTAGACTTCTGAATGGAAATTACAAAAAGCGAAGCTGTCTTATAAATTTATTTAACAGCTGCCAAAGATACAGTTTGTAAAATGAAAATAAAAACACTTTTATGTGTACTCAAACAAAAATTTAAATTTCAAAAGTAAAACAAAATAAGACAAATAAAATAGGATCTTTCTCAGAGAAAATTAATTCTTCAATGCAACAGGCCCCTAAAAAATAAAATAACAGTTATTTCATCTAGGATTAGTTTTTTTCAACAACACATTTCCCTTAACACAATCACTAAATTCATCTACTTGTTGATAGAAATGCCATCCTTGATCTGAAGATGGTTGACATATTTGAAGGCATGGGCTGTGTCTGAAACAACTCTCCATTATATAGTGCAATATACTGTATTTAACCCTCACCTTTTTATTGAAATACATATTCTTTATCTAATCAACTCAAAATTCCCAAATAGATAAAAAGTGGTGTACATACAATTGAGTGTCTAACCACTGGGCAAACGACATATTTTGTTGATTTTTAAAGAGAAATGACGTAAATCCAACCCCTGCAGCAAACAGACATTAAAATGAGCTTTCCTTCAAACGATAATGTACAGTTACTTTTTATGTCAAAAATGAAGCAAAATGATGCCTAGAAAGCAGGAGAGGCTATAAAAAAAAAGATACCAGAGCACCTCCAGCCATGGACAGATGAATTGACTTGTACATCCCGCAGTTACTGATTCAAATCTATTTTTTAAAGTTCATGAAATAAAAAAGAACTTACAAATGAAGAAAGTAATTTCAATGTCTACTTGCTGCAGGGGTCTTATACTTTTTTCAAGTCAAAATCAACAAAAGATGTAATTTGCCTGGGTGTTCACAAACATCTGCATACAAATGTAGCATATGCACTACTGCTAAATGTAGCCCCAACACAACGCACTGAAACTGGTGTGTTGAGTGCCCTGAGGTCAGTGTGTTCTAGTTTAAGTGTAACAGTTTACACTAATAATCACACGTAAAGGTGATGCTAGGTGTGACAGGTGTGAAACATTAAACTGAGGAGGGTGCTATAAGAAATGTTTTTCAAATGAGTACGGAAAATTGCTCTTTCCTGCTTTGTTGTAGTGTTTTTCGACAATAAAGCAGGAAAGAGTAAAAGATTGAAATTAATGGCTGTCCTGAATTTTAAAGACAGAATTTGAATATCTTCAGAAAAAAATGCAAAGTAACCAATTTTGTTTGATCAGAATGTTATTAAAAATGTCTCAAGTTTACAAGACCAAAGAAAATAAAATAGAACCTGCATAATAGTGAAATGATACAAACACAAAATGTACCCCCTGTAATTGTCCAAAATCTGCATTAACCTACGCAGATGTCGTGGAAGATTATTAACAGTTTTATCAAACTTCTTGAATATATGAAAGTATTTCGTTGTTTTTCAGTAACTTTGGGCACTTTATTAAAATTCTGATCATATAAAATTGGTTCATTTGCATTTATTTCTTAAGATGTTCTAAATAGTTTACTGAAATGCAAATAATTAGTTGACCAAGACTGTAATGTCAGTTTGGTGACCTTTGCAAATTGACAGTCAAAACTAATTTTAACTTGAGCAGAAGTCTCACCAGCCAGAATAACTGAAATCACCTTTGTCAGTGTGTTGTGCTGGGCCAGTTAGCTTTCTGTTAGTGTAATGATGGTAGCAGTGAGATACCAGGATTTAGCACTTAACTAAATTTCAACTAAACAGAATTAAATTATTAATAGGCAAACTGACTACTTCCATTTATGACAATGATCTTTCAGCACACATGGGGGCAGTATTAGTATATTCTTGGACTAATATTCATATTTGGGTCTGGTATTACTGTTACAATGAATTAATTAGTTTAATGCAATTATAATAAGTTAGAAAAACAATATAACAATTATTAGTTATTTTTTATATCATTACATTAATATTACCTGCCTGATATTACCTGCCTGATGCTTACAGTATGTGTTTACAGTATGTGTTTTGATGCAATAATTTCTACCTAAAAATGTATTTTTGATAACTGATTAGATATTCATGCATTTAAAAAAAATATCAAACCTGGTATGTTTCCAATAGGCGTTCAAGCCATCTGCTTTAAGCACCACTCAGCAGGGTTGAGATGCCTGTTGAAAAAGAAGGCGGCAATGTCTGAGTTCTTACGTTTTTTTTTTTTTTCTCACTGAGACACAATGGGATTTTTATCCCATTGTGTAAATAACCAGTATAAATAACCAGTGTAATTACTTTTCAATCCATAAAACATTTTGAAGTTATTTGAGGAAAAACCTTTTTTCAAATGAGGGACATTATCACAATTAATCCTGATAGAACAAAATTCTATGAATGGCATAATGGCAAAAGCATGGGTGCTATGAATATGCAGTCTTGATCTAAGCCACTCCACCTTGAAACACTCGAGCAAATGATGAGTTACTTGAACAGATGGTTTCAAAGTCTTTATGTCAGAGCCACACTGTAGAAAATCAAATGCTTCATGTTGACTGCCAGTTGTAAATTTATCGTATTCCTGCCAGATCTTTTCAGAAATTCATCATGAGTCCAGTTACCTTGTGTGTGAAGGATCCAGCTTTCTAGAGCTGCATATGAAGGCTGTCTGTCTCGTCTTATGAAGGTTACACCATTTGTTCACAACTGTTAATAGACCGAGTGGATGGAAAATGTTCTACTTCAATTATGTAATTAAGTGAGCTTTTGGCTAATAAAACAGACATAGTAAAGAATTAATTTTCATTCACAGCTCAGAAAATCCTTTCAAAGCCAAAAAACAATGGTTATAAAAGAATATCACCTCGGTTTCCTAACATTCCCTCAAATAGCTGCAAGAATTTATTTGACATTTACTTAAAACAGCATATGTCTTAAGCTCAAAAATTCAGACTGGTGCAGTAAATTGTTTTGAGGGTGAAAAGGTTGGAGAAGTCATTTAAATAAAGATACCTCCATACATTTTTTTTAATTTCATGAATTGTTAAAAAAAATAAATTATAAAGTACATTAATCATCTGTTTCTTGTCTGTAAGAAGGGGCTGCATACAAGTTTATCCTGGTGAATATACACGCATCCCTTACTTTTATATGTGATCATCTTACCATACATCAAAGGAAGTGAATAGGAACTCAAAACAATATACAATAATAATAAGCAAACAAATGCAGCAATAACGAATACAATAGCATTGATAAATTTTTTAAAACAAATTAAAAAAAAATAAGAGTTATAGAAATTTAACAAAATAGAAAAATATCTTTGGGGATAGACACCAGATAAAGAAATAGATGAACTAAAGGTATTCTAGTAAAGGTATGTGGAGTTCCTTTTTAAAAATGTCCACAGAGGTTGCCTGTTTGATATACAGGGGTAGGGCTTTCCACAGTTTTGGTGCAGAATTCATAAACGCAGCTTCCCGCTTTGTTTATTGGGTACTTTGTGCACCATCAAAAGACCACTGAGGATCTGAGGCTCTTTCCTGGTTGATAGGATGTTTAAAAAAATGATTTGTGAAGCTGCTATACCATTAAGAGCTTTGTAGTAATTAAAATGATCTAGAAATTATTTGTAAAAGAAATAGGGAGCAAGTACAGTTAAAACAGGAGTGATGTGCTTTCTTTTCTTGGTCTTAGTTAAAGTTGTAGCTGCAGAGTTCTGAATATGTGGCAATATCTTTATAGACTTTTCTTTATATGTTTATAGACTTTCTGAGACCAGTAAAAAGTGTATTGAAGTAGTCTAACCTACTGGTAATAAATGCAAGAATTAGTTTCTAAGCTGTTCTGTGATAAATGACCAAACTTTGGCAAAATTTCTCAGATGGAAGAAAGCTGTCTGGGTCACCCTGCTAATATGGGGGCAGGTGATAGGGATGAGGAGGCCCAGCCTAGCGAAGGTCTCCTAAGTGTCTGATGACGGCCTCCTGCAGCATCCTACAGTGGCTGTTTCTCGAGGTGGAGCGCAGGCTGCCCTGCCAGCACTGGCCACAGGTGGAAGAGAGATAGCAGGAGGAAACAGGACTGTATTGACATTGCCAGAATGAAACAGACCCTAATCAGATGGTTAGAGGTGGAGAAATACCCCCCCCAAGACGTATCCCCATTTTGGCCACAGTGTACCACCTCTGTCAAGAGTGGCCGGGATGGCTTAGGAGTGGCATTTTGAAACATGGCCTTGTTCCCATGCCGACCTCTGGATCAGCTGACCACATCTGTGTTGTAATATCATGGTCCAATGTATGAGCACTAGTGGTGGTGGTGGCAGCAAATACCCCTGCATCTAGCTCCTGTATGGAGGAAGGGCATTTTACTTTGTCTGTTTGACCATCTGGACAGACCAGCACAGTGCCCATTTATATCAAAGCCAGCCAGGGAAGGGTGGTCGCAGTGGTACAGTGTTACAAATATTATTATTGTGCTCTCCTTGTTTTGAAAAGTTATTTGATCCATGGGTATTTTTGTGATGTCATGCCTTTACAAATGCTGTTGTTCACAAAAAGGATTGTTCTTATAAAATGTTTCTCTTTTCAAACACTAAATCAGCATAATAATGTAAGTGATCTGACCACTGTCTAATTTATGCAATCTTATTGTTCTGAATTATTTGATTGTTAATGTTGTTAGGTTTCTGATATTCTTTGCTGGACGGGTATGTTAATAGGGGGCGAACATATATTAGACACTGTTTTTGATGTACTGCCATTCATCATAATGCAAAAGTTTCTTTCTATTCATATTTTAGAGAGGTGACAGGACTTGAGGGGAGAGAGATGGGGAATTATACACCAAAAAAAATCCCTGGCCAGATGCAAACCGGGGACAGAAATTATGGTTCAGGGTTGGTGCCTTATAAAGTCATAAACAACCATTTTGCAAGGATAAACAGTATATGCAGAAAAGATGGGAGGCTGGCTGCAGTGACGACTAAGGGGACAGTGGACCAACCATCCAATAAGTTCTGTGAGATTACAGAGGATAAAGGATGTGGTGATGTATTTGGACAGTGCAGACTGGCTCACTGAAAGCATTGGCTAACAATATTATTTCTATTATTCCAGAAGAGATGCAACAGAACAGTACAAGCAGAACTTTATAAGAAGGATTTTTTTGCTTCTACCATGGAATATATTAAAACTAACCATAGTTTTTATCCATGGCTTTACTTTATGGGCGTAGTGTAATTTTTATAGATGAATAATTGAACCTTGAATGTTAAAGTTCTTGTTAACACTGCCACATTCTCGTAAGTCAAATTTAACAAAATGGCCAAAAAACGTGTAGCCATGACAGGTCTCCATGCAAGAAATTAGGCATAACATTAGGCAAGTTAAATGAGTTACCGAAGTCTGATCAGGTGCTACTTGGATGATGAATTGGTATGCAGGCATCACACAATGTTGCAACACCAGTCTGGTCATATCTCCATCCTCTGTTACTGGTTCCGGAGGCATAGTGAATCCATCTTCCATACGCTCGTCTGACAAGTTCAGAAACTGTCAGGAAGAAAGAAGTTGTACAAATGTATCAAAAAATTCTCTTTTACTATCAAAAAGTCGTCCCGCTTAAGGCTTCAAAAGTTACACATTACAATATATTAATGTACAATACATTTTTACAACATTAAATTCAATATCCATCCATAATGTTCTGAATATTCCAAACCCTCAGTTTAATCAAAATCTGGCACAAACAGCGTTTCTGATTTCACATTCAGTGGGACAACGGCAATAAAATCAAAGTCGCATAGTTATCACCTTCACTCTACCTTCTCCACACCAGAAAATAAATAATCCCCTTAAATAAAATATGTTAAAAAAAAAAAAAAAATAGTCCCTCACATCAATGTCTGACAGGCATTTTAAAAAAAAATAAATAAATCTTAAGGTTGTAGATTGAATAACTTAACTACAACACTACCCCAAGAATTCAATATCAATATATGTAAATGGATTGCACTTATATAGCACTGTTATAGTCATATCAACCACTTAAAACACTTTAAACTACTGTCACATTCAGACACATGTTCATGCAGTGGCTTTTTTACCCACTTTGCATACATTGCTTTACACAATGTTAATCATTCCAAACATTTAACAGAAGATATTCTGTGTCTACATATTCTGGGGGACAATGAGGAATCAATTATGTTAAAATGAATTATAGTCAGCAGTGTGATTTGATTTGTGTGTTTTGATTTTTTACTCAGTGTGTAACTTCACTTAAGACAGTACTGCATTATTAGGTTACAACACTACTCGTGGGCACTGTATGTCCATGAATGGCCTGGTAATTTCAAGCCTAATTACTTTTGCATAAATGCAAACCATATTGTATTGATTTTAAAATTCTTTACAAGAGTTTAACGTATTTCAGAGTCTTGCACGTGCCCACTTATCTGACATGCTTGCAATTTATGAACAAGGATGTTCCCTCAAGTCCTTTGCCATGAGTCTTTCAGTTGCTTCAGTGTACAGAAGAAAAACCTTCAATGAGTTCTGTGCAATTAGAAAACTTTGCTCAAGGATCTGAGAGCAGCTGAAAGAGCTGATATCTCTAAATGTAATCACAGAACCTGCATCTTTTGCAAAGGTTTTTATTAAAATGTTCTATAGTAATTTTTTTTCATTATTTATTGTATTCATTTCAATTTTTTGTTTTTTTTAATCCTTTTTTAATCAAATCTACTTTATTGGTTATTTTACTTGTATTTATCATTTTTATTTCTTGTGCTCATTAGTGTCAAATGGTTTTCTGTACTTTGAAAGATCCCATACAAATGCATTTTGATTGACTGATTTAATAATGGTGGCTCTCAACTTTTGTTCATTGCTGTTTTAATTCACATCAGATAAGCCATGTTGCAAATGTATTCCTTTTCTATAAACTTCCCTTCATAATTAGGAGAAAAAGAAACTTAATTTACTATACAGAATTAAAAGTGATATTTAGTCATATTTCATATCTGGTTGCCTGTGCTGCAACCATTTCCAGTTCTTGAATGTTGCAAGGGATTTTTGCCTCCAGTCTGGCCCTCAGTAAGTGAAACACAGGCGAGTTGGACAATCAGGAACATTTTACTACTTTGCCCTCAAAAAAAAAAAAAAAAAAAAAAAACATAGTCCCTCACATCAATGTCTGACAGGCATTTTAAAAAAAAAATAAATAAATCTTAAGGTTGTAGATTGAATAACTTAACTACAACACTACCCCAAGAATTCAATATCAATATATGTAAATGGATTGCACTTATATAGCACTGTTATAGTCATATCAACCACTTAAAACACTTTAAACTACTGTCACATTCAGACACATGTTCATGCAGTGGCTTTTTTCCCCCCTTTGCATACATTGCTTTACACAATGTTAATTATTCCAAACATTTAACTGAAGATATTCTGTGTCTACATATTCTGGGGGACAATGAGGAATCAATTATGTTAAAATGAATTATAGTCAGCAGTGTGATTTGATTTGTGTGTTTTGATTTTTTACTCAGTGTGTAACTTCACTTAAGACAGTACTGCATTATTAGGTTACAACACTACTCATGGGCACTGTATGTCCATGAATGGCCTGGTAATTTCAAGCCTAATTACTTTTGCATAAATGCAAACCATATTGTATTGATTTTAAAATTCTTTACAAGAGTTTAAAGTATTTCAAAGTCTTGCACGTGCCCACTTGTCTGACATGGTTGCAATTTATGAACAAGGATGTTCCCTCAAGTCCTATGCCATGAGTCTTTCAGTTGCTTCAGTGTACAGAAGAAAAACCCTCAATGAGTTCTGTGCAATTAGAAAACTTTGCTCAAGGATCTGAGAGCAGCTGAAAGAGCTGATATCTCTAAATGTAATCACAGAACCTGCATCTTTTGCAAGGTTTTTATTAAAATGTTCTATAGTAATTTTTTTTCATTATTTATTGTATTCATTTCAATTTTTTGTTTTTTTTAATCCTTTTTTAAGCAAATCTACTTTATTGGTTATATTACTTGTATTTATCATTTTTATTTCTTGTGCTCATTAGTGTCAAATGAAAGATCCCATACAAATGCATTTTGATTGACTGATTTAATAATGGTGGCTCTCAACTTTTGTTCATTGCTGTTTTAATTCACATCAGATAAGCCATGTTGCAAGGGATTTTTGCCTCCAGTCTGGCCTCAGTAAGTGAAACACAGGCGAGTTGGACAATCAGGAACATTTTACTACTTTGCCCTCAAATTAAAAAAAAAAAATCAGGAAAAATGATTTTACATCATCTTTGTATCCATTTATTTTCCAGGTTCAACTGAAAACCTACGCCGCTTTTATACCAAACTGCATTTTAAAATCTTGACCATTTAAAAAGGGTCAGACTTGGAGCCAGAGCCATTGAAGAAAGATTGGCTGTGCGCTTTTACCTCATGTGCTCACAGCTAAAGTCGACATTTTTAGTGCTGCGGCGACCGCGTCGATTAAAAACGATGAAAACAGACCAACCCTGGCTGACTGCGGTAGTTAGCCTAACCAGCCCAACCGAGCTCAAGAAGATAAAACCCCGGGGCTGAAATGTTTCCCTTCTGTTGGGAAGAAAGGTTTCAAAGTTTGGATTCTGGGTTGTGTGTGTAAAAGATAAGACCAGACTGATTTGTTTGTAAACCTCTCAGCGTTGTGCAGGATAAGTTTGTTATGGGGACAGCTAAGCTAGCTGTGTGCTACTTGACGTTAGCTAGGCCGACCGCGTTGGAGCCGACCGGGGGGGACACGTCTATTCTCGGCCCCTTCGAGGTGTTTCCCCCCGACACTCACCCTCAGTCGCTCCTTGGCGTTGACCAGCTCTCTTTTCTTCACCGTTTCATTGAAATCTTCGGCGACAAAATAAAAGCCGTCCTTTGCTCGTTTGAACTTCTCGATGTTGCTGTAAACGGGCAGCGCAGACTCGCCCGTCAAACGCTTCAGGATGTCGCTCATTAACTCCTCCGCGGGCACCTTCATTTTGACAGCCGGCGTCCACCGGACCCGGCGGCCCGCTGCCCTCGCCGGCCTTTCTCCGCGGGAGGGCCGAGGCGTCACACCTGTGCCACGGGTCCAATCAGGGGCCCCCGCCGCCGCCGCCGCCCACGCCGCCTCCCGGCCGTCAATCACAACCAGAGCCGAGCCCAGCTCTCGGGGGCCACGTGTTCGGGATCCAGATGTTGCCGCTGCGCCTCTGGCCCAAGGTGCGAAATTGAAAATGAGCTTCTTCAACGCGCGTTTGATGCCACTCACCGTCAGGTTTTTGTTTGTTTGTGGGTTTTTTTCTCCAAAATTATATTCAAACGTACTTGCTGGACACAGTAACTCCAGTTCTGGGAGGAATCATGCGTTTAAAATCAGTTTATGAAAATTAAAAAGAAAAATCAGAAGGATGGAGTGAGATGGAGTGAGCAAGAAAAGGACATTGAGAAAACTGGACAACCCAAGTTAAAAAGAAAACGAACAAAGAAAGATTGGAAAATGGAGCTAATATTATACATTGTAGAAAAGCAGGGCTATAGTAATCACAAGAAGGTGCTTTTTTGTGATAAACTATCCATTATTATAAGGAATAAAGGAATCCAGAGACGGCAATGATTGCCAAGGGTCAAGACTGTCAGCTCCAGAAAATGAGTTACCATTGCATTGGTTGGAAGCAGCTCAAAAAGCTTGGGACAACATGTGTTTATGTTCAGTAAAGCAGAAAATATGGGGTGATGGTTGGGGGTACAAAGCATTTGACTTTTAACGGAGGGGGACTAGGTAGCCTCCCATCATTCAAGTCACCGTTGGTTTCTTTAAAAAAAAAGTACCCCATTGATTGTGCATTGCATTCCTTTATCATCGTTGGATTTACAATGAACAGTTTAAAGAAAAAACATCTAAAATGAGGCAACAGAGACAGAGATATCTTCTTTATTATTCCATGCATTCTTCCTCTTCCTTATCAGAACCTGGCGCCCTATATTACCCTCAGTGCAACTCAACCAAGCTTTGAGCCACTAGCCTGAAGCAGAGACAAGGAACAGGACAGAGCTCTGGTTAGCTCACTTTTTTCTAACTCCACAACCCTAGACTTTGCTCATATTCAAGCTTGTAGTCTTCAGAAGTAAGAAAAAGCTTTATACACTCAGTAGTACTCAACAAGACCTGTTAACAGACTTTAATGTGTGAAATGGTGGAGTTCCTCTTTAGCTGTGACCATGCATTTTCCATAACCTCACCCAGTATTTCAAATTGCCTGAATGTAGCCAAACATATACCAAGACAACTGACAGAGGGCCTTTAAAAGGAAATACAGAATACGCTGACAAACCAACAGTTTCATCATTTGGATGTTTTTCTTGAGTCACTAAATTTCATCATTTCAAGGACTCATATTTTCACATTCAAATTCATTGCTTGTTTGCTGACATTCATTGGCTATATAAGCTATTAGATGAAACAACTTCACATATGCAATTTGAGACGTATAATTTGAATATGCGGTTACAAATTTCCATGATCAATTATCTAAATTGAAACCCAAAAGAGCAGGTTACATTGAGACAAAATTTAACTCCAGACCAGTAGATGGTAGACTCACTTGCCTACCGCTGAGAAATAAAATACTCTACTTTTAGCCAGTGTAACAACTAGTCCTTCAGAAAGGATCCCTGTAGCTTGTTTCTGAATGTTTTTTGACTCTAGCTCATTCCGTCACTTTGAATCATTAAGGGAGAGGTCATCTTTTCAAACATCTTGCACAATCAGTACACATCTCATGGTGTAACTTTGGAAACTTCAGAACTTAGTGCTAGAGCAGTTACTGCATTGTTCAGCCAGAGAGCACAAACATTTTGGGGTTTTGGGTTTCCATGACTCCACATATTGAAGCAATGGCTTCTTGTGGACCAAATATTTTAGTGCTTTTGTTGTTTAACATGTCTTCATGCAGTCAAACTCCACTACAGCTGCTAGGATACCCTGAACATTGCCAGAGGGAATATGAAAGAGTTTACACTGTGAAATGAAGAACTACAGCATCTTTGTTTTCTTTGCCAAATTGTCTTCACAACAATATTATTGTGTTGTGTACAAAGACTGTTCTCCACCGGTGGACTTTACACTTGCAGGATTACAGTGCTGTTGTTAATGTAGGAGTCTACCTGCAAGAGCTGGGGTGAAGTCTAAAAAGCAAGAAAAAAAAATCTGAAGTTGTTAATTCTGAGATGAGGAAAACTCTGGATCCAGAAAAAGAAGTAACTCAAACTCCAGGTCAGTTACCATGGTAACTGACTCTTTGAACCTAACCTGCTCACTGAAGATTGATTCATAAGTATTGTTTAATTTATCTTTAATTTTAAAAATAATTAAAAATAACATTTATTATTTTTAGAATAATTTATTTTTATTCCCGCTAATAACAAAACAGCCCTACAGACATACATAGTGCACAAACTGTAAAGGATAAAAATAAATCAAATTATTTCTAAAATTAATTGGTCAGCAGCAACTATTTTCAAGATGTACAAAAAGAATCCTGCCTTAGACTCTCAGAAGTCAGTATGTGTAGCTATTGGTAGGACTGACTATTCATCAGTGATGCTGCCCTCTTCTCTTATCCAGTCTGCATGTACTGTATACTGAAGAGGCTGTATCACTACCTGATGTGAACATATCTGTACTATAAAATGTTTCCACATGCAATTCTACCCTCATTTAAGTGTTTGTATCTTTAGCAATCACATACAAACATTTTACACTGAACATGTAATTTAAAACATTCTCAATATTTCTTACATGTCAGTTCACTGACAGGTAATTACTTTGTATCTCCACTACTATAATTCTTTCACCTAAGCAGCAATTCTTCAGCCACAGGCACAATATCATTGTTTCAATTAGCAGTGCTCTTAACTGGTGGCTCAAATTCAAAGCACATTATTTTTGTAAAAACAGAAAACCATATTATTACAGATTCAAATGCACAGCACAAAGTGCTTAAAGCTCAGTCAAAAGCTGAGTCTGATTACTCACCCACTCTTTAATTAAAAGGCTCGTGGCCCAGGAAGTATCTCTATGAAGGTCTAATCTATTCAAAAGTAGGCCTGGTTGCCTAACATACTAGATTATATCTAATTATTTCTACCTAACAAGGTCTAATTACAAGCCGGACAAGAGTTTCGCTTATAAACAAAAAAGAACAAATAACTGAATTCATTAGCTTTTATCAATTCTCTGTATGATATACGTGATGTGCAAACTTGATGCATCGAGTGTCTTGCAGGCAGAACAGCAGCAAATACAAATATTTGCTTGGTCTCCCATTCACTTCTAAGGAAGCCTGCAAAGCAGACAAATTCAAGCATGCATTTCCTATTTTGATTGGATCTCCGGCCATCTCTATTAGACTCTAACTCCATTTGAGTTAATGTTATTCAACTTTGAGTGAATGTCCTCACTCAGCCAATAGAGACACTAACACACTTTATTTTGAAATTGAGAAGATATTTTTGTAGTGGGTTCCATCATCTTATTTAATACTTTATCACACTACTAGACTATAAAAGGGCAATGCTGCTCTAGAACAATGTTTGACCATATCAGAGGCTGCTAAATCCAAATGACTATAGTGTGGATCAGGAGGACACAAGACTCGGGGCCTGTTCGACCCTGGCTCTATTACCTGAGGGATAGTGACAGATGATGAAAGACCCAATGATCCTAAGTTACATCACTTATGATTTAAGTTCAATATAGGGTATAGCTCAGACTCAGAGAATCATTTGCAATCTGTTCTGTTCAAGTTAACAGGATGGGCACTGCAAATACCGTTTCCTCTTGCACAGTCTGTAATACAAACTGTATTTCACATACCTTTCAGTATTGAACATGGTTTTAATCAAACCAGTTGTCAATTACCAAAAACAATGCAAGAGCAGCCACGTCTTACATAGCATTTTCTAATTTCACATATTTTAAAGCATAGCTCATTCTGGTTTTATTCCAAATCATACTAAATTTGAATTGTATTGTCTCCTGAATTTGTTGCTGTGAACAGAGAAGACAGTTCATTTTTTTTTAGGGATGGCATTAAACAAACCTGCATCTCAGCATAACAAGCACAGCATTTACTTATATCTTATATAAAATCTGTATACTGAATTAAAGTTTTTTGTGTGAAATTAATGTGTTTGATATTGCTAAAAGCTGCTCAAGTCATTACCTAAGCTCAAATGTGAGACTACCATACACCACCTTCTGAGGCTTAATTTGTAAAATTAACCTGAAATGAGTCAAATTTCTATGCTAATAGATTTTTTTTGTGGGAAATTTCCTCCCACCACTTCACCAGGGCAACAGTAGCTCTCCCTACCCGATGCCTCTTTTGAAAAGCCTGTAAATAAAGATTTCTTCTTGAAGACACATGTGGCATCTGTTTTTGTCAGACTGCCAGATGTTATAGCTGTTGTTTGTAAACATGTTTAAAGACAAAAACTAAACCATACACAAGTTATAGTTATAAAAATGAGCGCCCAAATTAGAGGCTTTTTTTAGCTATTGCTCTGGAAAAGAATATGAAAGTAAGCAAATGATATGCAGTTTGATCGATGCATTTCAATCGGGAATGCTCTAGTCCCATATCGGCTATTTTTTCTTTTAGACAACTGCCACTCCCATGACCACACATAACTTTAAAGCTTGGGTTATAAATAGTTATTCATATGATACCTGGATCACTGCTAATTTCACCACAAGGGGTCAGATGTCCTGCAATGTGTTCGTGTGCGCAGACCAGGGTGACCAGCACAGAATATGCTGTGGACTGAGGAGTTTTTCCTTGATTTTCCCCATTTTAGTAACTAATGATAGAGGATTTGGTCACAAACTGCCCCGGTTGCCAAGAGCAGGTCCGAAGCATATAATTACCTATGTGAGATGAAGGACAATGTGTTGCCTGTAAGGCTGGGGGCCTAACATAGAATATACAACACAGAGAGCATTGTGTTTGATGAGAAATTTGTGTATGTATTCCTTGGCATAATTCACTGTCAGGTTAAGTTTAAGAAATGCTGTTAATGGGGTCATCAAACTAATCTAAACTGGGGAATTTTCTTTGAATTGAACCATTTTGAGCAGTGCTAAAGCAATATCGGTCGTCCCCCATCTTCAGCTTCTGAGACATATGCAGTATCTAAGGGGATGTTACCTAAATATATATGGCCTCCTCCTCCTCCTCCTTCTTTGGCATCAGGCTGCACCAAGTTATTAAGACGTACTATGCTCTACTCTGATTACTGTAACAGGAGCAGCTTAAAACAAAGCGTTGCAAACAAGTGCCGGTTAGAAGATTTTGCTTATGAATGGCAATTTTACGGTGTGAAATACTGAATATACTGCATCAAAAAATGTAAGCATTAAAGTTTATACATATTTACATAAACTTTTATGAAATTAGTATCATGAATGTACATATAAGCAGGATTTTATTTTGTAGCCAGTAGAGATGGGGCCAACTCAAACTACTTATCCTAATGTTTATACACTGTTGGGTAGTTTAACTAATACAGACAAAACTGCAGACTGGGTCGAACAGTGTGTTTTGTGGGATCCTAACCCAGGTCCTGCTCCTGCTCCTGCTCCTGCTCCTGCTCCTGCTCCTGCTCCCGGGTTCCTCTGTCCGGCCTCTGCCGCGTCCACTGAAAGGAGAGACCACGTCACGCCTTCTCTGCAGCCAATCAGTGCCCTGGACTCCCGATGACGTCGACGACCGACCAAGTCGAGGAAGCTGGAAGTTCCTCAACCGCACGACCCGACTCTTAACGACTTTTGAGACGTATCTGGTTGTAAACAAGAACCCGAGCGGACGGCGAAAGTCTTTTTCCCCCCTAATAATATCTAAAAAGAAACTTTTTGGGTAGGTTTTGAGCAAGTCTAAAGCAGGAGGGACGAGCAGAGCGTAAAGGCGTCACACATTAGTAACTAACGATGTTAGCCTCAAGTCTGCTGGCTAATTACGGCACCGAGCTCCATGATGACCAGGCGAATAAAGTGAGTATTGGTGGGAAACGGTCGATTGGGTTCGCCCCAGGGGGATATTGTGTTCAGTTACGAGACATCTGAATGTACTGGCTTACTGAGAAAGTGAAAACAGGGCCCAAGGAGACAGCAGGGTCACCGGTGTGTCTGAAGGAAGGAGGGCGGTGATGTTTCAACGTCAACTCTGCCTCAGTCTAAATATCCGCCCCTATCAACGCTAACATCACCTGTGTACCAGGATGTGTAAGTCCCACAGGGGACAGGAGAATGACACAACACTGAGGCCCATTATATGCAGTGTGTACACTGGTTGATTGCATGCGCAGCTGGATAAATGCAGTGTATCTCATGTGTATCTAGTACATGTACAGTATTCGAGATTCCTATGAAAACAGAAAAAAGGGGAAAATGATAGGAAGACCTGGTCAAGCACAGTAAGACAATGCACGGGATCAGCGGGCCTTTTTCACAGAAGACATTTTGACCCATCGCATCAGGAGAAGCACAGTGGTGACTAATCGAATGAGTTCCATTCAGATGCGTTAGTTTAAGGCTCCTGGTATTATTCATGCTGACTTCCTGTCACACTGTCATGGCTCACTGGGAAACACTGAATCGAACAGAGCCATTGTCTATATTATTACTTACACCCGTGCTTTTGCTGATATAATTGGTCACATTCTCTGCTGTGAAAAGGACTAGCATAACCTTATAGGACTAGTATAACTACAGGGCTCTCCTTATGTGAATAACTTAAGTATACTCAGAGACCTCTTTACACGTATTTAAGATTTGATGGACACCATCGGTGGAGATAATAGGCTTTTGCAAAACAGGCAGTCTGACTTGTCATATGAGGAACAGTAGGTATAAGTATAATAAATGGTATTAACAATGGCTCCATTTCCTGATTGTGGCTGAGCAAGTCGCAAAATGGCCACCATGGACAGAACCAAGGTTCTGAAATGTTAACCATAAATTGAATGCAGTCATTATAATAGGAATTCACATATTTTATTGATACCAATGCCATTATTGATGCTGATTATTGGTCCAATTCTTTATTAATTCCCTTAATGGTACCTGATCAGTCATCTGTGGATAAAAGAAAAAATAGGCCCACACAGATTTTTGCCATGTACTCTAGTACCCCCACTAGTGCTCCCCTACCCTGCTCCATATGCCAGGCCTGGGGAGTAAGTAGACCTATACAAAACAGAATGACTGAATATTCATGAATCTTAACATAAGTGAATATTAACATTAACATGAATAAGAATCTTTAGAAAATATAAAATGTAGAATTTAATAAAATATAACACTCAGCTTTGGCACTGCTGCCTGGTAACTAGTCCAGTTTTCACAATATTATACATTTGGTTTTGGCTATACAATGCAAACATAAGCATTTAGGCTATCGCTGCAGCTTTGGTATTAATTGTATCAGATGCCTCAGGCCCATTCAAACGTGCTTGCCCAGATTTCCTTTTATACAATTTTAAATATAAGATACTATTTATACCAAGCCTCGGCTGAAAAATTGAAGGTCATTATTCACTGAAGGATGTGCATCCATACTGCCCAGCATGTCCAGCTAATCAACATTTTAAATTCAACATTTAATCTTGCTTTCCATCTTGCATTATTTCACAAATGTAGAATTAAGGAATCCTAGATAATGGAAAAGGCACGGCTTGACAAAGTCTGTTCTCCTCATCCTGGCTTTTTACATTTCATGAAGGCCAAGCCAGGATGATTTGGTGCAGCTATGCCAAGCCAGGTGTAAGTAATTCCAAAACACATGTGGTTGCGGCTTTCCACAAAAGATGTCGTGGGTCGATCACAGATTCACTGTAGATTCACTATACTTAGATTTGCGATAGTTTAAAGCAAATCAATAACAGAAACACACTGTTTCAGAGCAATTTTAACCCAGAACAGCCAAGCCCATATGTCCTTAAAAGAAGACTATGGGGAATATTGAAAAAATAGAAATGACCCACTATCTCACCACCATTTTGGTTTGTGAAGCCTGTGTCACCATGGATTCTTATGGATCAATAGACAATTATAATTATATATTAATATACCATTAAGTCATCATTCTTGTTAGTTAACTACGTGCTACATAAGCTGCATAGCCTTAGTTAGATGTGTTTACTGGTGGCAATGGTTGCAGAGGAAAGAAGACACATGTTTTTTTTAGCTGAAATTGTTGAAGACATTAAAAATATGTGGATTTAATTGAAAACCAAGACATGTCTATGGACATGACACTCTCTGTTCTGAACTTTGTCTGTGGACATTGGCCTTACCACAAACAGACTGTCCAAACCTGACTGTTACTCTGGTCTGAACCAGGCTAGCTACATAGAATAGATCTCCATGGTAACTTATGTCCTACTGCTTTCATTAAACTGAGTCACAACTAAATTCAGCTAGGATATCTGAATAATCCTGGCTTGATCCACTACCTAGGTGAAACAGCTCTCTTGATTGAGAGACTAGATAATCATTGTCTTGTTTTTAAATTATGTGCATCTATAAGGAGTGCCATCACACTGTAGGAAAAGCCACTAGCTTCTCTTCAAGATTGATAGCAGTAGTGCTCCAAAGTCAAAGTCATCATGAATATATTGTATTAATTTTTGTTTCTACAGAAATGGGTATATAGTTCATCATTCTGTATAGTAATGGAAATTTAAAGATAGCTAACGCTGAAGCATTAAATACAAAAAAACAGAAATGTGCAATAAAGGATCAGTAAGTCTATGTGTGGGCCTCATAGCACTCAATTTGACAGTAAGAAAGCCCTAAGCCCTAATCTACATTGTATTGTTTTCTTCAGCTGTTCAGTGTCAAATTTTTTTCACTCACCAGACACAATGTGATGGCTGTGTGATTCTGTTTTGTCTTACAGGTGCCTTTTACAAGTTAGTCTGTGCTTAGTGTGTCAGGCACCTGAAGGCAGCCTGATGAAAATTAGTTAGGGTAAGGTCACGTTAGTAGTTTAGTTAGTTTTACACTGTCTGTATTTTAAGGTAGAATGTAAAGTTTGTTGAGTTGAAAGTTATTAGATGATTATTAGATGAGAAAATGTGTGACCTTGCCACAAACGCACAGACTAACTTGTCTCTTGTAGGAATCCCTAGTAAACGTCAACTACTCCAAATGGCTGGTAGTTCACTGGTGATATTCTTGCAAAACTAAGCGTTGTCAGTGCAGCTAACATGGATTAATATTGTTTTATTTTATTCACTTTTCAAAATTATAGACTATATTTTGTAAAGCACTTTGTCTTGATGAAATTATTGCAAAAGCCATATGATATGACAAGTGAAAGAATGTTAAGAGTCTTGACCAAGGACCTGATAGAAGAGAATAGACATCTTTCACAGAAGTCATTTGGACATTTCAAAGACCTTGCAAAAAGCTTAATTCCCTTACATTTCACTGCGTATGTTCGGTTGTCACTTTCAATTATATATTGTGTGATTTCTTATTCGCTACCATTTCTAATAGCAATGTTGTGTTAACTTGTGAAATTCCCTACAGAAATTATAGCAATTTTACTGCAATTTTAATGCCCATTTATACTATCTTTGGGTATTTCTTACCAACTTTTTTTGAATAAGGGAAGAAAGCCCTGTCTTACTTTTTAATTTAATCACAGTATCTCGTAGTAAAAATTAACTTAAAAAACTCAACAGACATGAGATAAAACACAAACACACACTAACGGTTTTAAGATTAAAATGTATTGTTCAGTACTTTACAGGACTCAGAAGTCAGAAGGATATGCCTCTCAGAAACCTATGTGAATTCACACGTAATTGTTGCTTATACATCATAGTCATCCAGTGGAAAAGTGCGAAACCCTGGAATAAGTCAATGTCAACATCCCCCTTTATGGTAACCTCATGTGACCAAAAGCAACAAATCAATAAGGAATTGATGACAGTCCTTGGAGTCCCTTCTCAAGAATGTGCTGAAGATGTCTGAACAGCCTTACCTGTACAAAGGCATACAGAGCAGCAAAATCACATAAAAACTGAAGAAATTATGAACTCCAAGCTAGTTTACTTTCAGTCTCAGAAAGTGCCTTTTCATCATACAGTAGATAGGGTTTGTATCTGTGAGCCAGAACCTTCGTCTTGATTATTATTATAATATTTTCTTTGTTATCTATTTAATATGTTTTAAATATATTTTTATATTATTTATTATAATTATTGTTGAATGTTGTCTTCAGTTGGTAAGATGTGTGTGTATAACCTTGGACTAGTAGGAAAATTGATATCTTTATGAAATGTGGAAATGTCAGTATTTTTTTATTTTCTATGAAAGCTTTAAATTTGCACACACTTTTTTTTTTGGGTAAAACTCATGCTTTAAACGGAGCCTTGACCGACACTTGAGGCACTGCCCACATATTGTATTTTATGAAACAGTTCAGATAGACCTTGTGAGGCCCTTGTGCTTGCCTGTGTCTTGGGTTGGAAAAAACTGAGCCAATTGAACCTGCCTAACTCTGAAGACTGACATTACAAAACTGTTCCTGAGTTAAGGTGTTTTTGCACAAGTTCCTTGCAAAATGTTGCGTCATTTAGCAAATTGCATCCCTAAGGTGGAGACAGTTCTACAACTATGGGAACAGAGAGAAAGTTTAGAGTGGGGAAAGTCTGGCAAGCTGATACTTGAGTGTCAGAAAAAGTTTCTATCAGTATCTTGAGAGAGTGCAAGAAAGTGCGATTGTATTAACAGTGGAATCCAGCTCTGATAGCACTGCAAATCAGAGTCAAGTTAGAAAACACTGAGGTTTTATTTTTTGAATTAACAACAGGAATAAAAAGGGAGAAGTCATTTTGCCCGCTAACCTCCAGGTTAGAGGAAACATGGAATACTTCTACCCTCTGTGTTTTGTGTGAATGAACAACACAGCAGCACTGAATATACATTTAGGTTCATAAAAATTTGGACAGTGACACAACTTTTACAATTTTGCCTTTATACACAACAATGGATTGGAATCAAGATGAGACTGAAGCGTAAACTTTAAGCTTTAATTCAAGGGATTTAAAAGTTTGTTGATTTTTTTACATTTAGGAATTACAGCCAATTTTATACAAAGTCCCTCATTTTAAGGGGCTCAAAAATAATTGGACAAACCAGCATAATTATAAATATAAAGATTATTTTTAATACTTGGATGAAAATCCTTTCCAGTTACTCACTGTCTGAAGCCTGGAACCATGGACGTCAATAAAAGCTGAGTTTCCTCCCTTGAGATGCTTTGTCAGGCCTTCACTGCAGCTGACCGCAGTTGCTGTTTGTTTGTGGGAAAAACTCACTCAGTTTGGTTGAGGTCAGGTGACTAATTTGGTCATTGAAGAACATTCCGTTTATTTGCCTTGAGAAGCTCTTGTGTTGCTTTCACAATGTGTTTTGGGTCATTATCCATCTGTACTGTGAGGCGCCGTCCTATCAGCAGATACTAGAGCCCTCTACACTTCAGAATTCATCCTGCTGCTTCTATCCGCAGTCACATCATCAATAAACACCAGCAACTCAGTTCCACTGGCAGCCGTACATGTCCATGTCATAACGCTGTCTCCACCATGTTGAACAGATGATGTTGTGGCTTTAGATCATGAGCTGTTCCTTTCCTCCTCCATACTCTTCTCTTCCCTTCATTCTGATACAAGATCATCTTGGTTTCATCTGTTTCCAGAGAATCGTGTTCCAGAGCTGTTCAGGCTTTTTTTTAGATGTTTTCTGGCAAAGTCTAATCTGCCCTTCTGTACTTGAGTGTTACCAGTGGTTTGCACCTTGTGATGAACCCTTTGTATTTACATTCATGAAGGTGTCTCTTGATTGTAGACTTTGACATGATACACCTTCCTCCTCCAGAGTGTTCTTGACCCGACTAGATGATGTGAAGGGTTTTTCTTCACCAAGGAAAGATTCTGCGATCATCGACTTAAGTCGTCTCCCTGGGTCGTCCAGGCCCTTTGGTGTTTCTGAGCTCACCAGTACATTCTTTTTTTTTTTTCTCTCCCTAATAAAAGTACCAGATTTTTTTATTTGGGCCCCTCTTAAAGTTTCCACATCTGTTTTGTTTTTTTTGTTTTTTTTCAGTCTAATGATGCCTCCTTCATTTGCATCAGCAACTCTTTGGAATGAATATAAAAAGAATAGCTACCAAATGGGAATTCAACACTTTGCATCAGCTCCAGATCTTTATCTCCTTCAGCTGTCATGAAATAAAAAGGGAACAGGCCACATCAAGCCATGATGCTGAATGTCAGTTAATTGTTCAATTATTTTTGAGCCCCTGAAAATGAGGGACTATGTATAAAAATGGCTGTAACTCCAAAATGGTTAATGTAAAAAATTTTTAAATCCCTTGAATTAAAGCTGAAAATCTACACTTCAATCTCATCTTGATTTGTTCATTTCAAATCCATTGTGATTGTGTACAGAGTCAAAATTGCAAAAGTTGTTTCACTGTCCAAATATTTATGAACCTAACTGTAGCTGCCAGCAATTTAAATGAAAAATATTCAAACTGTCAGTCTGTAATACAAGTAGAACTTCTTTTCAGCTTGCTAAGAAGGTTGTTTTGCATTTGCTTCTGGTGCATCATCCTTCCAACATTCTGCTGTGTAAAAACTTTTTGAACTTCATTTTTTTTGTCTAAGCTCCACACCAAGACAACCCTCTTTGTAAACCATAAATTAAACTTGTTTGGTCTATTCTGCATACCCTTAGCAACATTTAAGAACCCTATTAAAGAAAGTTGACAAACAGGTTATATTTCCTTAATGTAGAGCTGTCTACTTTGAATGTAGTTCTTTTTTTTTTTTTAATCTAATGACAATACATTCAGTATTTTATTTATTTACTAACTGCTGTATTCCCATGTATTACTTCCTAGCTTAAAATGTAACAGTTTCTCCTCTCTAAAATGGTTTAGGTGGAAAAATTCCTGCACCATCTTCAGCTGTCAGATGAGACTTTGATGGACGTGTCAATAAGATTTCGAAGAGAGATGGACAGAGGCTTGTGCAGAGACACCAACCCCACAGCTGCTGTCAAGATGCTGCCCACGTTTGTGCGCTCAACTCCTGATGGAACAGGTAGTGCCCTTTTCATACAGGAAATCTTTATATAAAGAGGATGCAGTGAAAAAATATTCAACCCATGTCAGACCCATTTATATGAGACTGCTTTTTTTAGGTTACTCTCTGGTCATTTTCATTCACAGAGACTCTGGTCTTAAACTAGAGATCCATTCTTCCCAAATGCCAAATACTACGTGACTGAGTGCTAAGGTTACACAAAACAAGTGTTTCTGCTCTGACTGTATGATTAATATATATTTTTATAATGATTCAAGGTACCCTTTAGAGTTTTCGACCATTAGTGGCTCCACCTAACAGATCGATATTTTGATGCCCCAGTCCCCATTTGTTTGTACCTAGTGCTCTGTTATCACATGTACACTAATATATGCATGAGCATACTTCTGATAAAAACTGGAGCCCTTAGTTAATAGATTAGTCAGTTGATAGATAATTAATCATCACATATATTAACAAATCAGTTTTTCTTCTGAGATGCTTTTAAAGCAAAAATGTTTGCTGGTTCAAGATTTGATGATTTTCTTTTCTTCAGGAAAAAAACGGGCTCTTGGGCACTGTGATGTACATTTTTATTTAATCTTATCTTATTTTATTTATTTTTGTTGTTTTTTGAAATAATTTTATCACAGTCTGACAAGAGTTTTTTAATCAGGAAACTAATCTGCGTAGTTATTGCAGTAGCAGCCCTTCTTCTGATGTAACATGGGTTTCTCCTGTAGATTTCACACAGTTCCAATGACTAACCACTAGAGGTAGCAAAAAAAAAAAAAATGTGCCAGTAAAAGGGGGAGAAGTCTAAAACTTCTAGCTGATGTAAAAATTGATGTAAATAATAGGCTGTTATATGAGGGGGGATTTCTTTTAAGAGTGTGTGTGTGTGTTTTGTTTTGTTTTTTTTAAATATTTTTTCTGTTGTTTTTTGTTTTTGTTTTTTTTCAAAGAACAAGGTGAATTCCTCTCACTTGACCTTGGCGGAGCCAACTTTCGAGTGCTCCTAGTTAAAGTCATGGCTGATGGCAAGCAAAAGGTGGAGATGGAAAATCAGATTTATGCCATTCCTGAACATCTCATGAGAGGGAATGGGTCTGAGGTAAGAGGCATGTTGGCCCACTGTTTACTGATAAAGTATCAGTGCAAAATGATGTGTGTTTGTGTGTGTGTGTGTGTGTGTGTGTGTGTTATATATTAAAGTAAATAATAAAAAAAGCCATCAAGATTTGATTTAAGTATTGATGTTGGGCTTTAATTCAAGGGGTTTAACAAAAATATCACATTAACTATTTAGATATTACAGCAATTTTTATATTCATTTTTAGAATCTTAAAAGGAATTGGGCGATTCAGTGAATCAGTTCAATGGTCAGATGTGGCCTGTTCCCCTGTCTCATGTTTGATCCTTGAAACACATTGCAGTGCTGGTTCTGTTTTGTAACATTAATTACTAAATTATGTGACAGTTCACAAAGTTTCACTGAATAATTGTTATAGTAATTACCTGATTAAAAAAACATATAATCAAATTAAAATAAAGCTACATGAATAACGCAAACAATAACGATTCACACTAGGCTATTAATGTGGTCCATATTCAGATAAACACCTGGTTTGCTTGGTTCTTCTTGATTGGAGGGTTTAGATGAAGCCTGACCACTAAGAGTCACATGTGTGCAGTTGCAGGATGCAAGGAAAACTGCTATTTTTCAGCTCTTCGTTAGTAAGACAACTGACCTTTTTCTCCTCTATAGTTATTTGACCACATAGCTGATTGTCTGTATAATTTCCTGGAGAAGATGGACATAAAGGATAAAAAACTTCCTCTTGGCTTCACTTTTTCTTTTCCCTGTCAGCAGACCAAGTTGGATGAGGTGAGTAATGTGGAAGTTTGTTTGTTTTTTAATTAGAATTATAGATGAAAATTGATAGTCATTATCTTCTAAACTTCATGTCAGTGAAAACACTGGGGAAGTTAGTAAAAAAACTAAGTTTTATTAAAGCTTTTTTTTTAACCAGTTTCAACATGCTGATCTGCAAGTTCTATCAACTTGTTAAAGAACAAATTAAATGGATATAAGCTATTTGAAAAATGGATTGGGGAGGATGGACAAGCTCATTCTCAGTCATTCATCCCATGTGAAGCATTTTTGTGCCTTGAATGCCACCATCTGCATGGGTTGGGTTAATACTGTTTGATGCTCTATTGACTCTAACAGAGGACACTGGCTTGGAGCAAAGCCCCTGTTTCAGGTTTTACCCTGGAGGTCCGGACTTGTGCCCCTGATATCTGGTAATAAGAGGGGGAATATGAGTTCCTCATTTAGACTTGCGGACATAACCTTGGAGATTGCAACAACACAGTATCCTCTGTGGACAGAGACAGGCCTGAAATCCTGCATATGACAATGTCTTTATTAAGCAGTCCTTACTAACGAAACTTCTGCGCTGCTGAAGAAAAGCTCTTTCATGTATTCTTTGTCTTTAAATGGTTTCTCATGTTCAGTAACCTCCTACCACACCAAATCAAGAAAAATAAACTAAAGTCAAACAATGAGAAGGTACCTTATGTGATCTGCTAAGTAGCTACTATGAGGTTTTTTCTATACATCATGAAGTACTTTAGCTGCTGCCTTGTTTAATTATGAGGAATAACACTGAATTACCTAAATGTAACTTCATCAAAATTGCTATTTTTAGTTTACATATAAGAGCTAGTGGGGGAAAAAATAGCTAATCTTCAGTTTTAGCTAGTTTTAGATACTACATAGCCAAAGTGCATACACTGTGTTTTCATGGAAATTACACATTTCTATGTCACAAAATCTGATACAGGCTCATCAAATTTTCTTACCGTGTTTTGCATTAGGCTAGGAAGTTTGCTCTCTTATGTGCTTCAGAACCTGTCTTTGCATGCCCATGGTGTTACACGTGTCATAGGGTGGCGACCCCTGTTTTATAGTATCTGTGTATTACAGCACACTGGTATGTGTTGTCCTGCTTCCAATAGCCTCCAAGTACTACTGTTATTTTGCCTCTTTTATCGGTTTTGTGCTATTTCCAGTATTAAGGAGAGCATAAAATGAAAATAAAATGGAAAATGTTCAACTCTAAATCTGTAATATCAAAGTGGGCAAAAATAGCCCAGCTATGTTTGTTTATCAAAGGAGGAGGATATTAACATAAGCCCAGAGAATATCTCGTCTCTCTTTTGATTGAAGGGACAGTGTTTTATTTGTAAAGTGAATTAAAAAGGTAACTTAATTTTGTGAAGTTGTTCAGCACTAAGAAGAAAAAATATAGATGAAATTAAATTACACACAGCAAAAGACGCTTATTACTTATTAGTGTTGAGACACAATGCTTTTGCTGCTCATCAAGTAGTTATTCTCAGGAGTATATATTAAATGGGCCAGTTAAATCTCATCTATTGACAGCTATGGAACTAAAATATTCAGTATGACGCTGCATTATATAATAAACCAGTATATACACTTGATACTGCTATATCTCTTAGCAGATTCTCGTGTGATACAAAACATAATTTCTTGCTTTTTATGAAATATATAGTATTTCGATTTACATAGTAATAGCCATTTTTGCACCAGTTTAATGTTTTGCATTTGATAGACTTTAAAACACCCAACTTTTGGCAGTTCATTGCAAAAGCTGATGATGTGATGTACAATGTCACTTGAGATTGTAACCAGTTTAAGTACTATTCTAGCCACAGGTGAATTGTAGTCTCTCTTCTTGCACACTTAATAAAGATTTTTTTTTTTAAAGTTAGCTGCGACACACAATCATATTGTTATTTGGTGAGGTCTGCAAAACTGCTCTGAACACTGTGTTAATTGATTATTTTGACACAATATGATAAGGCTAAAATGAAATGGGATAATCTTGAATCCTTTCCCTGTCCAAATTTTTCTATTTGCAGAGTGTTCTGTTGTCTTGGACCAAAAACTTCAAGTCAAGTGGAGTAGAGGGAAAGGATGTGGTCAGCCTTCTGAGGAAATCCATCAAAAAACGAGGGGTAAGTGTACAAAGCATAGTTTCTAAATGTTTCTAGAAATCTTCCTAAAACTACTTTCTGAGTCCCAGATCTCCAGAAGAAACACACACATCTTGATGGGGACAGATCTCTGTCTAGCCAGTGCTTGGATGATTAGGAGCACTTGATAGAGTTGATCAGCTGATCAGTCACTGGTTTAAACACCACTTCTAAAAGCTCCAGCATTTTGTTCAGTAAGTTCAGTAGTGGACATACTACAAACAAGCGAAGGAGACAGACCCCCGGCCTGGTTTGTTCTCGATTTGAGAGCCTGATGTGCTTTTTTTATATCAGACCCTTTGCTGACAGAGCTTTCATCTATTAGATCAGGTCTGTATTCCATTGCTCTGTTGTGCAATCAGGGGCTACATTCATAACTGTCAGCTGGACCTGTCTAATTGTAAGTTCAGACAGAATGCCATGAAAATTTTAGATGCACTAAGACTGCATACAAAGTCACTGGAAAGATGTGAGAAATTGCAAAGTTGCCCAGAAGGCACTAACTGACACAAAGACATGTCTGTGTGAGTTGAAAATTTTCAACAGACTGTGCTGAAAACATATGCACAGCCACACTCTCACAGACACATTTGGTGTGTCTGTGATTGGCTACCTTATAGTTAACATATACTTGGTAAAGGATGTAAAAAGATATTTTCTTTCTAAGGAAATTCTCTGAATAATCTTTTCCATTAAAAACAAAGTCAGTCTTTTCATACTGTTTTAGTCGAAACTTTTTTACCTGCTTGAATGTAAATGTTAGTCACACTTAGAAATATTGGCAAAGTATTGTTTAATGAAATAAGAATTTTCTGCAGACCAGAAAATTGTACCTGTAAATCAGGAGTTGTATGCTTGTTACCATCCTCTTAAAACTCTATAAACTCTGTGCTGTTGTATGTTTGTTTGTTTTTTTTTTTTTGGGTTTTTTTGTTTGGTGGGGGGGCGCATTTCCCCCTCTTTATGACAGCAGTAGTAGAGATAAGGATATGAAACATTGGGAGATGGAACGGGGTATAGCAACCAACAAAGCTCCCCTGTTTGGGAGTCGAACCATGGACGCTCTTGATATGCCAAATCTGTGCTTGTTTTGATCGATACTTTTGAATTAATTTCATTGCAGGACTTTGACATTGACATTGTGACAGTGATCAATGACACAGTGGGAGCCATGATGACCTGTGGCTATGATGATCATCACTGTGAAATTGGCCTCATTGTAGGTGAGTCCAATCTAACTGTATGTAGATTCCTGGGGGTCTGTACCATCTACTTGGTTGACTACTCAGTTGCAACTCTTAAGATGAATCCCCTGTTTAATGTTCTTATATAAATAGTAAATACCAATTAGCAAGTGAATATTACTTCATTATAGAACATAAAAATCACAAAACATACCACATAAGATGTCAAAACAGATCCATACATCGGCCATACAGATGAACGAAATTTCAAAAATATAAACAAAGGAGTAGCAAAGGTGGGCTCATAATTTGTTGGCTTAGTGTGCAGACACAGGTAGAGATTCTGGTAACCGAAGGAAAAGTGATTGTTAGTTTTAATGGCCTTTGTAGAGGGTGACAGCATGATTAATTAGATTCAGTCATGACTGACAGACATTACAGTGACGCGTTTTATCATTCTGGGTCTTCTATTTGGATGAGAACTGCGTAGTAATGTTATGATAACATCCCATTCTTCAAGGAACGGGGACCAATGCCTGCTATATGGAGCAGATGAGGAACCTCGAGATTCTGGATGGTGACGAGGGGCGGATGTGTGTTAATACGGAGTGGGGCGCTTTTGGAGACGATGGTGCCCTGGAAGACCTGCGCACTGACCTTGACCGGGAAGTAGATGCAGGCTCCCTGAACCCTGGCAAGCAGCTGTGAGTGTCTTTGAGTTAGACTTGGCCCTACACAAACCGTCTCTCAGTGTAGTAGTGGCTTCAGTTAATGCAACTGCAGATGAGCTTGTGTTAGATAGACCTTTCTATCTAATTGCTGATATGAGTATATTTATCATATTTTAGTAGAGCCCTCCCTGCTGTCTGACATGCTGCTGTTTTAATTTGCTACGGTTGCTCTTTGCTATTAATTAAAACCCTTGGTCATTATAAATTCAGCACAGTTTACATTTATGCGCATTTTTTTCTTTTGCTTTTAACAGACATGTTGTTCACACAGAAATACTCCATTTAAACTTCATGTTCTTAGTGTGTTAATCGAATTAGATCTTTGTGGCTAGAGGTCAAAGGTCAAGGTATCTGTGACCTCAAAAAGCACCTTTGGCTGTACTAAAAGAATTCCTATACTAATATGACAAGATACACTTAATACCTTTAAGTGATCCTCAAAGTCTTCACCACAGTTATTATATGAGTCTGGACAGACATGGGCATAAACTGCAACTTGACTGGTGTGTAGAGGCGTACAACTGTGAAGCAATAATTCTAGTTAAATTAATATTAATTGGTTTTATTGACCTGCAATTTCTACATGTTAAAGTGGTATTTCTGTGCTTGGACTTGGATTTTCTGTGGCATTCTGTAGTGTGTGGGGCTGGAGGGCCCAGAGGTTCATGTAGTATTCAGCAGTGAATAAGTCAGGAGTGTTAATTTGGATTTTTGGGACTTGACCACAAATTTCACAGTCAGTTCAAATTAATTTTGTTGTGTTAGATTTTCCTGTTTTTGTGCTTGGGTCCCTGCTTTAAATTTCATATTTTCTTTAATGTATGTCTGTCCAAATTAACTACACTAAAGTGAGCACTAAGTAAGAATAATATCTCTTATTGATCTCTGTTTCTAATGTTGTTATTTAGCCTGAGGGTTTTTTGAGACCACACAGCTTACAGTTCTTGTTGCTGAATGTGTCCATTTGATGTTTTCCGAGACATAATTGTAGTAATCCTCAATGTCATACTCTTAATCACCGGCTGCCTTCAATGTGGAGCTCTGCTGAACAAAGACGGTATGTGTGTGCATGCACAGACATGCATTCACACATGCTGTATTCAGTATCTCAGAGTTTGGAAGGAATTCTATAATACCATACCTAAGGTGCTCCACTGCAAATATTTTAATTTCCAAGTACTTTGTGAAAATAAAATAGTAATTGAAAAATATATACAGTTCCATTACTTCACAAACTGTTGGACAAATATCAGCCCCACCACCTGTGTCAGGGCCGTGAGCTTATTTACTTATTATGAGTAGCCAGTGAGGCCAGTGACAGCAGTCCTGGTAAAGAGACTGACAGCGCCAGTAAAAACCTGTCTGGTGGGATTTAAATGTCAATGTGCTGGCAATAGCTAGAGAGTGCGAGAGTTGGGTGAGAAGGGGCTGAGCAGAACAATGCAATGTGCACAACTCTACAATTAAATAAGACCTTTTGAAATAGTAAAAAAAAAAAAAGAAAAGAAAAGAAAAGAAAATCTTCATTGTATAGGAAACAATGTAGTACCACCCCTAAAATCACTGTGTGCCTTTTTCAAAAAATGCATTAAATGAATGTTCTTGGTGTGTTTTGTGTTATTATTCTGCCTTGTTACAAAAATCAAAAGCAGTGTGAAGCAATGCCAATGAAATATCAGACTACAAGCAAAGAATTGGATGTTTTCATCAGCAAAGTAAATAATCAATGTAATCATTGAGCTTTCAAATTACTGCCAGTCAAGTAAAGTGACTGCTGACCTTCTCTTATAGCTGTAGGCATACTGCAGCCTTAAATGTTTTAATACATCATTAAATACTGACAAACAAAGGAAAGTGGAAATTGTCACAGTCTCGCAGAGATTATGTTTGTACACAGTGTACCAGCATTTTCAGATATTGGTCTGTGCTCTAGTGAATGGGCTTGTACCCAAGAGGTGTTCTTGCTAAAACACCATTGATCTAATATGGGAGTTCTCATGTGAAAATGTCAGCTTCTGCCAGGCTTTCAGTTGCCTGCATTTATGTTTATAGACAGTTTTTTGGATAGGTCAGTTTCGGTAAATTTGAATGTGACTTTTTTTTGTTTCTCTTTTTTGTGTTTGTTTGCAGTTTTGAGAAGATGATTAGTGGGATGTACATGGGGGAACTTGTCCGTCTCATCCTGGTGAGGATGGCCAAACAGAAGCTGCTGTTCCAGGGCAAGACCACAGCAGAGCTACTCACCACTGGAAGCTTCAACACCACATACATATATGGCATTGAGAGTGACAAGTTAGTTTTTATGTGTATTTGATTGAACAACTCAGAGAAAATTATGTTTTGTGATATTGTAGGCAGCAGGGAAATGTTGCCCACTTAGAACTGAAAAACAGTATAGCAGTAGATGCAGGCAGATCATTTTATCATTTGCAGTGCTAACAGACTCATGTTTTGAACCTGCCTATAAACCTTGACTTTATTCTAGAGTTATCTTCTAGAGGGTGAAGCAAGGTTTCTTCAGATGGTTTTTGTTTTTAGAAATGGCTATTGTTTTAATGCCAAAGCTCTACCAGCTCAAGAGTAGTTCGCTTTCTCAAGAATAATGAGAAAGGTGTTAGTAAAGAGAACTGGAGAAATGTTTTCAATGCTGAAAAATGGTGCATCATTTGTATTACAGAGTTTTTCAGCTGATTGGTTGTGGAAATCGTAGTGTTTCGCATTACTTAGTTTGATTTAAGCATTAATCTTGCACCATGAATACCCAGATAGTTTGAATGAGCAGAGCTACATGGGACTGGGTTGTTTTCAGATCTATGTACCACAAACATATTGCCCAATACCTGTGGATCCTTGATGATGTTGCAGTGGCACATATCCACCCATTTTCTTGACCTTGTAACCTGTTTAGAATCCAACAAAACAGTCTAAGTTATCATAATTGTTATTTATTTTCTCCTGCAGAAATGAGGAAGGTCTGACAAGTGCTGAGAAGGTGCTACGGGGCCTGGGTCTGGACCCTTCGGTTGAGGACTGCATAGCCACTCAGAGGGTGTGTCAGATAGTATCTACACGGGCTGCACACTTGTGTGCCGCAACTCTAGTGGCAGTTCTGCGGCAGATCCGGGATAACAAAGCAGCTGAGAAGCTGCGTACTACTATTGGAGTGGATGGCTCTGTTTACAAGAATCATCCAGAGTAAGTGATGTTGAACACTATTACGTCCGTCTTGGTGTGTTTCACAAACACATACATACATATGAGCTATGGGCCTCAGTTTATAGAGTAATTTGGTGTAGAGTAGGTGCAGGACTGAATGCAGGACTATCAGGTGAATAGAGCTAAATGGCAAACAAACGTTAGCTGTGACTGTGTGAATTCATACTGTTGACTGTAACATGTGACATGTTCTTGTAGCCTAAAGAAGAAATAATCAAAAGTGAGCAAGGAAGAGTTTAGTTACTCACACACACTAGATAGTTTAGGTCAGTGTTTTATGTTCCCAACAGAACTATCTGTACCTGTAATGATCTATATTTATGCATTTGGATGAGTAAATGTCAAATGACATGGCGTAAATCAGCATTTTTGCAACTTTAACCTTCAAAAGCTCAGAAAAGCTCAGAAATCACAGAAGTAATCAAAAAACACTACAGACATTTAACTAAATGTGCAAAACGTATTCCTAGGTTTTCCAGGAGGCTTCACAAGATGGTACGGCGACTTGTGCCGGACTGTGATGTGCGTTTTTTGCAGTCACAAGATGGCAGCGGGAAGGGTGCAGCCATGGTAACAGCAGTAGCTTACCGTCTTGCCGCTCAACATTCGGAGCGACAGCGCATCCTTGACACCTTACGTTTGAGCCATGAACAGTTGCTGGAGGTGAAGAGGCGAATGACTGAGGAGATGATGCGAGGCCTGTCAAAGCAAACCCATGAGCAGTCAAGCATCAAGATGCTTCCAACCTATGTCAGATCAACGCCAGATGGAACAGGTAGCTTTAGAGAAAAAAACGTCCTTCCACTTGTAATTGAGTTAAGATTTCCCTGTTCTGTAATGCTTTCTCTATGTGTTCAAAATCCGTGTCTTTATTGTCCTCATCAGAGCATGGCGACTTCCTGGCTTTGGACCTTGGAGGCTCCAGCTTTCGGGTGTTGTTGGTGCGAGTGCGGAGTGGAAAGAAACACAATGTGGACATGCACCACAAGATCTACAGTATCCCACAGGAGACCATGCAAGGCACAGGGGAAGGGGTAAACCATCACCAAGGGTTGAAGTGCTTTAGTATTTCACATAATAAAGGATTCCAACAACTGGAAAGTTGAAAATGTGGGACCTCTGTCATGTTTGTGAGGTTGAGTCATCTAGTTCAATATTTAAAACGTGGCATTAAGGGTGATTAAAAACAAAATTATAAAGTTTTGTCTGATGGTGTCTAATGGTGGAACACAATTCATTGTATTATATGTGTATAATATGTATCAACCTTTGCTCCAAACAGCACACAGGGAGCACCATGTAAAGCTGCTAATTACTATGTTTTTACAAAACTGAGGGTAGAAACATTACAGAGACAGTACACTGTAACCTAATGTTTTTTTCCCCTTCCTTTCCGGTGTGTCCCAGCTTTTCAGCCATATTGTGGACTGCATTGCTGACTTTCTGGAGTACATGGGCATGAGAGGAGCATCCTTACCACTAGGATTTACATTCTCCTTCCCTTGTCACCAGAGCAAACTGGATCAGGTAGTGTTTGATTCCATTCTCATTTTTAAGTCACACCATAATTTGCATATTAACGTGTTTTCATATTTAATGTTCTTAATAATGTTTGTCCATATATTCACACCATATGGTCTGAGCCTTTTACTGGAACATTGGTGTTTTAGGTGAAGAAGTTTGAGCTGTACTCTGCTTTAGGAACCTGTCAGCACACTGTGGTTGGGAGCGCATAAAGCCGTCCTAAATCATGGAAGCTCAGCTTTGACAAATACCAATTACAATAAACAAATACTGTCTTTTCCTAGCAGCTGGAAGTTTGAACAATCAATGAACCACGGGGTGTACTGTTTAACTGATAATGAGAATATGAAGCACTTTGGATTTGATCTTAGCCCATAAGTCCCCCCTTCAATATGTTCTAATGCAAGGCATGATTCCACCTTGGGTTCATACAGCAACATGTTTTGCTGGTTTATGACTGAGCAAGATGCTTTGGCATCTAGCTTGAAAAACATGAACGAGCCCAACGAAAGTGCACCACATGGAATATTAATCAAGTATAGGGACGGTTCATATTGATGATTCAGCAGAGGAATGCACTTAATCTGTGGTCATCTGTGGTTTCATCAAAGGTCAGTTACCAGCAGAGTAATTGTAAGTGTTGCTCTTCATTGACTGACAGTGCCCCTAAGTCAAGCAATGTCTACTTAGCCCTGGATGACCTTTGTGAGATCAGGAGTGCTAAAGAGCTACTGGTGTTAGAACAGGGCTTTCAAAGTCTAACATTGCTGAAACATCTGATTTAGAAGTCTGGCTGTAAAGGCTAAGCCCTGATACTACCTGTCACTACCACTATTTGACCTGTGCCTCTGTTCACAAAAATACCCACAATCTGTAGATGAATCCTGAATGAGATTCTGCCATGTGCATATACCACATTTTCTGCACTTTGATGTATAAGTCCCAGTATATTTTGTAAAAATGCATAATAATGCAGTGAAATGAAAAATTCCTCTGCATTTAAATTTTTTTTTTAATATTTTTGTGTTTTTGCTTTAAAGTATGCAATCAGCTGGAGAAACTGCTGTAAACAACCCACAGTGTACTGGTTAATCAGAAACAAAGATGATCGATGATCTACACATATTAGTTGGATGTTATTGTTCTTTGAGCAGACAAAGAATCATGCACTCACAAACAACCACTGCTCCCATTTGTCCAGGGCATTCTTCTGAAGTGGACAAAGGGTTTCAAAGCCAGCGGCTGTGAGGGACAAGATGTTGTTACGCTACTTAAAGATGCTGTCCGCCGCAGACAGGTCAGTACTCTTTGAATGTTGACAATGGAGACTATAATAAAAAGTAGTGACCATGGTGGTTTACAAACAACACTTACACACTTTCCTTTACACACTTTCCACCTACACTACTCAGTGTGTAGTGCAATTTGTTTTTGTTTGAACAAGCCTAAGTAACCACTTTTTATTGCATGTGAGGAAGGAATTGAAATGGTAACACTGATCTTTTCTGTTTCCTTAGAGAATTTGTATTTTGATTATGTATTCGTAAATTTAGGTTTGATGTGTATATCCCTTAGATTCCCTCATTCCTTCCACCACCCCTATGTCATATACTTCTAAGGTTGAAAACCTTCGCTCACAGCAGTGTTTCCATTGAGACTTTATCATTGGTGTTGGTGGTTGGTGTATCATGTGACCAATTTACTAGCTGAGACTCATGCAGTTTAGAGGAGGAGTGTGTAAGCCAGGTTATTTTCTGTAGCTACAAATGACAGATGTCCCATAACAGCTCACATGCAGATGGCTGAACACAGAAGCTTTTAGTCCCTAATCCAGGACTAGAGGACAAACAGGAGTGTGGCCAAACAAAATTTATTTTTAAAAAAGAGCGAAATAAGGAATTCTAAGGTGATTTTAGTAACCTGGGTGAGTCATCCAAGTAGAGCCTGTATATGGGAAACACTGCACACAGCATTGTCCCATGCATGATCCTGTTTTTTTGTTTGTGTGTGTGTGTGTTTGTTCTTATTCTGAACACTTAGAAAGGGTTTCAGCTATAATAAAGGTTATCTTTTGAATCTGTGCATAATTGCAAGTCACAGTTGAGTAGACTGATGAGCTAAAAAGCTGAATTTAAATTATTTTAGCATATGGTTGCAACATAACAAAATATGAGAAAAAAGAAGAGTTGTGGATATTTAGCATATAGAAATATAGAAGTGCATTTGGAATTACCAGTGATGCAATATTAAAGCCATACACACGCAAGCTTTTATTCACTTACTTTGGCTGAATAGACCTTGGCTCAGTAGGTATGTCAGGACTGAGCTGAAAAAGCATTAATATATGCTTTTGAAAACTGTATTTCCTTCGATTTGCAAGACTCAGTATAGGTCCAAAACTGAAATTGCAATATTCAGCTTGGTAGTTTTGCAAACATGAATTAATTAAAGGCAGAAATGGGGAATATATAGGTATATATGTAAAACCATGGGACAATAAGATAAAATTAACATAGCCACCAGGGTAAAGATAATTAAATTTATAAATTAATAAATAAATTACAAAGTAATCTCTGGTTCTCCAGTGTAACACACTGCATTAAGCCAACAGGAAGAACTTCATATAACTACTTAAAACCTTAGACCAACTGTTTGTTAGAGTTCTTTTTTATTCTGGTTATTATTGCAGATGATCAGGCTACTACAGTGTGTTACCAACATAATAGATCTCCATGTGTATGAGTGTTTTTACTGGTTTGCAAGAACATAACTTTTCTCCTCATATTCACTTGTCACAATCTAAATGTTAATTTGTGTGTTTTGAATTATTAAATTATTAAATTAAATTAGTTGTAAATGAGTTTGTTGTCACTGCCTCCAGGAATTTGACTTGAACTTTGTGGCTGTGGTTAATGACACAGTTGGAACCATGATGACCTGCGGCTATGAGGACCCCAAATGTGAGGTGGGACTGATCGTAGGTAAGTCTTTCTACCCCCCACCTTCCTCTCTGGAAGCCAGTCTCAATTGGTTGTATTTCTTTCTTTTTGAGTAGATATTTTTTTACTTTGGATTGAAGTACTTCAAAAATGGACTGGTTTTCCTTTCATGACAATACTTGAAATTCCTGTCCACCTGTCGTTACAGGCACAGGAACCAATGCCTGCTACATGGAGGAAATGCACAACATAGAACTGGTGGAGGGTAATGATGGTCGTATGTGTGTCAACATGGAGTGGGGAGCATTTGGTGAAAACGGTGAACTTGAGGACTTCTGCACCCAGTTTGACCACATTGTCGACGATTGCTCTAACAACCCGGGGAAACAGAGGTACTGGATGGATAATTTCTGACAGAGTAAATCTACTGTAAAAACAGTCAAATAAAAAAGCACCACCTTTAGTCACAAATGCAATATAAACTATTAAGAGAGAGGATACCAAGGACAGACTGACAGAGCCACAGTTAGAGACTGTTGAGACAGAGAAGAGCTGACGCCCCTCATATGATTTCTGTAAAAAGAATATTTCACATGTGTGATTGTGTACAAGTATGCTACTTTCAGACTCTCTTTGCCTGCACAGGAAAGACAGTGACCCCGATATGTTTATGTCCCTTTGAGAGAGTTATAATTTATGTGCCTGTGTTGTAGTTCAGCTACTGTCTTTACTACCAGAATCCCTCTGTAGTAAGTGTCAGTACATAGCCATAGCTCTGCAGAATATGAAATATGGCTCAGAGTCTTGCCTATTTTGTCATTTTTAGCGAGGGACAACAGAATTTGGCTAATGTTGAACTTTCAAATCCAAGCAAACACATACAAGCTAATTTTGGAGTTTGGAGTTTTTGAACATAGTGTCTGTATTTTGGAAGAAAATCACCAACAATAAGATCATAAGCCAACAAAAATCTATTTCATGTAAAGTGCAAAAAATAAATTTTATTAAATAAATTTTTAGTTACTCTTTGAAGTTACACTGTTAAGTGAGCACTTTCAAATTTAAATGCTCACAAAATTATGTTGGAAATACTGACTTATTTAAATGCAAGTATTTTTTTGCCCTTCCTTCTTTTATCTTCCTCAAATTTCAGCTTACATGGTTAATGTGCAGCTTCATGCTTATCTTTTTAGGCAAATTTGCCTGAGCCTTTGCACCAAATGCAGTTTGAGTGCTCATCTCCAATTTTAGCATTGAAGACAACACACATGATCGTTTCTTATCCCTTTTGAATTGCGCAAACTTACTTTTCGATATCAGTAATGTTATATCAATATTGTCCATGAAATTCAGTCCATGCAGTTATCAATATTATATTTTAAATCCAGTGCTCTACTTCACTGATAGTGAATGCACATGCATTCTTATGTTTAGGCATTAGTCAAACAACACAACACTTTCGTGGCTTCAACTAGTTTGTCACTTTTGGTTTGATTCCACCCTGAAAGGGATATGACAGTATATAATGCCATGTGGTCACAAAGGACAGTTATGTTGTCACTAAGAAAAATAATGGGAACATATTTATTGTAGCAAAAACATAGATGTACAGTAACTGCACATGAAAATTGTTATTCCAAAATAAAACTTTTGCATTGCATCAGGGCTCAAAGAGAATGGTTTCAGTATTTTTATGTTAGCTTAAGAAAGAAAATCGCCTGCACCTAGCAGCGTATTTGATAGTTTATTTCGCCTAAACGTGGCCCTTAAGCAGCTGTGCAGACAGTTTGTCTTTTGTTTGTTCTCTGTGCCTTGATTTATGACTTTAGGAACTGAAAGATTTTGTTTACCTTTTTGAAAGCAGCTTGTCTGGAATTTTATGAAAATGTCTCTATGATGTGGGGAATACAGTGATGAGATAGGTTGAGACCATTGGGCTTTGTAGATTTCAGCCTCTGTCACACCTGACAATTCATTCCATCACCAAGAGTTCAAACCATTCAGTATTATATACAATTAAATAATTGGTTTTGTTTAGTTTAGTTTTTTTTTCTATCAGTGTGTGTGTGATAAGTTTTCAGTGTGTGTCCTTTTGTGGCAGATATGAGAAGATGATCAGTGGGATGTACCTGGGAGAGATAGTGAGGAATGTGCTAATAGATTTCACCACTAAAGGCCTGATGTTCAGAGGCAAACTGTCCGAGCGACTCAAGACCCATGGAATCTTTGAGACAAAGTTCCTGTCACAGATTGAAAGGTGAGTGTTACAGACTATACTAGCCTCAGTGTTTCTGGGGTTATATGAGACTATATTCAGTATCTGCTGATACCAAAGCCCGATCTGATATTTATATTTTTCTGAATAACACAGTTGCTTACTGCACACACAGACTATAGTTGGCCTTTAGGAAATGTGAGTCTTTGCTCAGTCCAATAAACAGTTTACCTAAGGTTGTTGCAGTTACAGTTGCAAGCACAGATATTTTTCCAAATCTCTCCAGTGACAAGTGTGAATGCAGATAATCATCTGCCGAAACTTGTGGGATGCATAGATCAACATAATTCAGAAGGAAATTGTTGATTTGGCTGTTTGTGAAAAAGAAAGTATGATTACAGCAAGTGACTCACAGATCTCTGTATGCATAAAAGCCCCGACAGAGAGTGTCGTCACATTCACTTTGCATTAGAACACACTGTTACCTTATTGTTAGTGTGTGCACCCTAGGTAAACCTTTTTAAAGAACTAGTGAATTTGTCTCTGGTGTGTAATCCATAATCCTCCCTAATGTGTCTCGAGCCTTTGCAGCTAGAAATCATCTTGAAACCAAAGGCAAGTCAAGTTGAAAACTGGCTGTGTGCAAAGAATAACTAAATGACAACTGAAAAATAAAAAGCAAAAAAAAAAGACTGCTGTGGTGTAGACTTGTGTCAATACAGTAATAAGTGGCTTTCACACAGAGTTCAGTACATAATTACATTTAATATAGTTGATTGAGCCTTGGTCATCTGGTCATAATCCCCAAAGAATGGTGATACATAGGGAATGAAAAAAATGAATACATCAAATAGTTGATTATTCCATTTATTTTTGTAACGTTTCAGTGTTGTTAAACTTATCTTAGAGTTGCTACATGTTAGACATAGGCACAGGGGGCAAAACTGAATATTTTGTGAAAATATAGAACAAGCAGACATTAGGGAGGCACAACAGCCCACCTGTGTGTGTGTGTGTGTGGGGGGTACAGTGCAGTTAGAGGGTCAGTGAGGCATTAGAAGGGATTTATATGTTGTTTATGTTGTTTACATGTTCTATAAAAGTTTCTAATTGACTTTAGACTTGCGATAAATGACACATTTTTACTGTAAAATTGAAAAAAAACCCTCTAAGCTACTGCAAAGGCTTAAAGGCTTGATTGACTTCACATGAAAGATTCAGGCTTTATTATAAACCAATCTCAAGAATAACTGACTGTCCAGGAGATGAGAAATTATTATGAGATCAGATAATACGTTGACAGCCCACAGTAAAGGTAGATCACTAGAGGCAAAAAAGTCAAAAAGTAATAGCTCAGATAAGAGATGTGGACACACAACTAGGATAGAATAAGAAGCAGTAGGATTTGTGCAGAATTATACTGAAATTCTAAAAGCAGTAAGGCAATGTCCTTGTCTGCCTAAGAAAAGAACTTGTTGGACAGTTCACTGTTTTGGCTAAAGTGGGCACACTATTTCGTTCCAACCATGATCTGACTGAGTCCATAAACAGATTTTCTATTCACAAAATCATTTAATGTTCACCTGAGCTGCAGTGAGAAATGACAAGTCCAAAACAACTAGAAAAACTATCAAGAATCCACTGTGGAAAGAGCCATTAATATGCAGGAGTCAGTCAAGTTAACTCTTTAACTGAATTTATCATTGAACTAATGGCCACACATCTTCATTTTCTAAGCAGCTTTTACATGACTAGCATGAATGAGAATTTTCTTATTTTCGTATAGGTGAAGTGCAGATTTGCAGTAGATAAAGTCTGTCACATGACCTGTATGTTAGCTAGTGCTGAAAGTAACGCGCCTTATTCACGTGTGTAACCCTTGCAATTCTCTCCGATCCTGAAGAGACCGTCTGGCCATGAGGCAGGTCCGCTCCATTCTGCAGCACCTGGGCCTCACCAGCTCCACATGTGATGACAGCGTACTGGTGAAGGAGGTGTGTAGTGTTGTTGCTCGCCGTGCAGCTCAGCTCTGCGGAGCTGGCTTAGCCGCTGTGGTTGACAAGATACGAGAGAACCGCAACTTGAATCAGCTCTCTGTCACCGTGGGAGTGGATGGCACCCTCTATAAGACACACCCTCAGTAAGTAGCAGTCATGTCCTGGGTTAATCCCTGGGTTGTCAGGACACGGAGCTGCAGGATAGATTTTAAAGTCCCAACATATTGTTGTATTTGCTTACGTGACCTCAGTTGTTGCGGCTGATGTGCACTATACCTGCCCTGTAAGAAATGGCTTCAGTTGCTTCGGCAGCTACGATAAGTCATCATAATAATGTCTTGACCACTTGCAGGACTATAGGAAAGTCAAGTCCATGTTGATGTACGTTTTAGTTTTCTTAAGCTTAGACTTACCACAGCTACGTCACATTTATCCATTCTGTAAAAATAAATGTCAAACATCAATATTAGAGTAGAAGGGGAGATATTCTTATAACTGTAGATCAAGACTGATGCTTTTTTAATTCTCTTTCCTCCCTTTACTTATCCTCAAGTTTCTCCAGTGTCATGCAAGAAACACTGCGGGATTTGGCACCGCAGTGTCAGGTTACATTCCACAAGTCAGAGGATGGAAGTGGGAAGGGAGCAGCACTGATCACAGCCGTGGCCTGTAGGATCAAGAGCGGTGGGCAGCATTGAAGACCCACGACGATGGTGGACAGTACCAGAGCTACTATGGCTGATTTTCTGTACTGGGTAACCGTGAATTTTTATTTACACTCTGATCCAAGTTTTGCTCCATAGCACTGAAATGTTTAATTTGACTTGTTTTGAGTGTGTGTGTGTGTGTGTGTGTGTGTGTGTGTGTGTGTGTGTGTGTGTGTGTGTGTGTGTGTGTGTTCACATGCACTTGTGTGAATGTGTGGGTTTGGTTTGAGTTTGGAGTAGTTTCACCTAATTATGGTGTGAGATGACATTGAGAGGAGCCAGGTAAATGACAATGAGATTCTGAAAATAAAGTTCAGCTGTCATGTGGAAAGAGTTATATGTTCTTTGAAATATAACTGTTACAGGCTGTGGAACTCACTTCCCCCTAGTCTTCTGATCCATAATCTTTTTAGACTGTTTATATTTATTTTTTCTCTTTTGTGTTACATTCATTTGCAGGTTTTTTGCTGATACATTGTAAGAAAAGCCAATCTGTGACATTGAATAGTTCTACAAATGTCTCCTGGTCTGTAGCTTCAGACAGAAGTATGAGATAACTACTTATTCACAGTGAGGTACATTTGTGAGAATAGAATTTCACTGAAATATTTTTTGTTAGAACTACTGAAACCAACATCAGTTGTATAAACCCTACAACCAGTCTTTCTTTATGAAACGTGTGCAAACACTATAAATATCTCATAACTGTATCATACGGCAAAAAGGTTTTTTCCCCACTGATTACACCATGTTTGGTTAGCTTAAAATTAATATGAATCTGAGGCTTTGTTTTCTGCTCCTTAAAGAACGTATCCTGCATTTATATAATAGTCCTTAGTAGAGTTATGGAATTTTCAGCCAACATCATTGTCTCTTTTTCATTTAGATAAAACCTTACAGCAGCTGTTTTACTATGTCTGAGTCTAATCATCTTTACCTCACAGTGTTGCTGTCTTCATTGGTGTCATCAGACAAAGACTCGCAATAAAATTGTTCTTGATTTGCTATTGGTGTCTACAAAGTTGAATTTATTCTTTCTTCTATACAGATGCGCTAAAATAGACTCACTTGGAAGCTGCTGTCATCCGAAGAAAACATTCCAGTGTCTGGGAAAGGAAAATCATGGCAGACGTCATGCAGTCTGTATCTGGCTTTATCTGAGATGTAGTGGCAGTTTCGATTGAAAATTTAGGCTACACTTACTAGCTACATAATTATATTACTGTACAGTACAACTGTATTAGCAATGTGTGAAAAAAATTAGTAAATTAGTAAAGTATATGAGTGCAGCCCATTTACTTTTATAGGTCCCCTTTAATTTACCTCTTTATTTGACTTCACAGATATATATATATATATATATATATATATATATATATATATATATATATAAAAAGTATAGTGCTTTACTAGTCCTATTGACTACTACATTCCATTCACCCATTTGCACTCACATTCAGAAATCTGCACAACGACAGCTCACATTTTCACAAAGGCAGGAGCTTGTTTTCCATTGTACTGGTAATTAGTTGTGGTCTAGCATTCTTTTTATATACATTTTTATCAGTTTTCACTATCGGCCCACAGCAGGACCGTCTGCCCTGTAGGGCATTGTTTTATTCTGATTCAATCTGGAAACTGAATACAAAGAATATATATGAAGCTTGAGGGCACTCAGATCAATATTAAACACCGTTTCAGTGTCAGTGCATGTGTTTTAATGCAGTGCCTTAAATTAATGTGTCTAATAGTGTTGCGATTTCACTCAGGCAATAAATCTTATACTGTTACTGTGTTGGATAGGTTGTAGTAACAGGTTGTTGTCTTTGGCTTACAGTGGTTCTTAATATAATTAAGTCTTCCTTTCATTCTGTCTATCCACCCAGTGTCTAAACCATCGGTCCTCTTCATGTAGCAGGGACCTGGATTCCATCCCAGCACATACTGGGCAGGAGGCAGGCATCAGCCTGTACAAGTCACCAGACAGTCACAGGGCTTAGATGTAATTTTTGAAGCTCTGAAATGAACAGTCCTTTTTGTCAACCCAGCTCATAGTGATTATGAAGCCAGTATTCTACCACTAGAAGGTCACGTTCTACTTCTTCTAACTGTGTGTTAACAGAATATGTGTCTGTCATTAAGCTTTGAAGAAGCTTTGAAAGCCGTGTTCCAAAGAAACTGAAAATGTGGGTCTGAGAGTTTCTCTTTTAAATTCACTTTACTCATAAGGCAACTGAGGCAGTTCAGATAACTTTAAATTATCTGAGCTGCCTCAGTATAAAGCAGTATACTTGAACAGAAAGGCCTTTGAGTGAATCATTTATTTGATAGCCATCACACAAGAACAGTAAAACAGGTGCACAAAAAATACAGTTGATGGGCACATTAAACATGAACATACTGTAGATTGCTGCATAGGGTCTAAAACAGACATGAACAATATATGAATTTATTAACATGATGAACTCAAATTACTGCTATGACTAGACAGCATATAGTTGTTAATACCTGTCAGTGTGGCAGCTAGTGATTAGCTGCTATTTGTGTCACACATATCATGGCTTTAGCTCCTCAGGTAAAACTACAACCAAACAGGAAACAAAACTAGGTTAAAAACCTAGTTATGTGGCTGGAGCGCCCTTTATCTGTTTTCTTCCCTTGTGCTCTCTGTGCTCTCATTTAAAAAATTTTAATACAACTGAATTCCCAATAAAGCTAATCTCATGTTTTTCTGTTTCTGTTGTCAGACAACAGACAAAAAATATGAAATAGTGACTGAAATGCAGCCCATTAAGGCCACATGTTAAAAAGCAGTCAGTTCCAGGCCATTTCCAAGCTGCTGCTCTGTACTGCTGAATTCCTGATTTTATAACCATGACGTTGTCTTACAAGATCACCAAACAGAGACTGTGCTGTGATTTCAGCTATATTTACCTGCATATTGATCATTCAGAGAGAAAGTTAGAAGCTCTTTCATGTATGTATCATCTGCTGTGCGATCAACAGAGAGGTGTGTCTGGAAAGTCTGACCTTGTGCTCGTGGGGCAATACTGGTTACTATCTTCTTTGAAAAGTAGCTGAGGTTTTTATATATATATATATATATATATATATATATATATATATATATATATATATATATATATATATATATATATATATATATATATATATATATATATATATATATATATATTAGTACAGTACCAAGAACATAAATATAAACAGAATTACTGCAACACAGTCAGTTACACAGCATGAGAAAAACATGACATAGGCAACAAATTACTATGAATTCAGCAGGTATAACAACAAAATTACAACCTATCGAGCAACAAACATACTTAGTCATAAAGTAATTAAAATACGTGGAAAGAGCACATGAAAGCGTTTAATTTGCTGTTACCACAGACATTAGTGTGGTTGCACTGTGTTTGTAAACAACAAGCTTACTCACCTAACACGGCACAAAAACAAACACAAAAGTGATTTACTGCACGTTGGTAAGGGCACAACCCAGGATCACATTCAAAATATTCCACAGCAGTGGCTGCATTAGCAGTAAAGCAGACTTCAAAGAATACAACTTTAACAGGTAGAACATGTAGAACAAAATCCTTCTTTTGTTACACCCAGTTCTTGCTCTTGTAAATAAATCCCTACAAAAGCACATATACTGGCATGAAAAAGTTTGGGTCCCTGATCAAATTTTTGTTACTGGGAACAGTTAAGCAACTAGAGGATGAACTGACTTGGGACATGAAGTTAAAGATGAAATATTTTTTTAACATTTTAAGCAAGATTGGTGAATAACATCGAGAGAAAAAAGGAATACCATAAAAAGTTTGGTCACCCCAAGAAATTTGATCCCTCTCATAACTTGCCAAGTTCTCAGACCTTAATTAGCTTGTCAGGGCTTTGGCTTGTTCCCAGTCATCAGTAGTAAAGGTCAGATGATGTAAATTTCAAAGCTTTATAAATACACTGACTCCTCAAACCTCATCCCAACAATCAGCAGCCATGGGCTCGTCTAAGCAGCTGCCTGGCTCTGAAAATTAAAATAACTGATGGCCAAAAAGCAGGAGAAGGCTGGAAGATGATAGCAAAGAGATTTCATGTAGCTGCTTCCTCAGTTCTTTATGTAATTAATAAATGGCAGTTACCAGGAACGGCAGAGGTCAAGTTGAGGTCTCGTGGACAAAGAAAACTTTCAAAGAGAAGTGCTGGTAGGATCAGTAGAAAGGTAAATAAAAGACTTTGTTTTACTACAAAAGACCTTCAGGAAGGTTAGCAGACTCTGGAGTGGTGGTGCACTGTTCTACTGTGCAGCGAAAACTGCCCAAACTTTTTCATGCCAATGTAATTATGGATATATAATAATCATATTTGTCTTTTATGTAGAAGGGTTGGTATTGTTTTCTCTGCAATGGACCACAACTTTGAATGCCAACACATTGCTTTACTTGTAAAATAGCTTTGTCATAATTACATTCTTATCTGTGAGAATCTCAGTGAAGGATTTCAAATTTTTTTTTTAACATCACAGTCATAAACAAGACATCTATAGTCTATATAATAACACAATATATCAAGACAGCAAAAGATATAGAGCAGAAAGGTATTTACGTTCAGATAAAAGCATGTCAAGTTATGGTATTAACCAGCTGGTACAAAAAGAAAGAAAACACCCATAATATTTTTATTGTGTGAATGAAAAATGAATGTTTTGTGCTATGAGGAAGATATGGCTCTCTAGAACATTATATGTCAGCCATGTGAACAACAGCAAACCTGTATATTAATCCACTGTTTTTCAAAGTATGGTAAAATACCTTTTGAAATATCACTAATAAATGTTAAGCTTAGCACCTGTTGACCAAATGACAGAGGACTGTAGAGACCAGACCTGAGGCTGCATAACTACCGAGATCCTGATATAACCAGGGGAATCGTCACCAAAATCTGCTCCCTTTCTGTAAATTTTTAAATTGTAAACTATGCAGCCAATTCAATTAGTGGATTAATTAGACACGTTGATTTTCAAATGGTTATCATTTTCTTTTCTTCCACCTAAATGATAATGTGCTTTTAAGAGGAATTGTTTTTATGCTACAGATAATTTCAAACAATCTAACGGAAACGTCCATCCAAACACCATATTTGTTTATGGACAGTTATGTATATTATGCCTGTGTTTTTAGTATTGCACTTCCATTAAGTTGGGAAACTGACAAGACAAATTTATAAAAGTAATTGTCAGAAATGGAGGCAGCAATGATGATGATGTCATTAGGGTTATCACGCATGGAGAAACTCATGGAGAAATCTGTCTGTCTGCCTTCTTAACAACCACTCATCTGATCAATTTCAACCTTTGCAGTGTATTGCTCATTACCCAGTGAAGTGCAGTTTTTCGTAATGAGCGGTTCTTCAGAAAGCCTCACTCAATGCTTTTCTACAGTACTTGACATGTAGAAACAGGCGTAAATATACTATAAGAGCAATACAGCATCCAGACAATATACAGCCAGCACATGTCGGGGATTTTAAAGACAGAGCACAACTATTACAGCACTTTTGGAGCAGAGCAAAGCAGCCATCTCCAGCTGTAACAAACAGGACTGGCTGACCACACACACTGCAGCCTGGAAAGGATTCCTTGCATCTGCCCCAACCGACGGGCACATTTTGAACAGGTACTACAATAGATTTTTCAAATTTTTGTAATGCAACACTGTTGTGAGCTGATGCTAGCTATTCTGCTGCAGCAGAAATAGCTAAAAATTCTGTATCATTATTTAATCATTATTTACAGCAGGAGTTTCAAGCTGCCTTCACCTTTAAGATGTTGCACTGATATTCAGTTTGGTTTTGGGGGGGGGGGGGGGGGGGGCTCAGCTGGTAGTTCAAGGGAGGCTGGAAAATGGCTGGGTGGGGATGGGGGCTGGTAACAGTGAGATGGGGCAGTGGGGTGGGCTGGAATCTTTCAGGTTATGTATTATCACTAGATTTCTAACCAGAATTATAATGAATTACATTTATTTTTTTGCACACATTAATTGTGGCGATATTATGATATTGACATTGGTACAGTATACCTAGCATTTATGCTTCATTTCCATCATAAAATTCACATATAACCATATTAAACAGCCTTACATTTCATTTTATTGCTCTAGTCATCATGAGATGAGCTGTCTTTGAAATTATTTACTTTATGTATTTGGATATAATATTAGTAATCATATCCAGAAGAATTATTAATAATTCTAGTTCTCTACTTTTTATTCTGTTCTAGAAGTGTGATTTTATTTTTTTCGTTCCAACTTCCTGAATATTAACTTCCCCAACCCTGATAAACTCTTTTCTGTTGGAAAACCAACAGCCCTCACGGACACTTTGATACCAGTCACCAAAGATTATCGGTGTCAGGCTCAGTGAGGCCACGTTGCCTGAAGAGAACCAGACAGAGATCCATGTCTGAAGCCAACCACCCCCCCCCACACACACACACACACGCACACACACACACATCTGTCACTTTTCACGGGAAGAACTGACAGAAACACAATACATGTCTTCCCAGACACGCTGTCTAAAAATGTGTGCCGTTATCCCCATATTTAACCAATCTCACTCCTCTATCAAAAGGCCAACTTGTCACTGTCAGACCTGATCAGGCAACATATCATGGGAGCTCTTTCTTTTCAGTAGACCCGAGCCTTTAGTTCATTTCGTTTTGCAGGTGCCTATTTTAAATCTCAGCAGGCACTAAGAGGATGAGTTACTGGCACTGTTCAGCAACATGAAGGAAACATGCTCATAATTTATGATCATTTTGTTCAGAAATAGAAACATGTTACTGATTTCAACATCATTTGTAATTTTTAAAATATAAATACAAAGAACTTTCTCTAATGTAGCACTTTAGTTTGGGGCTATTAAATGAACCTGTGCCACTCGAACGTTTTATGGTGTCACAGTCGTGTTATTTTGATAAGCTGAGCATTTATTCAGGTAGAGGTTATTTACTGTGTAGAGAAATTGAGGTAATCGACCAATAGCTTTGCATGAAATATTGCAGGATGTGTTCAAAAAGAAGCACGAACACTGATGTTTGTCCATTTGCAATGTTTTGGAGGTTGATTTTTGTTAGTCAAAGTTTTTCAGTGACTGGTGGATGTGTTATATAACAGTATCCTTCATATGATTTTGCCATAGAGGTATCAGATCGTACAACTGTTTTCACTTTGCAGTTCCATTAAAGTTAACAACCTACTTACCCATACAGAACTAATCTAGGGTAGACATTTGTAACATATGAGTGGTATAAGGGAGGCATAGCAGTTGAAAAAATAGATTATATGTGTATGAGATGTCATTAGTTTACTGGCCGAATGACTGTAAACTAATGACACAGTCAATTGGGAGAGAATGGATGGGAAAAGCATGATGACTGTCTTGGTTGCACTCATTAATGTAGCATGAGGGTACCTTTGATTATCTATTTTTCCAGGAAGTTCAAGTACTCATGTCATGTGATCTAAGAAGAAGCTTACAGTAAAGCTAGAGAGTTCAATGTGATGACAGTTAGGAATGATCATTATGGTTACATTGATGCTGTATGTTCTATTTTATTCTCCAAATTTTTTCCTGGTTAATTTAACTTCAAACATCCGCTGTTCATGCTACTACTTTTTTTAAATTCAGTTTTATATTTATTTTTGGAATGGCGCAATGCACATTAATCAACATTCAAATAAATGTGTTTATATTTGAGTTAGCCAAAAGGCTAGTTTTCATTGGCAGCCTGATGTTGTTCAGCATCCAAAAATAATAATAATACAATATGTAAAATAGTACATAAAATCTAGCTTGTGATTAAAGCATATCTGAATGTGTATGTACAGATTTTAAAAAATATATGGTCATGGTAAAGGTGGATAAAAAAAGCATCAGACAGCACTGACCTTGTTGGTCCTTAAAATTATACTTAAATGAATAACAGCAGAAGACCTCTCTAAATGATTATGGTACTGAATTCACTGATGTGATGCTCTGAAGGAAAAGGCGGCCTGGTTAATCCAGTTTTTCTGCATGGGATTGTACAGTTGCCACTTGCTGTACCTGTGATTTGAGGTTTTCCAAGCTTAACAGATTTACAAGCTAAACAAGCTAAACAGATTATACTTCTTTAGAATATGGCAGTGATAGGAAAACTGGATTTTTATTAGTCTTCTTCTTATTATTATATACCTTTGTGTGCAACCTTCAGTAAGGGCCAGAATAAACTATCTGGCCAGACAGATCAGCTTAAAAAACATCAATGAATTTGTTTTTAATTTCATTTGATAATGGTTTGTTTCATTTGTCAAAATTGTAGCCAGCTCATTTTCCGTCAGCCAATCACCAGATTTACTGTATCAATGAATAATTTTAAGACTAATAAGTTTAATTTCTTGAGTTGCAAAATCAAATGTACAGTCTGACTTGGTAATGTGGGTTCAGCATGAACACAAAACACTATTATAAATAGCCCTCTGAGAGACCTGCACATAATCCCCCATTTCTTAGAAAGAAAGGTCTCCCAGGGTTAATTCAAACAGAAGTGAACCCAGCTATTTGGGTCCTGTGGTGAAGACTCCTACAGCCATCAGCACCAGTGAAGCACACATCAGTGGCCCATATACAGACCACCAATCAAGTGCAGTTTACAGAACATGAACAGAAAACTGAAATTAAATTAAATTAAAAGAGTAAAAGTGTGTCCTTAGCTACGTTTCTCTAAAAGACTTGTTTCAGTAGATTTATTTAAGCATAAAATACACAAAAGTGAGATGAATAGCATACAGGGAGCTCAAACTAGGTTCCTTCTCAGCATCTTCTATAATCTATCATTATTATTGTCCCTCATATTTTTTCATTTTGCACAGGCTTTGCCTTTGAAAAGGACATTTTTACCCTGGTAACACTTGTCTGTGGCTCCACACCGAGTGAATGAATATATATGCTCACAGGGCATAAAGCAAAAAAGTGAATCTTCTGAATTAGTCCTTTTTTCATGCCAAATCATATTTCCTTTCCCTTTTTGTAAATAACAAGTTACAGTCAAGTCTGCCACATCAGGGCAAGTACAAAAGCTTTTCTTTATTTTCTTTTTAATTAAAACGGAGAGTGATGTGTCGCATTTTATGAGCAATCTCTTTTTTTCCGCCATACGGTTGCTTCCCATAGGTTTTCACGTGAAAAAGGCAGGGGCAGCTGTGAAAAAGATGGAGTGGGTGAACACACTCGTAGCCCTAAACACCTGCATTGTCATTACTGCCTTGCTGAATTCCCCTGGGGGCAAACCATGCAAAAAGTATCTTTAATCAATAGTCAATGGTAATTCATTGTTTTCCATATTGCATTAGTCCAGAGTTGTAATTAAATTGACTGAGAGACTAGACAATCATTTCCTTGTTTTTTAAATTCTGTGCATCTATGGGGAATGCCGTCACAACCATTCATTGTCTGGACTCGTTTGTTACATTTGCTGGCCAAAGGCTGCATCCTACTAAATCATGCAAACCAATAGCAAGTGGAGATGATGATGGTGGGATGTGATTAACACGTCAAATTCAGTTTGATTGAGCTGATGGACACGGCACAGACAGCAGAACCAGCAGCAATATTCAGTGTGTGAGGGTAAGTATTAATGTTATTTGAAAATGCGAGCCATGCAACTTGTGTGTGTTGTACATCATTTTGATCAAACGTACAGTGATAATTATAATGAAGGGGGATTTATTATGGGGCTGTAATGTTAGACTGCATCAGTTTTCACAAGATGGACCTAATTGACTACCAACTGAGTGAATTACCAGAGATTCCTCACCGTCCTCTGTCTCTGTTTCTACCTCGAGCTCTAAAAAACGAGCAGAAGACGACCACAGATTTAGGCTTCAACTTGTTTTGAGGCCGTGCACCCGTGTCTCACGCCCCTACGTCCCTCACTGAAGAGATCAGGTTAGTGACACTAAGGTTGTAGTGTGTCGAGACCCTTGCCCATCCTCTATAGCTTTAAGTTTGGAGATGCAGTGCTTCCCCTATATCAAAGGACATAGTGTATGACAGGAGCAGAAGTTTTACTGCAGATATTATATCACCTATTTGTTCTGTTATCCTTCTTATTACTATCATCTTAGTCACGGATCGCCCAGTTTATTTAAAATGTGATTTTTTTTGTTTGTTTGTTTGTTTTAATTTGACCTAGTGTGTCAGAATTAAGGGGTAGTAATACTTGCATGTTTTTCTTAAAATAGGTCCGACCTCATCTGGAAAAGTAGCAGGTGTGGAAAAATGTTGTGATTTTACTTTTGTGTGTCAACTGAGTAAATCATCTGAGATGAGAAGGAGCCAACAGCATGGGTCTTTCTCCTGGCTGTTTCAAATGGACGTAGTTTTAAAGTTTCTGAGCACTTCATTGGACGTTGGACTTAAGAAGTAATGTGAATGAGTGAGTGGCTTAGTTATGTTGTGCTTCCCTTCTTCTCAACAGTGTCCACTGCAGCTTGGTGTGCACATGCCTGTCTCCTGTGACAGAATCAGGTGGGTGAGAAAGCAGCGATGTGATTTTTCCAGTAGATCAACTTCTCAGTCCTTCAAATTGAACTCTTTCACTGCACAAGGGTGAAAGAGTACATGGTTTCACATTGATAAGGACAATGGAATAGAAGTTTGTGTGTTTCCATTTCCATTCTTTGTTTCCTCTGCAGATTCCAAGTCGAAGTTCAAGATCCACATTAAGGCTCCTATTCTCTGGAAGTTTGATACCAGCCTTTTACAGTTTCTTGAATAAAAGCCGCCTTTTCTCTTCTCTTCTGGGCTCGTTTCATCTTTGTGATAATGGTAAAATGGCTTTAGCAGTCCCTGTGGTAGCCAGTGTGAGCGGGTATGGCAGCAGGTTCCTTGGTTTCAAGTTAATTGTGAAAATTAATTAAACGTGTAAAGCTCACAAACAGAAGGATATCAACTATGTTATGACAGTAGATGTAATTTGGCACATAAAATGAGTAAGGAGGACAGTGTGTACTACCTATAATATACTGTCATTGTTGTGTTTTATCAAACTGAATAATGAAGTACTGAGACTGTTAATGTGTTAATTTTCTCCTCTAGCTGTTTCTGTGGCAGCCCAAAGCTTGAGGGAATATGTGATCGTAAAATCACTTATTATCTGAGAACCCTTTCTTTAAGACGATTTGAAAATATGTATGTTAGCAGGATCTTATCATTGTTGAGGACCTACATCCGCCCTTTTCTAAGCATGCTTTTGGATCATATGTGCCAGTACGACATCAATGTCGGACCCCAAACATAGCTGCCATAGAAAAAATGCACAAGAAGTTCGTGCAGAAAAAATTTTTCTTCATTTGTTGAAAACTGTGGAAGTTATCAACAAAAATCAGGTTCTCCCTTGATAGAGATCCTCTAAATACACAAAATCTCCCGTCAGCCCGCCACCTATTCCCAGGACATACACTGCCAAGATGGGTTAGCGAGACAGACAGACTAGAAAGAGATGAACATCATCTCAATGTTATTATTATTTGCTGATATCAATCTTGGAGAGAAGTTTACTTAATTGCTGTTTCCACAATTCACTTTCACTTTTTTTCCCCTTTTCATGACTAGAGGTGTAGTTCCCCGTTCACACCCAATTTGAAAAGAGAGGGAGGTGGAGGCTCTCGTTTAGCTTATGGGGCCCTTCGTAGCTTGGGTAGTGAGCCCAGCCCTGGTTACTAATCTGTTGAATTAACTAAAGTGTCAAAAAAATCTGCAGTTAATTGTCAAGTTAAATTTGGATTTGCTGAGGTGCTCGAGGCTTGTGTTTCCTTGCCCCTTTAGACCGTTACGTAAAGCCCAATGGAGTGCTCCTGTCTGCTGTCCTTACAGAAAGGGTGAGTACAACGTTGAGCGAACCAATGAGAATATTGGCCCAGACTACCATGATCTCAAGGTGAATGGTAGCAGCTCCAATGTTGCCATTTACGATGTCCCAGATTGGCTGAGCATGGGCATTAGCAATTTTAAGCGTTTACATTAAAGATGAGGCACTGCCTAGAGCTAGGGATGGAATGTGTAACCATTTTTCCAAGCAGTGACCACATTACATTTGTAACATTAGATAATCAATAGTTGCCTCTTCCTTCGGACGACAATGCAACACAGCTTTGTTTGGTTCCTCTCCTGGTAGCATTGTGACTTAGTTATCCCACGCCTGATACACTGCCAGTTTACTAACCCTCTCTGCCCCCTCACCATTGCTGTCTTTCTTAGGTACAACTGCCATTTCTAACCCTGATTGTGAACGACTTGGCTCTGAGTTTACCATCGCACACCCAACCCTTGCACTCCTCTTCACCTCAGCTGTGTCAGTCAGCTTTCTGTCATTATGAACTCGATTTCTCAGCCCCAAGACAACGTGATTTTGATTGCTAAGTGCATCTCTGCCATCAGTACCCCCACAGGTTGCTTGCACACACCTTCCCTTCCTGCCCCACCTGGAAATCCTCCTCCACAGCTGGCACTGCACGAGGCAACAAAGGGGCCTGGACTTGCACACCGCCTGGAAGCCTCTCTTAAAGTTTTCATTGTAGTAACCATAGATGATGGGGTTGACGCTAGAGTTGGAGAAAGCCAGCCAGTGGGCAAAGGGGAAAATGTAGCTGGTCAGAAGGTCCAGCTGGTCCCTGTCCAAGCCTGCATAGTCTGTCATCATCATTAAGGTCCAGAGTGGCAACCAGGACAACATGAAAAGCAGAGCCACCAGGATGAGCATTTTTATCACCTTGATCTTCCTCTGTGATATCATTAGCTGACCTCCCCTTCTACCTCCCACCTGGACTCCATTGGCCACTTGTGGCTCTCTGCTTCCAAACACATAGGAACACAGTTTGACTCCAATGCTTCCGTACATCACGGTCATGACGGTGAGGGGCACCAGGTAGATGTGAGCAAACAGAACTGCTGTGTAGACCTTTCTCATGTGAGGGTTGTCAAAGTTTTCATAGCAGGTGTACAGGGGGATTGTGTGGTTGAAGTCATCATTGTACACCATGTAGTGTAAAGGAAATCTCTCCACAGACAGTACAACTGCGGCAGGACACGTGATCAACACCGCTAGTGCCCAGATAAAGACGATGGCTGCCTTGGCAACAAGTACAGTTGGCTTGGGTTGAAGAGGGTAGACTATACAGCGAAATCTGTTGTAGATAAGAAGAACATTGGCAGTAACCCTAGCACCAAATCTAACTGATATGAGGTTTTAGACCACAGCTTTACTTACCTTTCCACAGCAATGGCCACCAAGGTGAAGACTGATGCAGACACAGACATGCCCTGCACAAAACCACTCATCTTGCACACAGTGTTGGAGAAGGGCCAACCTGTTGAGAAAAATGACAAATGCTCAGTAAAGCAGTACTCAAGCCAGAAGCTCAGTGGTAATGCTGTGAAATGATTGTTTTCAAGGATTTTTAGAAAACATTAACATTAGTTCAAATTGTATCATGCATAACTTTTAAAAAGAGATTACAATGCAGCAGGAAGATGTTTTAGGCAGCCTGAAGATGTTCAGACTTAAAACTTGGGTTTTAAGTTTGGAAATGGATGCAAAACTTTAGACTTAGACTTTAGACTTTTTAAATTATTATCGGCTCTAACGGTAGATTTGTTAATTGGATCTTTAACAAACACTTTTTACCCTCTTAGTTTTAACACCTGAAAGCATGAAACCTCGACCTCTGCTTCTATAGTTACCAACAAATGAGTGTCTATGAGAGAGAGTCATTGTAGCCAATAAATGTCAGCTCAGCTTTCGGCAGTACCCATCAGTGACATGTACTGCAGCACCTTTGGACAGCTGCTAGAAGAATATTACATCTTTTCAAGGTCACTCAGACGCTGAATTATGGGTGAAGCTTATTCTCTATTAGAAATACTGAAAAGATGATACATGAATTCAAACCACACTGACAATTGCCTTTTCTCCATCAATATCCATTAATTGTTAATCACTGATTTTACTTATATTTACCATCAAAAATCTAACATCATCTTGAATGGTGTAGTTCCACATTTACATATTTCCTTTTAAGACCACTCATGGTCGCTCAATATGAAGCAGACTCACTTCACTTAAAATTTCTATAATGACATTGTCAATGTTCAACACCTTTCAATTTAAGACTGGTATGAAAATTCTTCACATTTCAATTATATTACATTATTTGGCAAATTGAACTCTAAAGTGCAAAGATCCACTAAACTCAGTTAACTTGGAAGAAATTATGTTTGTTTGATCAGGAATTGCAGTGTGTAAACTATAATCTCCTCTGTTTTTCTTCTATAATACAGTACCCATACATGGGTTAGTGACTTGCAGAAACAATAAATATTTTTATGACTTCTAAAATGTTTTTTGCCTCAAACCATGTTAATAACCAATTAATGAATCATTAAGAATTGTATGAATAGATTTATTAAGAATAAAAAATAAAAAAAGGAAACTGAATGAACTTGATAATCAAAAAAAGGAATCATAAACAAAAATGAATTAGTAAAATGATAAATGAAGACTGTAATAAAATTAAAATTAAAGCTGCTCTGATCATTGTATTTGTGTTTTCAATAATTCAAAAAGCCTGAAGCAGAAACATGAAGTTGGTACCTTTCAATGATGAACCCAGTGAAAATTATTGTCTGCCTCTGCAGTTATCTTTTATTTGATCTTTTCATTTACCTTGTATTCCCCTTACTCTATTGTCAGTGAGACGGGGCGTAAAACTGATTAGAGAGGAAAATAAAGTGAAATTGTTACTGGAGCAGGAGACACATGAGAAGACCCAGTCTAAGCTGGTTAGTCAGTGTTTGATGATGTATGATTAGAACAATCAACAGGAGGCAGCAATCTGCATAAAATGTCCTCAAACAAATGCTACGAGGGTCTAAGACTGTGTTTACATAAAACATAGAAGGAGACAACATTAAAACTAGTTACCACTTTTATGCTGTGGCTGATGGGTGTACTGTATATCTGTGGTAGTCTGATTCAGACTGCATTAAAAAGCAGGTTAGATGTAACAGAATAGGCTGCATGAACAACACCTTCTCTTTTTCCTTCCATGCTTACTGTATATATGCCCCTTGACATACTTGAGGATATATGCATAGAATTGGATATAAAGTCACCCATACAAGTTAATAGGTATCAAATATTATTGTTTTTTTTATTGATATTGTATAATTCTTATTCATTCACTGATAGTATTAGAAAAGTTTTAGAAATTGTTGATTCTCTTGTTTAGTCAATTAACTACTTGTATTATGTTAAAGATTTGTGAAAACAATTTTATGGTTCCTTTTCTGTCTACAACAACACTGTTAGTTTTTAGTTTTTAGTTTTTTTTGCATTATGTTTTAATGGGTCATGGTGGTACGCACTATGTGGCATTGACATATACAGTCTAGATTTAACAATTTAAATGAAAAAAAATTATGCCCTTCTCTAGTTTAAACAAAGCGAGAAAAACCCAAGTGATGAACAACCGTTACTAAGTCCATGAAGTGCCTGGCATCTCCCTAAAGAAATCAAAACAGCCGTTTTGCCCTCGTGTTTTTTTTTGCTCTCTTTCAGCATGTTTTCTGAGTAAGTTTTTGTTAATACCAACCTGTAGCTCCTCTACTTTGTAACCCAGGTCAACAACTGCTTGAATCAGAGGAGCAGAAATTTCTTTCATTTATTACTTTTTTTTTAAGGTTTTGCGTGATTTGGCCAAGGCCAATCCCTTTTTACATTTTTATAGGGAAAGTTGAATATGGCAATTAAAATGATCTTATTCCGAATGACCCTGTAAGAGCTTTAGGCAGACAAACTGTCTTCCCCAACTGAGTATGGAGAAATCATACATATGCACTAACACACGATACTATATATATGAAAACTGATGACTGGTTTTAATGTCGTGGCCAATCGGTGTATAATTCAAGCACTACCCAGCATGATGATGTATAATATAGACAAGTGTTGCAGTCACGCTACCAACTGGTGAAATCCTGAGCGCTTCAAAAAAACTCTGAGAACAGACTTTTCTGCAACACACCACAGTTAATGCATAGGTGAAGACTGTGGACGGGGTATTTATTACCTGTTATGAGGTTGTCCACCAATGTTATAGGGATGCAGAAAATGCCCACCAGTAGGTCACTGACAGCCAGGTTGAGGATGAAGAGGTTGGTGACTGTGCGCATACGACGGTTTTCCAGGACAATCAGACACACCAGGATGTTCCCCACCATACACAGCAGGAAGATGAAGAAATAGGCCAGGATGTAGCCGGCTGCCACATACAGAGAGTGCTGATAGTACGGGAAAAAGGTAATGTTGCTGACATTGGCAGCACCATCTAGGCTGGTGTTTATGAGGGCCACTGTAGTGGCTGATGCCTCCAATTCCATTCCTTTTGAATGATGGAACACTGCAGGGGCAATCAAACAGTGGCAAAAAGAGGTTATTTAGTTTAGTAACTGTAATTAGGTACAGCAGGTATGTCAGGCTTTGGCTTTTGACTGTACATGCTATGATACTCTGCATTTGCAGAGTTAAGGTTGTAGTTTCTTCTTCTCTATGCTCTCCAAAACCTAAAACACAATGTGACTGGGTGACATGGCTGCAACACTGAGATAGTCTGCTAAATTGTTTACATTTGTGTGAATTGTCAGGACATGCCAAACCCACATGGAGAGTAAATCTTACCACCAAGACCCAGAAATGCATACTACCACATGGAGCTCATGGCAAAGCGTGTTTCATAAAGGGCAAAATACTGGCAAAATACTGTCCCGCCGACAATTACGACACCCTGGCAATGAAAATACACAATACTGGCACACTGCCTGCAGGCAGTTTTATCCAGTAGTTGCTTTCTCTTGTGAATTCTAACAGGTCTTCTGATCCCCCATGGCCAGTAAACTTGCTTCATCCCCAGTCATCTGTAAACAGCTGCAGGATTTTAATTAGTCTCTGTCAAAGACTAAAACCTCAGCTACCCTGTTTTACAATAACTGCACATTTCCTATGTGAAAAATAGCAAAAAGAAATTAACTGTACGGGGGTTGGGTAAATTGTAGTAGGATGGGAGGGCTACCATCCATACAAATATCACTCATGGAGACAAATTAAGGTCCCTACGGCTCCAGGCTGCTATTGCAGAGTTAAGACTTGGTTTTAGGGTTCATGTTAGAATTGTGTTTAGGTTAGTGTAAGGGTTAAGCATTTAGTTGTGATTAAGGGGATGGGAATGCATTATGTCAATTAGTTCTCCGTACATGGACAGTGGAACAAATGTGTGTGTGTGTGTGTGTGTGTGTGTGTGTGTGTGTGTGTGTGTTTGTGTTTGTGTGTGTGTGCCCTCATGTTTACCTTCAATGACATTCACTGTATATCCAACACAAATACAAACTTAAGAGATAAATGGTAATTAATCCAATGAATGGGAGAGTAGTACAAATGGTAAAAATATATGTGGTATACGTAAACATTTTGAGTGGACAAACTATTAGCTGACCTCTTTTCCATGTTAAGAAGCAGAGGTAGTTCATCATGATTATAATTTAGAATCCTCCTCCTCACCTACAGAGCCCTTAATGGCCAGACACCATCCTATCTTAAAGAGCTCATAGTACCTTACTATCCCAGTAGAACACTATGTTCCCAGAACACAGGCCTACTCATGGTTCCTAGAGTCTCCACAAGCAGAACAGGAGGCAGAGCCTTCAGTTATCAGGCTCCTCTGCTGTGGAACCTTCCTCCAGTTGGGTCCAGGAGTCAGACGCCCTCTCCACGTTTAAGAGTCGGCTTAAATCCTTCTTCTTTGATAAAGCTGATGGTTAGAACTGGCTCAGCATTAGCTCCAGCCAACCCCTCGATATACTGCTATAGGACTAGACTACCGGGGGACTTCCCATGATGCACCGGGCTCCCCTTTCCACCACCTCCTCCTCTCTCGCTGTTCACATTAACACCTCAAAGTACTCATTACTAATGGTCCTCCCTCTCTCCATAGCAGTTCTGTGCTTCTCGTCTCTCTCCTCTCTCCTCGTCTCTCTCCTCTGTCCTCCTCTTCCTCGTCTCTCTCCTCTGTCCTCCTCTTCCTCGTCTCTCTCCTCTCTCCTCCTCGTCTCTCTCCTCTCTCCTCCTCGTCTCTCATCTCTCTCCTCCTCTTCCTTGTCTCTTTCCTCTCTCCTCCTCTTCCTCGTCTTTCCTCTCTCCTCCTCTTCTCTTTCCTCTCTCCTCCTCTTCCTTGTCTCTCTCCTCTCTCCTCCTCTTCCTCATCTCTCCCCTCTCTCCTCCTCATCTCTCTCCTCTCTCCTCCTCATCTCTCATCTCTCTCCTCCTCTTCCTTGTCTCTTTCCTCTCCCTCTTCTCTTTCCTCTCTCCTCCTCTTCCTCTTCTCTTTCCTCTCTCCTCTCTCCTCCTCTTCCTCTTCTCTCCCCTCTCCTGTTGCTTTCTGCAGGTTTTTCTGCCTCTGATGCTCCTGAGTCTGGATCCATGGCTGCAGATCCACCTACTGCCCCATGATCCTGATCAACACCCACTGCTCTAATTATTAATATCATTACTGTTACCATTTCATTTAGTCCTAATAGTAAAATTATTAGCCCTGCTGGCATGGTAAAAGTCACTATGTGCTTGATCATGGAGGAAATGTTGAGTCTCTGTAAATAATAACTATAAAGAGTCTGGTCTAGACCTGTTCTGTATGAAAAGTGCCCTGATAAAACATCTGTTATGATATGGCGCTATATAAATAAAGTTGAATTGAATTGAAAGTTGAATCTCTCAACCATTTTGTCTCAGGAATAATGCAACAGCTTCCATTCCCTCAGCAACAACTGTAATCATATTAACTGGAAGTATGTGATTCCTAATGTAAATTTACATTACAGAGCAAAGATCTTATTAATGGTTTGTGTCCCTCACTCAGTTGCTACAGCTCATGCCACTTACTAGGGTTTGTGGCCAAGAATTCATTTGTTTCAAAAGAGTGATATAAGGCTTAAACTGTATGATTTTATCTACCTATGCAGGCAGCCAAAGTAGAGCCCGTGTACAGTATGGTAAGGGAAATGCTGGACTGAGAACAAGATACTGTATATCTCAAATTAATGGCTGGATTGCCATAAAACTTTTTGTGCACAATCAAGGCTGAAAGTAGAAAAAACCTTTTGAACTACTGACCATGGGACCTTTATTCTGACGCAATCATTAGGCCTCTTCATTCCATTTCCATTTTTTTCCTGTTTTCACTTTTACAGCAGTGTAATTTCTTGTTGTAATGTGTAGGCTACATTGTTAAAAATCTGCTTCAGATTTTATTGTTTTGTTTGTTATATCATTCTATAGATGATCATTAATATGTATATATATATTTATTTTTTAAAATTTATAATAATTTAATATAATGTAGCGATAATAATTTATTTCAAATGAAGAGGTAAATGTATAATTAAGTTATCTTTTATAACATATTTATTAATGTTAAGAGAATTTTCTATTCAAGAATTTTAACATTAAAAGTACAGTTAAACCTCAAAGATGGCCTTTAGCTCATTTCTTGTTGTCTTAAGTTTATTAAATATATAACACCAAGTTGTCAGTCTGTTGCTGAGCTAGCAAGATGCAAGACAGAAAAATGTTGAGGAAATGCTGCACTGTCTTGGATGTTGGTCTTTAATAGTAATATTAAAGACCAGTGGCTTAAGTTTATTTTTTCTGAAATATAAGAGCATTTGATATCCTTCCTAGGGATATCAAGACCTAAAATAAAACAGCAATAAAACATAAAATTTGGAATCTTTAACGACATTACCTGTTTTAGTTTTCTCAGTTACCTGGAGGGTATTTTACCGAGCAGGATTAGAAAATTATAAATACTTTGTAGATTTTGATTGTACAAAGTTGCATACTTGTGACCTTCAATGGTAAAATTTTGGTTATTTAGATATTTTATTTAAATTTTTCAAGTTATCTGGCAAACCTCCTAATTCTGCTTTGTGAAGAACTGATACTTCTGATCCATCCTGTTTTAGTATTACAGTTACAGTTACAATTACAGGATTTGCATTTTTCAAGTATAGTAATATGTACACTGAAATAGCTATCAGTGATTGTCATTAATGTTTTCCATATTGACATGAGGAAATTCCCTGTTTTTACAACTATTCCTCCACCACATCCTTGCAAGAAAAAAGAAGATAAACTGCACTTTATCTGACTCAACTTCGGAAGCATGGGTTTGAGCCTCAGGTAGCTTACAAATTGTAATAACATTAACAATTTTTATATCTTGATTTACAAAAAAAAAAATAAAATTGACACTAAATTGTTTACTATTTAGGACAGGGTTGTGCCTCACCAACAGACTGTAGACTAAGAAGGCCTACAGGCACACCCAAACCTGGAACCCAGCTAAGGCCACGTGTTGCTACCTGAGGTAGACAAAGGACTCAGCTGAGCAACCCCCACCACGCGGTCTCAGTTGAGTAACTGACCGGATGAGCGACCCCCAACACGTGTAGCGTCAGCTGATCAGTGGCGCTCCCCCCAAATCCACGGCTCCAATTGGGTGAAACCTGCCATGGTCAGTCCCAAACTGTGACGTCACCTAAAGTAATATTAACTCAGGAACGCCTGAAACTCAGGCTTCAGGCTCGGACTTTCGCTACAACATTGAACTTCTCGCCGATAGAAGTAGCAACAATAGCTGCTCCTAAGGCTAGACCCCATCCCACGTGGTGAACGCTCTAGTTGTAGTGTAATTCCTGTGTACACGATTAACTTTTAGGCCTATGGATTTCCCTCGCTGGTCGAGCTGATCTCTGCTCTCCCCCTGTGCTTCAAAGAAAAACAGTTTAGCCTGGTTTGAGACCACGGATCGACCCTCTCGCCCTAATGCAAAACCTGGTAGTTAAGAGTCCGACCCGTTTCAAGAAGAAGGAACATGGACCTTGCTTCTTTAAAGTGTAAAGTCGACTCACTAATTCTCCGCCGTGAGCCAGAATTAGTTCACCTCGCCGAAGACTCGCCATCTCGCCGAGAAGACACATTAGCCGCTGGTAGCCTCTAACCAACACCACCTCACCTGCACAAAGGACACTGAGGATGAATTAAACACACGCTTCACCTGCAGAAGAGTAAGAGGCTTATAGCTCTGGGCAGATGTTAGTAATTAGTGTGTATTAAACTGCTGCTGTTGCAATATTGTGAGAATATTGTTTGTGCTGTTGCTATTTAGTCACCAGACTTGAGTGAACTGCGATTCGATCCATCTGCAGCAGATAAACTCTGTCTTGCTTTGCACTCACCATGGAGACCAGTACTTGGTGCTGTTAGTTAAAGGTCCAGACTGAGCCGAGCGAGTTTCTGCGTAACACAAGTAAATACTACTCCTCGATCATGATGGTCAGAACATTGCTGCCGAACACTTCTACCTCTTTTCTATATTTACTAACACATGCACATCCTTACATGAACCCCTGAGCTCAGGGAAGTTTGAACTTCCCGCTCAGCTGTTCTCCTTTGTTGAGGTCACGTGTTACCGGCGAGCCGCCATTACACCCGACAGACTTCCTTCTGGCCGACCCTCACGTGACGTAACGAGCCACGTCCACCATCTTGCTCCACCTCCCCTAAGGCGCACGCACACATACATCCACCCTCGTACACACACGCACACACACATCCAATCCCGGACATACACACACACACACACACACACACACACACACACACACACACACACACACACACGCCAATACTTGTTTGTGATCTGTATTTGGTAGCCTGTAGTTGTAGCATATGATAGGATCTGTTGGACAGAAGTGATATTGATTGGAAATTGATGTTAATAAATCCTGTCGTATTTTAAAGAGAAGTTGTCCTGCTGTTTTTCTGTTTGCATATTGTGATACAAAGCTGGTTGATGGAGTCAGTGCTGACCTCCACTCCTCTGTTCTCTATAGAAATACCAATATTTCCCAAATATTGGAATTTCTATGTGAACACCTCTTTGAGACTGCATCCAATATTTGGTTATCGATCCAGGTTTTCCCGGTGGCGCCCTATTTCTTAATAATTTCGATTAATATGATAATTTAATTCAAGTAATAATTAATAACTATCTTTGATAATTATTAATTATTGCTAATAACAAAATTTTGTTCCTGCACTGCACAAAAAAAGATTTAGAGTCTAAACAACCTACACATTTTATTGGTCTTACAACCTTTTCCATTAGTACTACGAAAGTGAAGAGCGTCACTATCCTAAGCAGACTGAATGGAAATCAGTGAGTCACCTTTAGCATGCTTGTACAGTTACAATCAGAGAGTAAGATCGGGTGAACTCATAACTCAAAAACAAAAATACTTGGAACAATTCAAAGTGTGTTTGTTGAATAGTCTACACCAAAACAAATAATTAAGTAAGGAGAAAACGAAAAGAATCAAATCAGTGACATAAGCAGTGTACTGACATATCAATGAAAACCAGCTGCACCAAATTCACTTTGGTTTCAAGATTGCTGATAACCTAATCCTGGCTTAAACTACAGAGCTAAATTCCAATCCCATTTCAAGCTTACTCACTAATAGGGTTCTGCATTAAAGGTTTTTTGAGTGCAAACTTAACCGTTAAACAGAATTTGAGCTGGAGGCTTTCCCATAATTTAAGCTACGTCCATGTTTTCCTGAAAGTCTACGTAATAGGTATGCGGTGGTATCATCAAAAAATTGTCAAGGTGTTTGCAATTGGCAGGTTACATGTGGTTCCTGCATCACCATCTTGATGAAGAAATGCAATTGAAGGATGTGAAGCAAAGCCAATTGTTGCAACAGTATTGACTCCAGTGGCAAAGGCAAGAACTGTCCCCAGCTTCTGCGTTTCTTCTTGAGATAGAGAAAAAGCAATACATCAGAAATTGGATAAAAAAAAAAAACACTACACACATCACTACTCTTAACAGGGATATGAAGACAAGATGCAGTGCAATATTTATTTCATGTGAGAAGACGTTTCAGTTCATACATGAAATGCTTAGAAAACATCTACATTAACCTTCTGCATCTGCTGGTGTCACTCCAGAAAGGAACAACAATTTATTCAGCACGCCTTCAATTGCTGCCAAATGGAAGTAGGTGGATGGTTAACCAGATCAGCTGTGAGGGTTGTTGGAGACCAGCAGACTGGGTGAGAAATCTCTGGTCAAGCTTGGATTTTGCCAAGTGTTCTCAGTCCATCCGGAAAATTTAGCAAAAATCACTCTTCTTTTGAATCTTGTCTTAACAAAGACAAAGTTTGTTTTTACATCTTCACATGTAGCAGATATTAATAAATCAAGGGAAAATATAATATGCACATGTCTCATAATTTAGACTAGCCACAACAATAGAGTAATGAATGTATACTAAATTAAAATTTCTCAGGGTACCTGGTAACCTGCCAAGCGTCACATCCAAGCACACCTTACCAATTCATCTAGAGGGTAGGCAAGGTCTAGCTCACTATACACTTCAACAGAAAAACTGTGGCCCACAGAAAAACCTGAAGAAAGGGCCACTTTCATGGCTTTCAGTTTCTATTTGGAGAGAGAAAGACACTCCCTGTATCACTTGGAACATCAGGATTTCATCCACAAGTAGATTCTTGTCTTCCAGCCTCCACAGCAGCTTCACACAGCGGTTGGCTTACTCCTGCTAAATATCACAACATTTCTTCAATTAATTTATCTATATTTACAGATATCTACCGGTATCTAGCCAGCCAGCTAGGTTAACGTTATCTATTTAGCTAATCTCTCTCCTCAAAGTCAGAATCAGCAGCTGTGTTTGACAGATTGGCACCAGAAAGCTTTCTGAACACTCATCTGTATTATAGGCTACTACACTATACTATCATTATACTCACCTCTCTCTCTCTCTCTCTCTCTCTGTCATCTAGTAGTAGACCAGCAGCAGGTGAGTTACCTCAGAACCGTTACCCAGGTTACCTGCATTCAGCGAATGAAAAGTAGGGGCGGGTCTTCACAGAATACCCGTGTGTGTGTGTGTGTGTGTGTGTGTGTGTGTGTGTGTGTGTGTCAAACTCCTACACAGACAGAGGACAGAAAAACAGACATTCAGAAAACACAATGGTAGAGACTCTGAGGATAATGTTTTATAACTATTTTGGGACAACATTTACAGCACAACGGCTCCTGGCTATTGACAGTCATTAGTCATTAAAGTCCCCTGAGGCCAAGTGCAGGCAACCGTCGTTTTTGGAGAGACCTGAGAGCAAGTTTGTTCACCTCCTGGGAACAGATGCAAGGACAGCATTATAGATGGGGTAGGTGGTGTGGTGGACCTACTCGGTTGAGGGATGGTTTACCTGCTCTGACACAGATAGCCTCCTTCACTTCTCTTTCTGAACCAACTGTCCTCCTCATAATAATGTGTACATTGCGGTGACTGAATGAGTGTCTGCTGACCTTTATGTGTAGGTAATTTGCTGAGTCCTGTCCTGAGGAGCTGGCCCCCCTGTTTCGGGCCATAGATTTGTTTAACGGATGCTTAGTTTCTAAGCTTGACGTATTGCTGCTGTTGTCCTCATTTCTATAGGCTGTAATATCATCCTTAGAAAGACACATTAACCTTTTCAGACACACTAAATTTCAACTATAAACTTCAACTATCACCTGGAACCACCAAGATTTATGATTGTCTTTCTAAAAATTAATTTTGCTGTTCATGCTTTAAAAGGGACATCTCTCATAAAGTACCAATATCCCCTTCTTTTTTAGTCCAACTAAGGAGCTACCATTTCACACAATGTCTGTCCTTGATTTTCAGTCAGGCATACCAACAGTGGCTATTCTAAGTAGTAATGAAAGTTTATTAAGACACAGTGATAACAGAGATTACAATGGTCAGAAGTAACTGACAACATTCACTCTTCATACATGCATGTCTATGCACCAATTATGTGTTTCTGTTATTAGTAGGCTCTGCATGTCGATTCAAATGTGATATTAAATATTAGAACTGGCTCTGATGGTCTGATGTACAGGGCTTTTGATTTATATAAAATTTATTTAAATAAAATTTGCATCTAGCTTCTTTCCAGCATTAATTTTGGCAAATCTGTTGCCGCATGCCATTAGAAACTCTAGACTGAAAAACAGTTGCTGATGTTGCAAAAAATGAAATAAAAAAAAACAAACAAACAAACAAAAAAAACAAATTTTGATGAGGACAAAAATGCACAAGACACACTGAAACTGATGGAAACTGATAGCTTCCCTTTCCTCTTTGAAGATGGACAAAGCACCTCACATCAGCATTTAGCTTTTCTCCCAAGGCATCTTTTATTTGTTCCACTTCAGTCCTCTAATTCCAGGTTTTCTAGAATTCAGATACATATAATACATGTTCTGGGTTGTGTAACTGACTGTTTGTACAATGCCTGACAAGGACACTTCTTGTTGGCCTTGGAAAATGTATGACTTATTGTGGAAAATATCATAGAAATCTGTCCTGGCTCTACAAAACAAAACACATATATTTGATAGTTATCAGTTTTTAAATGCATTCTCTGCTGATCAGCTCATAAATCATGGCTAAATATAGGAGGCTGTATTTTTGAGAATTTGACCACAGCTCTTTTAAAAAATGGGCTGTGATTCAAACATGCATGCCCTTTAACACTGCACTAAAACTGTTGACCATATGATACATTTACATTAATAACATGATGGATGAAGAAGATCACGACCTAGAAGAAAAGGCTGTCCTACAATGAAGTATAATTAGACAACACTGTATGTCAATATCTTAAGAGGGTTGGACTTACAACTGATCAACTTGACAATGGTCTGTAGTTCAGGTCTAAGTAGCAATAAACATAAGTTCTGACTATATTTTGACCTGGACTGCCTGAATCTACTAGTTCTTCACTTAAACTGCTTGAGCTTGCATTAATATTAGCTCCAAAGTTTGAGTTGTGTAAAATCTCCAGGTGACATCATATGGCCACTGAAATCCACAGTTACCACTTAAACTTTCAACTGCCATAAATTTTTTATGTACTGTTAATGACACATCAAATGGCCTTCATGCATTATTATTTAAGCAAGCCTTTGACTTAACTGTCAAAAGCTTTCAATTAAATAAGAAGTAAATAAGCAATTGAATAAATAGTGGTCTAATAAATTTCCATTGTAAGAGTAAAACATGCATAAAAACATGAATAATTAGGACCTCTGATAATTTCCGTGGAATAAAAGGCTTGAGTGATTAAAGTATTACCCAAATGCTAAAATTCAACTTCATTTAAACTGCCTAACAATTCATTTTAAATTTCCTCATCCAAAAACCTCCAAATATTTATAGCTGTTCTTCTTTACTGGTTATATTTTTTATGCTGGCAAGTATAAAAAGAAATGTGCACCTTCTTAGTGCTTTGTGCAAAACATAAAAAGATACAGTTCCAGTTTTTAATATCAGCTTGAAAAATTGCTTCCGATATTTTCTGTCATTTGAATAATTTTCAATTGCCTTTAATGTTTTAACTACAGATACGGTTTAGTGCATTGCAAATTCCAGTTAAAATGTCATTTATGTTGCACTCCCCTTTTACCTGACTGGGAGCTCCAGTTGCCAAAGTGTTGCTGAGTCAGATATCTCAGAGACTTTCGTCACAACCCTCCAGTTTGGACTTTGGAGTTTTCAGGTCTGAAAAGTTCTCTCATCTCACTTTCCACCAAGCTGTCAGTAACATTATGGGCAGGTGAACCTGTCCTCTGCTGCTCAGGGAGGACGAGATTGTGACAGTTTTCAGGGGATGATATATCATTTCCTAATATCCCAGCAGCTTGCTGCAGTACTCATTTCTCAACTTCCCCTTTCCATGCTGATCAGGACCTGATCATAATCCTTCTCCAGCTTCTCAGCTAAACACAGCATGTTAAATTGCCTGCCCTTAATTTCCACTGTTTTCCTTCTCAAACACGCATACATTCTTCTCTTACATACATACATAAATTTTCCTCTGAAATACGTCTACTATCTTTAAACATACATATACAGTTGTAAATGTATGCATTGAATGCATGAGAACAAAAGGTATAACTGTTGGAGTAGAAATATATGACTATAGGAGAAATATAAATGCAACGGTGTAAGAATGAAAACAAATTATGTATGTGAGAGGGACTAAAATGGAATAGGGTTCAAATCGCCACCTATACATGTAAATGAATCTTGGTGTTTTTTTATTTTCCTTTTTTTCTGTTATTGTACTTTTGGTTAAATTATAATGGATGCTTATGTAACATTTTAATCTTTTTTTTAACTATATATAGATATGTGTGTATACATGTATTTTTTATATATATATTTATTTATTTATTTTTTAGGTGCATTTTTGAGGTGAACTCAATGTCTTTTGTCAAAAGACATAGAGTTCACCTCAAAAGATATACAGAGGCCTCTGCTAAAAAGCCAGTATAACATACCCAGGATGTGTTTTTGTTATCTGGCTTCACTAACAACTGTAATCATGCTAAGTGGTAATACAATGATGGACTAACAACTCTGTAAACCATGCAAAAGTCTTCCCAAGCACATTCACATGAAAGGGACAGTGTTTGAAGCATAACCATTTACAAACATAGACAAGTACTGGCAGCAGAGCAGCAAATTTTGAGAGCATACTACTTCTATATAATATAAGCAAAAACTGTACAGGGCATTCGTGCTTCAGTCAGTCTCTGCTGTGGTATGATATTCTAAAGCACAGTAAAATGGCTTCGAACTTGCTTGCAGCTATCAGGGAAAACATATCTAGGAGTGTACTCCTGCTGAGAAGTTGTTCACCTGCAATAATGTGGGTTGCTCAAATAAAAAATCGTCGGAGAAAGCCAAAGGGTTTTGCCAGCTCTGAACACTCGGCCCTGTTAAGAGACCCTCTCACATTTCACACTCCGAGCTCCGCAGGATCCTCTATGAATGGTGATGCCATTGTCCAACAGAATTGATTGGTCAGTACAGTACGAAGAGGACCTCGACCGTAACCCTGAAAACCCAGGGTTAGATTTGATCAAATCCAAACCTGCAACAGCCTCACTACTGACCAATCAGATCACTTCAAAAACTAGAGTCACCATTCCTACTGTATCCTGAATGGGCTGAATTCATAGAACAGGCGAACCATTTTGCTTCTTGAGGCTTCTCATGTGTCCACTCTGCTTTTAAAACAGAGCTTCTAACAAAAGGGGGAAGACTTTATCACACTAAATAACTAACTAATAGCCTCATTTTCTGCAGCCTCATTTTAACCGAACGAAGCTTCCTTCATTGCCTACAGGATTCATTGCCGACAGTGTCAGTGCCTTGACACCCTGTGACAAGAACTGGAAATGAAAAGCTAAACCTTCAGATGTCTCTTATTAAAAAATTTATCGACACACTGTCATGTTATTTCCTTAACCTCATCAGACACAAACTCCTCCCCTAAGGCAGCAGAAATAGCCTGTGATTACTGTAAATTTCCTTTTATCTGCATCACATATTCATCCCCAGATATAAGAGCAGAAATACTCCCTAATCGTAATTCCTGTAATAATTTTCATTACATCCTTAGCCAGACTTAATTAAGTGGAAATTAGTATCACCGTTTCTCCTCTTATCTTACAAAAGTAAATTATTCATGGTTCTGACTATGTTGCTTGTAGACAACTCGACTCTTTCACCAGCCAAGTGCTGGGAAGCTTAATGACACAGGTTACACACCTCTACTCCACGAAACCTCAAGCTTCAACCAGCAGGTAAAGCTCGTAGGTCTGTGCATCATCGCAGAGAACACTGACTCAGTCGATGGGGTTATTTCCAAACAAGCCTGATATTTAAAACAAATCCCTTTCGTTTCAGACATCTCTCTGTTCTGGTGCTTTTTACCAGCAGGTACCAGCTTGTTCGACTAGATATTTTCAACACGCACTCTTAACTCCTGAAAATCCTCCAACAAAACGGGAATAATGGAACAAACGAGAGACGGTACTGTGCGTAAAAATACATACAGGTCTTGTGGAGGTTGGGGGAACAGTTTGCGTCCTTATTTTTTAATTAAAATTGAGTTGACAGATTCCTGAAAATTCTTTGACCAAAGTGAACTAATCGTTTCCCCCTTTTTTCCTCTCAAAAGGAGGAGAATCTGTGCAGCGATGATATAAAGACAAAGCAGGTTGATAGAGTGATAAATGAAGGCATGTGAAACCCGGAGACAACCTACCCCTGTGGCCGAGGATGCTCTTCAACTCGCAGCTGTCGGGAGTCGCTGGTTGAAAACGAGTGAGACGTGGACAAAGCACAGGTGGTCCGCGTGGTCCGCGTCGCCCTGCGGCGGCCGCGCTGGGGCTGGTCTCCGGCTGCGGCGTCTTCCCGGTCCGGTCCGCCCGGAGCGGGCTGTGAGACCGGGCTAAGCTCGCCTCCGACACGGGGGCTCCACTGAGGGACCGTCGATAGGTAGAGAAAACAAGACAAAACACCAGCGTTGTTTTCACTACCTCCCTGGTAACTTGCCCATATCCATGATAATTAGAATGAAATATTATACTAAATATGTCTCCTATAGTACATTTATAATATTTGTTCCACTTGAGGTAATTCTTGCTCTTTTTTCATGTCTGCTGCTAATGGTCATGTTAATTAGGTCCAAATAAGAGCAACTAAAATTCAGAGGCGTTAGCTACCACTGGTGCAGAGCCTGTGCTTTAATGTTACTACATTTGCCATGTAAGCATTTTATTTTACGTGACAAATAAAAATCCACATGATACAAGTGTTCAAACCGAGAGGTGTTATTTTTTCCATGCAATTGTGTTTCATCCCATTTAGCCTTTCAACATTCTGCTCTATATCAGTGGATGCAAGGTCATTCAGTTTGAAGTGAGAGATCAAGTGTTGGAGCACTTCTATTTAGAGTGATATTTAATTTTTTTTATTATCAACCAATGTCAGGTTTGCAACTCTGTATCATATTTGATATTATTCAAAAGAAATTCAACTGGTGGCTCTTTAAAAGGATTTCTTTATCCAAGTAAAAACCCTCTTTTGCATAGGAAATGAGGAAATGAGAAATATTCAGTTCTGTTTAGAATATGTAGAAGAAATCTACAGATATACAGCATCACTCTACTTTGTGTATCAGATTGTGATACTGTGAAAAAAGACTGCAAAATGGAAGAAAGTGAGAAAAAAAACGTACACTGCATATGGTATATATGATTTTGAGATATACATTAATATACATTAATCCATTTACTTGGGTTGTTTTAACAATCTTTTGCCGTGTTTTTGTTTTTTATAAACAGGCAGTTTATGTCAACCAATGTTAAATGAAATAGGCATCAAATATGTTGTTGACCTTGTGGCCAATGACAATGCTGAAAGTAGGAAACTTCTTTTTTAGCGTGACTCCATGTAACACAGTTGTACGTGTAGTACTGTACTTGAACCTGAATTAAAATTCACTTGAAGTCAATTGGTAGCATGGATGGCTCAGCATGCTGCTGCCATGCTGTGGGTCAGTCAAACTAATGACCTAAATTTGAAGCCTGGAAGCTAAAATATCTATCTAGTGGTCACAATGAATTGCAGTGAACGTACCATGAATGCACTGATGCAGAGTGACTCAGTGACTTGTTCATACACAGTGGCATGAAAAAGTTTGAGCACCTGTGGTAGAAATTTCTGTAACCGTGAACAGTGCAGGTGGTTTGTGCCTGTAGCCAGTTTTACTGTGGACACAGTTTTTTTGGCTCAGGCTTGTTGCTGTACTTTGGGGTGCAGTAATTTGTGAGTCAGTCTTTTGCTGTTCGAGGTTGTGTGCAGCAATATTTTGTGACTCTCTTGAAGATGGAGTTTAAATTGCAGCAGTTTGTTGAATCTCGTACCCTGATGTCAGTGGTGTACTGGAGTTAATTTGCAGTTAATCGCTGATCACTATAATGTAGCTGTTTCTAAACAAAGCACCATCCTTTTTTCTTTTCTCTGAACATACCTTTGCACACTAAAGTAATAACATCATCAACCTGCAGGACTTATTTCCAAAATGCATCAGACTTCTTCAGATGTTCCTTTGCAAACGTCTGATGCCGAATTTTGTGGCGAGGACGTAGGACAGGACTAATCTACTTCCATACTACAACTTACTAATCCTAAGTTTTCTTGGTCCACTAGACCATAACGCGACTTCCACCGTTCCTGTTAACTGCCATTTATTAATTACATAAAGAACTGAGGAAGCAGCTACATGAAATCTCTTTGCTATCATCCTCCAGCCTTCTCCTGCTTTGTGGCCACCAGTTATTTTAATTTTCAGGCAGCTGCTTAGACGAGCCCATGGCTGCTGATTGTTAGGATGAAGTTTGAGGAGTCAGAGTATTTATAAAGCTTTGAAATTTATATCACCTGACCTTTACTACTGATGACTCTGAACAAGCCCAAGCCATGACAAGCTAATTAAGGTCTGAGATCTTGGTAAAGGTATCTGAGAGCTCAAATCTCCTGCTGTACCCAAACTTTTTTTCAGTTCTCTTTCCTTGTATAATAGCCCTGAAGACTACAGCCACCAGAGAACTTTGTCATTTAAACATAATCATATGTAATCTAGGGACTCATGCTGCAATGAATGATCCTGTCATTTTTCTTGGAAGGATTGTATCCTAATGTTATGTTCAAACAGATGACAGCACTGTGTAGGGAAGAAAAATAACACACTCTCATGATTCATTTGAATGGGGCCACCATGTCAATGCTGCGTCATGAAGGCAAGAGCAAATAATGCAGGGTTGTTATTGCAATCCTGTTTTTTTTTTTGTCTTGGCAAACAACCCTGGACCACTAACAAGGGGCCCAAACATGCTGCTGCTAAGTCATTGACCACAACCTTGAAAAGGTCTTTTTTGCCACCATCTTAGCTCCCCATCAACTTCGGGATTTAATTTACAGTTGTTGCGATCACTTTTAGAGTTCCACATAGTCAGGCACTTGGCTACATTAGGAATCAACTGCAGCCCCCCACTAGGTCTGCGAGGCACTCTGATCAGGTTTTGTTCATTGTTCTTTGATCTAGGTTAAACCTAATGAAAACTGTGGTTGTAGGTTTTAAATTTTTGCAATCTCTCCCTTTAGACTTAAGATCTATTTACATGTATTGGTACACAAAAGCATGGTTTAGCCCAAACGTCATCCAGGACAATTACTTTCTTAACTCCTGAGACAACAGAGAAGTTATGAAGTATGGTCGAGCTATGAGGAAGATTCTATTGAACACGAGGTGAAATTCTTCCACGGTATGACCAGAGAAAATGCACATTAAGAGAAACTGCTTAAAATTGATACTGTTGTTTTTTACAGTAACATGAAAGACTAAGTTTACTGGTATGCTTTACTCCTCAATTTTAATATCCATAATCACTTTTTTTTCAATTTGTTTGTTAAAAACCCCCAAATAACTATGGGACTTTGATCCTATACAATATTCTTTAAGATTATTTAGTGATAGCTATCACTCTTTGGTTATTTAAAACCATTGTTAACTTGAGTATACAGGAGCAACTCATGTGCCAACACATGTAAACTATATGCTGTACTCCCAGGGGAATATTGAAGGGGAACATTTCACATGGGGTGATATTTTCCGGGTTAATCAGACAGCAGATATTATTGAAAGTATGTACATAGAGCTTTAATTTTTTGCTACTTTCCTTCAAGACATGTTACAAATGACAAAGCTTAAACCAAATATAATTATCCAACAAGAATGTTACATGCTGTCTTATAATAATAAAAAATCAATCCAGAGACACTGGCAAGGCCAGATCAGTTTTATATTCTCCAACCTCTATAGGATTCATGACTTAGATCCATAAATCAGTTCCTTCTCAGCCATTTGTAGCTAATTGTTCATGGCTTGCTTTTGAGGTAGCTCTATCAATGGCTAATATTTATGGACCTTACTCATAATGCCCCACCTGTTTTGAAAATGTGTTTTTAACTTAAACTGTACTACCATGTTGATTATTAATTGTAAGTCATTTTAATTGCACTATAATCCCTAGTCTTGAAAAATCATCATGTATAGTCACACACAAAGCGTGTGTGTGACTATACGTGATGACTAGACACTTTATGGATATAAATATATACATAAAATCTTATCAGTCAAGAACTTTTAATATAACTATACTATATAACTCTCTCTGTCTAACATTAATGCTGAAGGTAAATTGATAAGATTATAATGATCATACTATGAAAAACCAGGGAAATTACTTACATGGTATATTAAATAATACAGTGGGCTCCAAAAGTGTTTGCCATTTCTTAGAGAACTGGCAGAGCAGACAGCCATGGTAGTGTTGCTTTTTTCCCAGAATCAAATATTAATTTTCACCAATGGGTGTATTTTTTTTTTTACAATTCAATCATATATTTGAAAATTTACTCAACACTGTAATGAAAACAATTGTAGACTATTTTTGGGAAGCGCTGGTAATATCCATACCTCCTTTTTTGAACCACTCAAAAGATGTGCTCAATTGTTTTGATATCTTAATTGTAGACAACTCTACAACACTAGTATCTATGGATGCAGCAAATTTATATGCTAACATGTTGAATTATATAGGTTTAATCTCATTCTTTAATCTCTCTCAAAGAGAGAATCATCACTAAAAAATTCATAAACCGCAACACAATATCAGCAATCTACATACTTATATGCTGCTGTGGACAAACATATGCTGGATGAACAAAGAGGGCACTCAAACAACTAATCTCAAAACAGAAAACAGCCCCTCACACAGGGGGCATGAACTTGGGCATGTAAATCCTCCAGCCGGGGGGGCAATACACCAAAAATACTCTCTGAGACAGAGACTGGACCTCCACACAAAACACGATGACATCTGCTCGACTGAGCGATACTTTCAGTTTCAAATACTTCCTCTGCAAAAGTTTCAAAATATGGAAACGTAATATGTATATCACAGAATTTGTAACCTCAGCTAGAACTGTTAAAGTGGATGGGATTTACCATTTTAACTGCTTTTAGTTATTGTCTTATTATCAAGAAAGGGTATCTACAATAGGGGACTTAGGAAGTCAATTACCATGTGACCCTTTATGCCAATTACCTGTCAATGACAACAATTCACTTCTGCTCCATGCTCTGATGAAGGCCACAAGGCAAAATCCTCATCTTCATCATCATCTTCTTCTTCTTCTTCTTCCTCCTTGACATGGGCAGATTAAACTGGGTAAATAGAGATTAGTCAACTTCTTCCTGAAGCTCTTGTGTGTGTGTGCTACCTTTTTACCTTTTGGTATTTAACAAAGTGTTTCAGGTTTATTGAGTACATGTTCTTTTCTAAGGTTTCTAAGCTTTCTAAGGTTAAACCAGGGAGGGTGAAGATTGAGGGAGTGAGAGCATTATCTGTAGAAGTGGAGAACAGAAAAAGGGGCGCTTGAGGAATTGTGCTATTTATACTTTGAATGTATGAATACTGAGGATCTGAGAGATCAATGATAAGACTTTTTTTGTTTGAGTATTTTCAGGTAAACCTATGGGCTTACTCTGAAAATGGAATTGATGGATTTTGACAATGGACCTAATAATCATCCCCTTTTTAACCTCTTTTGACAGGAACTTCTCTCCTGCTTTTTGATCTTTAAATGAAGACTGCAGGTTTTTTCCAGGCATAGGTTACTTTTGGGAACTAGCATAAGCCTCCCAAGAAACCTTGAACTAAGTCAGTGATACGGTTATTAACAATGCATCTATTAAAGGGATTTGACAAAGTTTTGTAAAGAGCTGGGACATTCACTGCATTTAAAGAATGCTTCATATTTATTTCCACAATCTTCTAGGCCAAAGCCTCCTTGGACACAGAACATGGGAGGCTGTCTGCACACCATCTCCACACATGATTGCATATATAGTTTGGAAATCTATGAATATTCTAGTTGAAATTAATGCAGCTAGGAGACTTTATCCTGAAGTAAAATGCATCTGTCGCTTTGGTGGATAGCTTATAAAATTAAACACGGCATGTTTTGGCTTGGACTGAGTTTTGTTGGACATTTCTTGCAACAGTGTTCTCGGACAGTGGGAAGTTGTGCAGGAGAATGAACAACAGATGCAGCAGGGTGGGGTTTATTGGCCAGTACAATGTCTGCTTATTAGAGGCAGGTTGACAATAGACAAATCTAGTCTCTGACTGAATTTCTTGATATACATGGAAACTTTGCCAGAGAGGGATTTATAATATTCATAAAAGAGAAAGCCAATGTACTAGGGAGCAAGGCCAGAGATTATAGCCAAATAGGTCTCAAGCTTCTTCCTGCATTACAGATGAACTTGGTGTGCGATTTGAAGTGTATAGCTTTTGACAATCTGCGATCATTATCTTTAGGGAACTACAGAAAAATCAGCAGAATCCACATAGCTGCACATCTCTTTGCCAGGGCTTTACCTTCACCTTTGGGAGGAGTACTGCTTGAAATACCTGCACTTAAATCAACTCTTGGGCATTGGCCGGGCTTTGTCAAATCAGGAGGTAATCAATGAGCGCCTCATGGTTAAGGTCAGATGGAACTGAAATGTTGTAGGCTTATAGCTCTTCCAGGATGCGGTGCACAGGTCATTTGGCAAGTCGTTTGTCGGTGATGTGGAGGCAACGGCACTGATAAGGGGCATCTGATTCATTCTCAGAGCAAACCTTGGCTGACTGAGCATGGATTTTTTGACTGAAGCAAACCACTTCCCCTTAGGTGTTAGACCAACAGAGCAAGAATGCAAGATGACAATAGAAGGTACTTGCTTCTTACAGTTCAGACACTTTGCAGCTTACTCTCACCTCTGCCTACATATTTCTATTGACATCCTTGATTTTCTGCTGCAAGAAACTACGAGTAGTCGCTCCTGTGTACTCAAAAAAATCACTTAGGCTACAATTTTTGTGGAAATAGAAAGTTATCTCCGTATTTCAACATGTTTTAGGACATTAGGACTGAATGATCAGTGGCCTACCAAAAGCACAAGCCTGCACTGCACTAACTGAATTCATAGTACTTAGCCAAAGCTATTTAGTAGCAAGATTATCCCCTTCTCCACAGATGACTACCTTAAACCTCTACAGAAGATTGCAATGCTGGAAACCGAGATTCACTGGTTAGAAGTAACTATTAAGGTAAATGAACTGTGTGGGAATGAGACCACTTTACCATGGACTCTAAAAAAGTGGACAGGAGCATGCTAACACACAGCTAATTACAACCAATACGACTGCCAGGAAACAGGAGAGCTGTATGCTGGATAATATATCTACAAGTGGCAGTCCTCCCTGGAACTCTCTTTGAGCAGAGCCTAAGAGTAAATCATTTCCCTGGGAAGTGGGAGGACGAGTAACAAGCAGAACCCAGTGTGCTGTGATTTGTGATGTGACCAGCTGGCCTACATTATCACCCTCTGGAACTCCTGTAGGACAGCTGCGAACGGGAGAACTAGCAAAAAACCTCCGGAACAACTGAGTGTGCAGCTAGAGAACAGTTTTGCTCGGCTACTCCAGGAGCCTGGATCGCCGCCTGATGATCTGGATAACGACTGAGGACTGAGAATAAGTCAGAAAGTAAAAGACTATGGGAAAAGCTAATGGATGGGTCATGAACTCCATGTGTGGATGACATTATTGTAAAAGCTGTGGAAAAAGTATGTGCAGGAAAAAAATGCCAAAATATTCGGTTTTCCCAAGGATATGGTCTCTGACATGGCAGGAGGAATCCTGCCTACCGTGGCTTCACAGCTGACTGTTTAACACATCACATTGCACACTGTGACAAATCATACTGTGGAGCAGCAGTCTGAAACACTAAATCGAGAATTTATTGATTTGTTGAACACAGTCAGTCCTCTGATTGTTGAGGTGTATATCGGTGGCCTTTACCCCGAGCTGAAAAAATAAACATTTTTGGCACTGAATACATGACTTTAAATTTCATCTACTGTCCATTCAGTGCCCTTATGGTCAATTTCAATTTTTCTGGGACTGTAGACATCTCTTAAGGCAGATGGACTTTGACTTATAAGGTCAGGAATAATACTGTTCATCTATAACCTATTTTTCTTCCTGCATCACCCCTCTGTTTCCTCCTCCAAGAACAAGAGAAAAGAGGAATCAAAACAGAAGGTGAACATAACAGGGTGACAGAAACCCTGAAGGAGAGCAACCTCAGCCAATGCCTGAAGTAAGCTACAGTCATGAAAGACATCAAAGATAAAAGGAAGGGGACTCTACACTCCCTCACCAACAGCTACCTGTGAAAATTGTGAAGGCCTCTGAACCACTATTCACCAGGGCCTGAAATGTATGTTTCTCCTTCTTTACTTGAAAAGTTCAGAAAATTAGACTATTAAGTCAGTGCCAACATATCAGGTGCAGGATATGTGTTACTCAAAATCAATTCAAGTAGCATTACACAGTGTGATCCTATCAACCGGTAAAACTTTAAGGGCATTATACGTCAACTGAAATCCTCATACTTTTGCCTTGATATTTGCCAAACAGACTTTTACAAAAATGTTTCTAATTGCATGGCCTCAGATCTTCTGCAAAGTGTCAACAAATCCTCTCTCTCAAGTGTGTTCCCACAGGCCCTAAAGGGGCAGACAGTGGCAGAATGAGAGTGTTAGTATCACCAGATCTCAGTGCTGCATTTGACACAGTTGACCAAAACATATTAAAAGACTGACTGGAAAACTGTCTGGGACTTCCTTGCACAGTATTAAACTGGTTTGAATCCTACTTAAATGACTGGGACTAGCTTGTGTCTGTAGCTGATTACAGATCTGAGCAACATGCACATGCAGAGTTCCTCAAGGCTCCATTCTGGAGCCTAATCTGTTCAACATCTATGACACATATATTTACATAAAAATAGCACCAGGGCACTATAATCCCATACAAGCCCTGAGTAAATAGGTTGAACAAATCAATGATTGAAATCAATGACAGCAAGTTTCTTCAACTGAACCAAGATAAAGCTGAAGTAACTTTTTTTGGAGACAACTGAAGAAGGAATTAAAAGTCATGGCTCAGCTTTAATCAGTAATGTTAAAAGCCACAAAGTCAAAGATCTTGGTGTAGTCACGGACTCAGAACAGAATTTTAACAGCCAGTGATGGTGTGTCTATAGTAGTTGAGAAAAGTGAAAGAAAATGCAGCAGTGGTATTGACAAGCAGACGGAGAGATCGGAAACTTTTGCAGCTTAAATAGATTTAAATTGTTTTCTAGATTATGGTGGAGACTGAAGCATGTAATGTGTAAAGCAGTGCAGGTCGAGTTGACCACCTGAACTAGATTTCAGGTGTTGTTCCATTCAAACTCCTAATTGTTTTCTTTCTTAAGACCTTTTTATTAGTTATTGACACTTTAGTCTCAGACCTCCAGTCCTGTCGTACTGTTGACAGAATACTGATGAGTGTCAGTGATTAATATTATCAAATTGTTATTAAATGGTCAGTATATTTCACAGGCTAACAGGCCCTGTGGATTTTTCCAAAAACTTTTCACCTCACCAATAAAAACTACATCTGCAGAGCCATGAGGGAACAAAAAAAAGTAATTCATATAGCTATACTATGGAGAAAATATTAGCTTTTCAAACAAACTGAACATACAGGTAAATGGGAGTTAACTTTTAAGATTATAGGTAGAGAGTATATACATTCTTATGCTATGCAGATACAATATTTACAATATTCAACAAAGAAAATGAAAATGCTCATTATAAAACAATTGAAAATGTTAATATTTGACAAAGAATTTTTTAATGGTGTCATTTTTAATTGAATGTTATCCCTCAATTAATACATTAAAATAAATATAACTAAAATATACATTAACCTCTTCAGTTAAAATCACATTATTTTCTATAGAAAGATGTAACTAAAAGAATAAAATCAACAGATTTTTTTTAACTAAGTAGCATATACTTGCCTAGAGGAGAGGTCCAGTGCTCACCGAATCAATAGGTTTCTTCTGCTAGGGGTCTTTATTATGAACAACAGGTTTTATAGCAATCCAGCCATTGCTTTGAGATATGTCTTGTTCTCAGTCTGCAGGTATCATGTACTTTAACTTGCCTATTTCATTATGGACGGAGCCAGTTAATTTCCACTATTCATGGATTACACCCACCTTTCTTTGTGGAAAACCTGGATGACATACTGCCCCCTCTCTTTTCTCACCTCTCACCTTACCTTTCAAAGTGAAAGAACATTGGTTTGAGTAATCCAGCCATGTGGTAGAGTGAATAAAATGCCTGAATAGAAAAAGGAATTAGCTTCCAACCATCCTCTTGTCTCTGCACAGTCATTTTATACAGCAAAGCTGACCCCATATTATAACACACAGTTTTATTTAAAAAAACAACAACAAGAACAATAACAGTAAAACTCGCAGCCCTTTAAGGGGCACTCCACTGATTTTACACATCATGAGCGCTTAGTGAAAGCAGGTGCATAAGCAGCTTTTGAGAAACTTCCAAAGTCTGAAAAATATAACCCCATTGATGTCCCTTTCCTCGCTGCCACTCCCACCTACCTGCCTTCCCGCCAGTAGAATCAACTGACCTGCTCCTCCTCCCCACTCACCTGCTCACCTGTTCCCCATTCCCATGTTAGCACCCTGGCATATATAAAGGTCCATTTCCACCAGCTTACTGCCATCTTGTCTTTTTGTCATGTGACTTAGCCTGCCACTGCTCTTTTCTTTGCCTGTCTGTTTTGATCCTGGTTCTACCGTTCTATCTACCTGCAGATTATGAAATTAATAAAAAAAATAAATGTAACTGCTACAACAAAAAAATGAAAACTTGAAAAAAAAAGTGAGAGACTAAACTTGCTTTTTGTTCTCCACATTGATAAACTGATAAATCCCACCGGATCAATTCATGCAGATGTCAAACTCACATCTCACATCGGAAATACTGTTATATCATGCAAAGGTGAATCTATCCTGTTTATCCCCTATTATCAGTGTCCATCCTTTTTACTTTGTATAATTTTCACCTGTTAATCTAATGATCTTGACGATCTTGACAGTTTAAATAATACACCTTTTCTCTTGACCCTATTTCAACAAAATTTTCTAAATGTCTCTTTAACTGCCTATCAGATGCTTATCCTCTGCATATCATATAGTGTTTCCCCTATTCCTCTCAAGTGTTATGTTCTCAGTCTGTTATTGAAAAAGAGTAATCTTGACCAATCCATGTCTAGCAACTATAGAATAAAAGCAACTGCACTGTTATCTAGCCTTCCACAATCTGTATGTCAACAGGTCAGGGTTTAGAATGAATCAAAGCACTGGAAGAGCTTTTGTCAAAGTGGCTCCAGTTAGGAGCAATACACTAGCTAAGAAAATGAAGCACATTAGACCCACACTGAAAACACTTCACTGCTCTCAGTGCAGTACAGAATTGACTCTAAGTATTACTGCTTAGGGCATACTACAATGCCCTAAATGGTATGGCTCTTTCCTATATATCCAACCTGTTCAATGAATATAGCCCAATCAGATCCCCCAGACTGTCAACCACATATACCCTGAATCTACCTAAAGTTGAAACTAAATGAAGTGAACGTGCATTTACTCACCAAGGTGCTTTTGTCTGTAACAACTGCTGGATAACCTGACGACCTGCTAACTGCATCTTCTTTTAAGGGCAGTCTTAAAACGTTACCCTTCTCTCTCTTTGGTGTGTGAGAGTGTGTGTTCATTTGAATGGCTGATGTATGTATTTTGTGATAATGTATTAATATGGAGTATTTATATGTGTGTTTCTTATCTCAGTTGTTTGATCTTTCCATGTTTTACTGTAAAGCACATTCAAGAAGTCACTTTACAAATTACATTTTCACTTCAATTTTTTATTTATCGCGCAACATAAAACAATATTGTGGGCTTTTTACCACATACACTATGTATTCACATAATACACCATACAGCTACAAAGAGAGAGACTGAACAAAAACACTTTTTTTTACATACTGCATCCTTGACATGAAAAATAAAGAACCAAGAACAATCCCAAAACTCAAAAAGGAATGTAGCTGCCAGTTGTGTAGGTTCATTTTCTTTTTTTTTTCTTTGAATGGGCCAGGGTCCAAGTCTCGATCCCAAATTTGGAGAGTGTTCAGTAAATTAGGTGTTGATAGACTTCTAAAAGTGGGCCAAATACAGTGAGATGCATAATTATATCTATGTTTTTGTGTGTGAGAAAGACAAAATATACAAGGTGTTAAAGAGAAAGAGATGGGTTGAGTAAAGGAAGTGCATGAATAAGGAGAAGGGCGGCAGTACACAATTGTTATCCTTGTATTGTTCAGATATCTTAGCATCCATTTAACATGAACATATACAACATACTGAAAAGATAATTCAATAGCCTTTGGTACTTGCGCTGTACCAAACATGAACCCCAGATAACAGTCTTCATATAATATGATTCTATATCTCATCCTAGTTTAAATGACTTCAAGTACAATATGGAATGAATCTTAATAGAGAATGTGATCAACTGTTTGTGTGCCCCCTGCCCTCAAAAAGAGATGTAAATTTGTAGCGTTGTAACAAAAGACTTTTTGTAAAGTCAGCACCAGGGCAGCTTCCCATCCTGTGAAACTGCTTTAATCAAAAGTATAGTTCTCTTGACATTCGAAGAGCTCAGAAAAATATTTGTGGTAATCATTTATCCCGCGCAATTTTTTTTTACACAGTGAATTTAAGGTGTAGCTTCATCATAGCACCAGCTGACCAACCCCCCATCTTGGTACGTGCTTGGGAGGTGGCGCCTCACATGACAACCAACCACCAAACTCGTGAGACATTTAGAAATTTACAGGTATTAAACTATTAAGATATTGTGTACTCCATATTTTCAGCACCTTTTCTTAGGCAAGTGTGTATGTGTGTGTAATGTGGGCCATGCATCATGGTTAAAAAGTTAAATGGGCCCAGTCCAAGGCCCTGCGCCAATCAAAGTACTGTTAACCATGATGTGTGTTTCATACAATTATCATTACAAACTTAACACCTGGTGAACTCCAAAGGGGCGTCATGACTTTTATGCCAAGTGCATACTCACTATTATGACAACTAGATTAGATAATCATGACAGATACATCTAAACAAGCAGAGAGGCAGCTTCTTACCTGATAGTCTAACACAACTGACAAGGATTGCGGTTGTTTTATTACTTGCTAAAACATCGCATACTAATTCACGTTAGACTGACTCTGCAACTACCAGTATGTTCCTAAACATCCAGAACACGTGTTTCTGGTGGTTAAGCTATCGAGGGAAACTCTACTGATAAATTGTTGGGATAGTTCAACATTTTGGGAACTATGCTTAAATGCTTTCTTGCCAAGAGCTGAGAAGATTAATAACTACGTGAAGTATTTGCTAAATAGGAAGCTTATCTTAGCATAAAATTGAAAACAGGGGGAAACATCTGTCCAATGGTCACAAAATCAGCCTATGAGCACCTCTAAAGTGCATTAATAAACACACTATATCTCACTGGTTTGATCCTTGCAAAAACCAGAGTTAAAAAAAAAACAAACAATATGTTGGGGTTTAACAGGGGTTATGTGGACCAGTAACTTCTTGAGGTATGTAATGTGTTACTAGCAGGCTTTTGAGGTGGTGGTAGGTGCTACCTTTGGACAGAACCAAGCTAACAGTTTCCCTCTGTTTCCAGTCTTTATGCTAAGCTAAGATAGCCTGCTTCGTATTTAGCGTACAGAGGCGTATCAATCTTCTCACCTAGGGCTTTGCAGGTAAGCACATTATTGTAGATCCCAAAATGTTGAACGGTTCCTTTAAACAACATACAGCACATATCAGCTTCATGGCCACAGATTTAGATTAGTAGACCACTGTTGATGTGTGGCACGTAATTGCAGTTTTGATATTCAGGCTTCAATTAACACTTGACATTGCTATTAATTTGTAATGAGAGTTTCTTTTGGGTTTTGGACACCTGCTGTAAAATGTCCAAAAATTAATTGTTGTCAAGCAGAGAAGCATTTCTTAAACTCTACAATTCATACTTTTTGTAGAGGTTTTTGTCAAACAACTGCAATATGGAGGATCCTCTGGTTATTTTGACTGTCATCAGTGAGTAAGTCAAGTGCAGTTCCATGTTAGATAACTGGGCTAATGAATTGGTTTTTAAGAAAGTGACAGGTCTCTGTCAGTTACATGCTGACATGGGGTACAGTACTTAAGAAAGCAAAACAGCAGTGTTACTAAGCACACATTTACACACAACACATCCAAGTAGGGTCCAAGTGTTGTTTACTGTTGTTAAGGGCTGTCAGAGACTTCAAAATACCCCCTTGTCATTCATGGTTTAGTTACTATCCTCATCAGTTAAATATTCTTACCTAAATATTTTAATATTTACATTTTTTATCTCTCTCTTGAGAAAATTAAAAAAAAAAAAAAAAAAAGAAAACCTAAGCTTCAAGTTGTCAATAATCGGCTCTTTCTTTTCGTCATTAAAATCAAGATTAAAAGTGCTTTTATAAATCTTTTCTTCTGTATGTACAATTTGTATTAGCTATATAAAAAAAGAGGAAAAAAACATCAAAGACAATCATTATCATCATCACCATGTAGTAATAAATAAGAGTAAAAAAAAAAAAGCAGGTTAAAATGAGTGTGGAGATCTAGAGCACACAAAGGGACATATGCATGATTCTCTGCCCTCAGTAGCAAGTTGTGATTGTGACCAGTGTCTCTACAGCGTGAGGTAGAGAGCTGGAGACCCTAAAGGGTAACAGGGTCTTTCACAGATGACCAGGGCCCTTGACCCAAACAACCACCCAGCAGCCAGGAGTCAGCCTGTATCAAGTCCTATTAGTCACTCATTGTCATTTTCATCACATGTTGCAAGTAAAACCTATCACCATTCGAAGTGAACTGATCAAACAGTGACATGGTTCATGGAGAGAAAGTAAAACTGAGCAATCAACAGAACTCTATCCAGGCTATCAAATAGTCTCTCTCTTTGGCTCTTCTGTTTCACGCACCCATGTGTTTGTGTCATTTTCAGACACACACACACACACACACACACACACACACACACACAAAGTGAGAGATTCATTGACTCGATGCATTTGCATTTGATGCCAACTCCCAGAAGCTACAGTAATTTTCTAAGATCTCCCTTTAACTCTTTTTAGCACTATTGTTTTCTCTGTGAATGGGTTAACAAGAATGCATTGAATAACTGTGCTTTCCTTGCCCTGTACAGTGTACTTTGTTTGAGATAAAACCACTTTTGCCACAATAAACTGCAAAAACAGCTCAAGACCAGTTCTTCAGCTTAATGACAGAGCTGCAACCATAGGGGCAACCACTTTGATTGGCTGGCTCTGTGGTGACAAGGTACCTGCAGAAGGACACGCCTCGCTCTGCTCGAAGATGACAGCACCATGCAGAGGAAGGAGTGGACCCTTCACAGTAAATCAAGTGTAATAGGAGAGCACCAGAGTGTGTCTAGGAGCACCGAAAGCACTGCTATCCCAACACTGTTTCCTTCTGCTCTAACCCAGGAAGGGCTTGCCAAAGACATCTTCGGACGCCATTCACATTTTTGCCACAGTGTGACAAAAATCAACTTTAGCTTGAGCTGCCTTGGTGAGGCCCATCCATGGTCAGCAAACAGGGTGTGAGACCCCCCCTCCCTTACTGGCCATAGTGAGTCCAAGCAACAAGGAAATAGCTCTATCCGTTTCTCAACAGATGTCAAGTGCTTTTAGCTTTGTAACACCACTTTGAAACGGCAGTCACTGCTGCCCTCTAGAGTTTACACTAGGAAGTGCTCACTCCTACTTGAATGTGATAGGAAGATAAAGAGTGCCACCTGTTACAGCTCATTGTGGAAATAGCTGGTCTAGGTCAAATGGCATTTGAAAATAATATCACTTATTTTGACCTCTGTGTAATACCAGATACGTACCAGATACGTACAAAGCATTCGTAAGATAAATCATTATACTTTTCTTTGCAAGTTAAGTTTCTTGCACTTACATTTTAAAGCGATAATTTCCCACATTCTGGTACTCCACCTCGGTCAAAACAAAAATATTTACTTGCAAATACTACTTGAACCAGATTTGAACTAGAGCACCGAAGTACAGCAAGTGCCATGAAGAGTAGTGGAATGAAAATCGATCAGAGCTGGAAGTTGAGCACCAGTCGGAAGCTGGAGGGGTGTAGAAGAGGAGGAGGAGCATGTCATCTATCTACAAGAGAATCAACAATGTTTCTCCCAATGGTGTTAAAGGGGTAATTGAAATTATGTTTAGGTGGGTCATTATTTTCCTACCCTTTGCATCACAGTGTTTGGACTTGTTTATAACTTTAGAGCCCAGTTTTAGCCTTCTAGGGTCTCCACTCTCCCACACACTTCCACCGTGTACATGGACTATCGAAGAAGCAGAAAGGGATTCTGCTGTTTTCAGTTTGAAAGAGGTTTCTTTATATGTTCTAATTGTTACTGTAGCCATATCAAAAAGGTGTGATGGATTGTTTTGACACAAACACGACTGATAATTTGGACGTACACTATACTGCTTTAAGAAATGACTTTGGTGGATTCCTGTCTTTCCTTCCATCTTTCATCTGTTTTTACCATTTGTGTAGAAAATGTTCATTATATAATATAAGAAAGGTAGACAGTGACTTTTGTATTAAACAGCAGTGGTGCTGGTAAACTGACTTAATGCCATTTTTTAACAAAGAAAAATTGAACACAACCTTCATAATGGCCAAATTTAGGAAATTGAGACCCACATTTGCAATGCTTGGAAATATCCTTCCTGGAGGCCTAAACTGGCCTATATAAAATTAAGGATACATTGTCAGTAAAGAGATTTCTGTCGTAAGTGTGATGGAAAGGCTATTTTAAATACAGTCGTATCATTACTGTAATAGTGATTTGCTGTCTTGCCGAGCAGATAACAGCTCCTCCTCTAAGCACAGCTGGAAATTTGACAAGAACAAAGAAAATCAAACAGAAAATAGGATACACGTTTTCCAAACATGGAAAAAGCAATTGTTTGAGTCTGACTGACTCAGACTGATTGATTTAAAAAAATACATAACCAAAAACAATCACATCATTAATAACATTAATGAAAACAGCAATAATAAAAAACAAACAAGTCTTCATTATAATAATACCTGTAATAACAACATTGACAGTAACAATAGCAATCATAATAATATTGATAATAATAGCAATAATTAGAATCATTAAAATTCTATAAACAAGAGAAAGCAATGGAGTTCCTCTCCAGGGAAGAGAGAGGAAGAGCACCACAGGCAGTGTGTCTGAAGCCCAAACCACTGCCTGACATGAGGTAAAAAACAATAAAAATGTCCCCTCCTCCAAGTGGACTGCGGAGGGGGCAGGATGGAGAGATGCCAGACTGTGACATGGCTGAGAGACATTCATCCTGCACATCGCTCTCTCCAGCCCTTCACGGCACCACTCTGTAGCTATGAGTCTGTTTGTGTCTGTCTGACCTCAGACAAAGTGGCTGTAGGGCCCTGTGAGGCGGGTGAAGGCATAGGGAGACACAGTAACCATAGAGGTGGTATGGAACGTGGGGGCTAGCCGCGTCACCGGCCCCTCCCTCTTGTCTTTACATTGTCCAGGTCCTGGACTGGCACCTGCCATCGTAGCCCCCCACTTGCGTTTCTTCCCGAGGGCCTTGATGTCTTCCTGGGAGAGGCCGAGGAGAGCCGCTTCCTGCTGCCTCTGCAGCGCTCGCTCTGCCAACAGCTTCATTTTGGCTTCCCACAGAGCCAGGCCATGCATGGGCTGGTTGAGGTTCTTGTGCTGGTAGAAGACCAGGGAGATGCGGGTGGGGTGGGAGCGATCAGGCTTTTTGAGTGGAGTGGTAGCATGCAGTTCCCGACGGGCACATTCAATCAGGATGGAGCCATGGGCTGGTGCGACCGCTACACCACCAATATTGGGATCCAGGAAGTTGTGCTCGCTGTCAGACCACACCTCATCCTCATCCTCTTCCCGACCCCTGGTGCTCTCTACATTGCTGGCAGCTGGCCTGGTGTCCCAGCAGACCTGATCTGACTGCTGCAGGGCATCAGGGAAGAGGCGGCCCTCAGGGGCAGGGGACGGGGTACTGCCTGCCACTGAGCCTCCACAAGACTTCCATGCCTTCTCTTGGAGCCCAAGGGGAGTGGAACATCGACTCTCGCCGGTCTTGGACCAGATTTTGTCTGGGTAAGCTCCTGCAGGATTGCTGTGCTTCAAACCAGGGCTATATGCAGCAGGCCCCATTGCCCAGGCGTTCGACTGAGGACTAGGAGCAGGGCTTGCCCAGTGCCTGGGGGTAGCTGGGCCTGGGGTCCCTGGCTGTGGTGTAACAGAGCCTGAGTGAGAGGCACCAGGCTGTGGTGTACCTGGGTGAGGGGTGCTTGGGCGTGGCGTGGCAGGGTGTGTGGTTCCTTGGTATATGTTACCTGGGAGCACTGTGCCCGGGTGAGGGGACGGAGATGGAGAGGGAGTTACCTGGAGTGATGGTGATGGGGCAGGGGAGGCCATCAAGGCATTTGAGCCAGGGTAGGATGTCCACTGCTGAGGGTAAGGAGAGGACTGCCGCTGCTGGGGATGCTGGTGAAACTGCTGCTTTTCCAGGTTCAATGATGAGGCTTCAGGACTTTGTTTATGGTTTAGATGGCTGTCCCAGTTTGTGGGAACCATACTTCCATTAAGCTTGTGCCCTGGCCAGGCAATAGGCTGGGTGGTGTTGCTAGGTGTGTTGGCCCGAGACTGGTGCGGCACTGTGCCTTCATAGACTGGCACATCCAAAGGCTCCTGTTTGATTACCGGAGTGCATCTATTGGTGGGCTCAGAAGAGACAGAGGAAGGACGGGACTGGTTGTAGTCTGCAGCCTGGGCATAAGCGCTATGGTTTGGTTGGTTGGTTTGCTCTGGGTGGCTGGGGTACGACTGGGCCAGTCTAGCCTGGAGGCTCTGAATATCAGGCTTCTTGTCTACTTGGATTACCTTACTGCCTGCCTTGGGCAAAGAGCCATTTCGACCCTCGTAGGTCCTCAGCTTAGGGGGGAAAAGTGCATTGGGGGGGTAGTTGTAGTAGCCATAGTGCACTGCGGGCAGATTGGTTGGTGGATTGTAACCATTTACTGGGTCTGGTGCAGAGGGCTGGCCAGTTTGAGGGAGGCCTCCTCTTGCATAGTAGGCAGGGTGTGGATAAATGTTGCTGAATGGGTCTGCTGCCTGCACAGGGTATCCATCTATTGATCCGTTGAAGGGCTCCTTCTTGATGTTGGGCTTCATCTCTTGTTTTATAATCGCTGGATGTTTGAAACAAATGAAAGGCAAATTAAAGAACAAACGTTACTTTTAAAGGGGATTTTATTTTGATTATTTATTTTTTCTGTTGACCTTTACTTAGGATTTCTGATACACAGTGGTTGCAGGTTACAGTAAATGCATTGAGGGCTACAAGACAAGGCCCCAAGTCAAGCAACCTAAAATATTTCACCTTACAGTCTGAAAACCTGTTAAACTATGTATGTTATTAGTGACACAAAAATAAATACAAAACAATAACTAACCTTTATTGCCTTGGGGTTGAGGAGAACCGGAGATGCAGATCTCAGCCTTGACCACTGTTTTCTCTGGTGTCTCCCCTGCCTGCTGCATGAGTTTACTTTTCTTCTTCTCCGAGGCGGCCTTCTTCGCCTCCAGTCGGCGTTGTCGGCAAGACTTGGCAGGTTCTGGCAACTTACGTACTTCCCGGCGGAACGCCTGTAGCACCTGGATGGCTCCCGTCTGCATCTTGAGGCGCTGGGCCTCCTCATTACCAAACTCATCTGTCGGGGATATCTTGTACAGGGGCAACACATGAAGCTGCTCGTCCTCAGGGATCTCCCCCACTGCACGGTTGTCCTCCTTCGTTAAAGTACATACCTAACGTAATGAGATGGGGAGAGTGCGATTTAATGTAAAATTTGCAAAGCTACAGAGCATCAACACTTTTCACTTTGCTTATTTAGCTTTACACAAAAGAACAACATGTTCATTCTTCATTATCCCCATTATCCTAATATGAGCCCCAAAACTCAAATTTAAGATTATGGTGAGTGATCTTACCACTGTGCAACCATTATGGAGATTATGCTGGTCCTTATGAGCGTGGGCGCAGAAGTCCATGCAAGCAGTGACTCCAGAAAACGGCCGTCCATCCTTTAAGCCCAGCCTGCAGTCTGGAGCTCTGCTCTCCGACTGGCACTGAGGGAGAAGAAAGCAACAGGAGCTAATGTCAACAAAATTCTTTTTCAGTTTCTCAGTCTTCTTGCTATGGAGCAGGATGTTTCATTATGGGAAAGAAAAGGTCCTGATGGTCTGATGCGCAGAACCACTCATTGTATGTGAAAAAGAGGAAGGGTGTAGTTGGCGGCAACATGCGGTTGTTACTGTGGTAAGACTTTGCCTGTGCAACAAACCTGGTTACTGTATGCTTGTGGGGCCAACCGCTTGTACAAAGGAGCCACCTCAGTTGCCAGATGCTGAAAGTTATCCCTGAGTTTGTCCTCCTGCCAAGCAAAAACATGAATCACAGGTCAGAGCAAAGGACAGAGCCACAGAGCTATGAAACAATATCTTAAAATTACTCAAAATACAAAGGTGACTAAACTGTAACATAAAAAAACACCCTCAAATCCTGACTAGTTCATTATTAAAAATGGCTTTGATGTGATTAGTACCTCTTCAGGGTGATCTCCTTGTAGCCTGAACTTGCGTGGCAGTTTGCTGCGGGCGTACTTACAGCCATTAAAGTACATACTCCAGGAGCAGCCAAAGGAAAAGGAAGCGCCACAACTTTCGGGATCCTTGCCTTGACACGCACAGGTACGACTGCAGGGGGAGACAGTGAGCATGCTCACAGCTTTATGTAAATGCCGTGTACCCTGCGCAGGCTTTACATCATGTGTTCACTAAATGTCAACTTAGCTGAGTAGGATATGAAAAATGTGGCAGAGAGATATGTCTGTGAGGAAACTCTGGGCAACATTTTATTTTGAGCGTTAATTTTACAGCACATCATCTTACCCTCATGCAAGTTTCATGGAACAAATATTCATTTTATCTTACAGTTGTATGTGTATAATTAGCTTGGGTCATAAATTAGTAAGTCAATGGGCTAAAATAGTTTCAGGTACATGTGCACACATCTGGGGAGACTGATGCATAATTAAGATTTTTTTGCATACATAAATGAATTGTTCATTTGGGTTCATCTCAGCTTCATATCCTGAAATTCTTAAACGTTTCTATTTCACAGACTTCAATGTCAGCACAGATTAGGGAATGGACTCAAATCTCATCGGATGTTGAATGTTAACCCAACTGCATTTTAACATAGATTCCTAGGTGACGTCAAATTCCTGATAAAGATGACTTCAAATAAATTAGTTTAGCACAAACTTCAAAAATAACTCTCCCTTCTCTTGTCTCCATGACCAAAATATCAGGCAGACATGCAGTGAGAGTGGGGTGCTGTAATATAGTGCTGAAATACAGACAACCTGTCTACTTTTTGCTCATTTACAAACTTGTCAGAAAGTCAGAAAACCAGCATCAAAGAGTACCCATCAACTACTCACTCATCATTGAGGCCACAGCGTCGGCTGGTGGGGTTGCCATATTTGGTGAGGGTGTCACTGAGCTCCCGGTACAGCTTGTCAGCCAGCATCTTCGGGACACCTTCCCAGGCCATAATGAGGATGATGATGACTGCGTTGGCACAGTGGTGGCCTGCACGATGACGTACCAGACAAAGCAGCTTCTCCGTCTCGCTGCTACGACGGATCACCTGAAAGGAAACAGAGCTTATTATTACTTTAGCTTTTACTTACACAGGGATTGTCACTCACACCCTGTGTCTTTATCAGGAATACTGTACCATTTATGCTAACAAAGTTCCCCTTTTTTGATCTTAATACAGAATAGCGTATTAACAACTAAGACAAAATGCCAGCTGAACCAGAAAATTCTGCAAAACCCCATTGTAGTAATAAACATTTCTATTCACAATGAAGTCGCCTTTAGATGTAAGGCACATGTACATACTTTTGAAATACTGTGCAGACAGAATGCAGTTAATGTTTTCCCTGCATTTTAGAATTATGTTTTATTTTTTAACTGAAATCTAAACCTGCTTTGGTTAAAAGTACTAGTCCTGAATCTCCTTACGATCCTGTAGGTTAAAACAAATAAGCTGGAGCGTCAATTCACATTCACAATACACACACAGTACTAGTGTATATTTTCTGTAATGACTTCTTATACTACAAAAAAATATACTATTGGAAGAGAGAGTATAAAATGGAATATTACCCTTCCATAACCTTAATATCTAATTATGCACTTTTTTTCAAGAAAAGATAAATTCCTATTGATATGCGCATGCCCACTGTCTTTCAGTTATTCTATTTTATCCTTACAATCTCTCTCACTCCAACACTTGCAGCCTCCAGCCCTCCCCCAAGTAGAATCCATAAAGTCTTTAGCAGGATGTGTCAGGGCTGACACGGGAGGGAAGGGCAGGCAGTTGTTACAGAATGAGACCCCCCACTGCTTTACTCACTGTGGGCAACAAACTTAGCTAAAAGTGTCTCCCCCAGATCCCAAACTTATATACACAGACACACACGCACACTCACACACACACACACACACACACACACACACACACACACACACACACACACACACACACATACACGCACACACACTCAACAACACACTGTTGTTGATTGGCTGTAGTTGTCAGGTGGGACAAAAGCCCCAAAACACAACTTTCTCTTTTTTTGTTCTTACTTGACACATCAGTTTTAATTGTTGTCGTCACCTATTTTGAAAGCTTTCAACTGTAGGGTCTTTTTTAAAGCCTTCATAACATAGAAAATGGGATGTGATGCTACTTACCCATTTTGCTATTGGACATCCTCGTGAGCTTTTTCCCTCTTTGCCTGTGTACACCACCTTCTCAATCCGGATGGCATCCCCTTTCTCTCCATACCTACACATGAGGAGAGAAAAGAATTGGCTTATATTAATGTTCATCCACTTTAATGCTTGATGTTTGGAGCCACAATGGCCTCCATCCCCGATGCCTGACCTTAGGGCTCAGACAAACCAAGCTGACATTCAAGTGTCTCTAAACTAAAGAACCTCAAAGAACTGGTGCTGACAAAAGCTGACTAATCAAATGCTTTACATTGTTTCTTAATGCCTCATGTGTTCTGCTAAAATTGCACCTGAACACAAAGACTACACCCAATTACAGCTAACCACCAGCATTGATGTGTGTTCAGTGCCTGTACTCATGATCCAAAAATCATTAAAAACACAAAGCTATCTGTTTGCATCCATCCAAATTTTTTTTTGGATCAACATAAAAAACAGGAAAAGCCTGAAATTACTAATTACTGATTTTTTATTCTCAATTATCTGATATAAACTACTGCCAGTAGTACCACAGTACAAAAACTATGGGCAGCACATGGTCACAGATGCTTAGTAAAAGTCCAACAGGACCCAGCAGCTGCGGACTGCTGGCTTGGTGCATCAGTGCAGTAACAGGAGAAACAATCCTGTTGTGCGGAAGTTAATCAATTATTCATTTTTGTCATGACTGACCTCATTAAGAGTTTGTCTTATTTTTTGGCAGCTTTTGCTTTTGCCTGTGTTGTAATTTTTTTAGTATATGTCAGCTCTAACAAAGACAGCCCGACCTCAGCAGTTCTAGCTTGAGAGGAGTGTTCACAACGCTTTACTGAGATTCACATGAGCACGTCGGTGTAAACCAGAACCTACTAGCCTCTACACAATACCAGCCACAGGGCTTCTCTTGGAGATATTACTGTGCTGTAGTTTGTGTTCACGTGTGCATGCAGGAAATTATTTTGCATATTTGTTCGGCGTGCTTGTGTCTACGTGACTGTGAACATCTGATTGGGTGAATGACCGAGTGTTGGGAATGCTGAGACTGGTACACTGCATTTCTGCCATCTTTTGTTAGAGCGTGGAGGTGTGTAGAAGAAAGAAGGGGTCAGAGGTTGTGTCAGGGTGGGGGTACGCCATCAGAACTTGTAGGATGTCATATCAGGTCCTCTGGCTGCTTTATACCTGCCATTGTGAAAACTTCAGCCCTGAGCAGATTTGGCATGACAGTGAACACAAGGGGTTCCTGCTGAATAGGAATCACCCTGAGGGGGGCGAGAGAATGGGAGGGGAGTAGGCTCTAGCACCACAGGGGTGGCCTGCTGGGGTCAGGGGTGGGTCAAAGGTTGGCTAGGGACTATGGGGTCTTAACTTCTTGTATCATCTCTCAAACAACAAAAAGTGGTCTCTGGCCTAGCATCCCCCTCTCAACCAGTCCTCCACAGGGACCAATGAGTCATTGGTCTCATTGATGAGCAGCCTTTCACTGAATAACAGCCAAATATGTGCCTCAGTGCAATGTTGAGTAATGCTAATATGAAGCATGTCTCACTGAGACAACCAGAGATAGAAGGTTCCTACATGACGGAAAAGGTGTTTTGCAAATAACAGACACCATCAGACATCTGAATGTGTTAACTAAGCTACGAAAAATACAGCAATTCTTCATTCACTCATAAAATCAGATTACACTTTGCACTTTGGTTATTAGAATTACTAGCAGGAGAGCTTTGTGCTGTTCCTCCCTAAACTGAATAAATAGTAATCTTGTGAAGATCAAAATGCTAAGCTCAATCTGTCGTTTTGTAATAACGTCTACTGATGCATTGCAGACAAAGTAACAACAGCTTATTGGATTAGTTTGGTGAGGTGTCCTCATAGTACTGTGCATGAGACATGGATTAGATTTATGAGTCCTGATGGCTAATCTTGAATGTCATCTGTTTCTTGTAAAATTTACATTCACTTTGACTGTGAGATTGTTGGCTTTGAACTTATTTTTCAATTTGCATTATTTGCACATAAAAAGTTAACGGACACCAAAGTTCAGGCTTATTTAATAGTAGTTATATAATGCAAATAACTGAACTTAATCTTGCGCACAATGCATCATATCATTTCTATCATACTTGCTGCTAAAATTTAATCTCTCTCTTCTTCCCTCCCTTCCTCCCGACTTCCGCTCCCACCATCTTTCTTTCTCTGTGATTGGATCTCTAGCCTTCTAACTCCCTCATTCTCAGCTATCATCTGCTGCTACTCCTGTGCTTCTTGCTCTGCCTCTGATATGCTGATGATGCTGATATTTCCTGTTCCTCCTACTGGATTCTGGGTCACAGATTCCCAAAGGACAAAATGTGAGGGGGAGGGAAGGTGGAGAAAGAGGAGGAGGGAGAGGCATGAAAAGCAAGAACATGTAGGAGTAGGAGAGGAGAAGAGAAGAGAAGAGAAGAGAAGAGAAGAGAAGAGAAGAGAAGAGAAGAGAAGAGAAGAGAAGAGAAGAGGAGAAGAGAAATACTCACCTTGTCTCCATCAGATTTCGGATGGAGGCTACAGTAGGTCCAGATCCCAGGTGATTGTAGTATGGCCCTTCGTCTTTCTCCAGGATTTGTTCTAGGAAAAGAGACAGTACTGAGTGAGGAAAAAACACATAACTAGACCTGAAAAGCCCCGTGGCAAATTACACATTTAAATGTGCAACCTGTCAGTACTGGTTGATTTGGTGACACCTGTTATCACTGGTGGTTTAATACTTAATATCTCAGAATTCCTTGGGGATGCAAAAAACCTACGGTCACTACCTATGGTCAGGCAATAATAATAATTCATGATTCTTTGAGCAACTGTGATCTGATTTTATGCTGCACATGGCCTGAGTCTCTGCAAAGCAAGGTACATTGACAGGATTTTATTTTACCTTGCTTAGAAGTTGGAGATATGCGGCCTGTCACATGCAGCTCCTCATCTAACAGTTCACTGTGGTTGTTCCTTCCAGTTCCCTCACTTATAGTGACTTTACAGATATGAACTTAAATCATAATCTTTAAGTTTGCCACTTTCAATATAAACTTTCCCTCTGAACATCGATAAACAACAGATTCCATTCGGTATTGATAACTTACTCATCCTGTTATTAACGGTGTTCTACAAATTATAAACACTCTGTGACAGAAACTCGAGCCTATCTAAATATAAAGTAACTCTTATTTAGTCTGGTTGGTCTATTATTTTGAGTCAATATCGGAATTAACACTTCTCCTACACCATTTTATGATTCATTTTCAACCTCCTTATAGCACAATCATAGAGGACTCCATTGTTTTTGGTAGCTATTTTTCCAAAAATCTCCACTTCATTTGCAGAACAGCATCACCAAAGAGATTACTTGAAACTGTGCTTCCACATTAAAAGCATTCTTCTGCTACACTTACATGAATATAAATTTTATACAATTTTTGCATCAATATTATCAGCAAAAACAAAAAACTTGACTGTGGTGAAGACTATTTAGGTTTTATAAAATTTTTTCACATTACATTGATCTAACAAATAATTTCTCCGTCTTCTTAGCAGTACCTCATGAAAGTCCTACTTGAAGCTAATGGGGGATTGCAATTCATTGAACCGAGTAATGTCTCGCTAAAGCTGAAAACATTTAACAGTAGAAGTTACTTTACTCCAGTAAAGAGGGAAGCTGTGTCTTCGCATGTTATTACAACTCAGTTTCGTTAGAGTTTTATGCAAGGTCAAAAGTGAGGCTGACATCTTTTGATGTATTTTTGGAAAAAATCAAAGACATCCTCTTTGTAGCTGAATCCAAAATCACATATGAGAAGCGTGAGAATGTGCTATTGATTGCAACATCCAATTCCCAGAAACAAAAGCACACACATATGCTGAACATGCACAGACAGTGGGCTGTGGCTGTAGGGTGTGGTGCATGTCTGGAGATACTTCACAAAACAGAAGATTCACCTTGTATAAGTGAACGTTAAGAGGAACTAAGCTGTATCTGAGTGCACAGTGTGTACATCTGTGTTTATGTTGTATATGAGCATGTGTACATGTGTTTGAGTGCATTTGACAATTGTCCTACCAGTCTGTATTTGTAAACCATGCTACATAACTTCAGTGCTAATCTTTTGAAAAATGTAGAGCAGCTATATGTATCCTACATTGACTGTAGTTAAGACTGATTTTAAACTGGAAACCGGATTTAAATTTAACTGAAACGGACTGTGCATTGCCTGCGCTGTAACAACTTTGCTACGAATTTTAAAACAGGATTGTAAGGCAACTACAACTGTGTTGCTCTTGCTTCTGTATGCAACGCTTCTGCGGTATCTATAGTCGATAGCAACACTAGCTGAATGCTTTAAATGTAAATGTTCACTACAGTATCAGCTGATGCTCTTAAATGTGGACATTCACTCAGTGTTGTGTGTGTCTGGTTGAAAGGCAATTTCAGGTCTCATTACCCTGTTAGTGCAGGCAGGCACGAGGGGTGTGGCTCAGGGCAGGAAGTGGGGGAGTCATACCAAATTCTTATGTGTGTGTGTGTGTGTGTTTGTGTGTTTGTGTATGTGTGGGAACATCATGGTTGTAGCTTCTATCTGTGTGTCTGAGAAGCAGCCTCATTCCAGTGTGGCAGTGTGCAGCCAGGAGTTGACAAGGCAGTGGTTGACCAAGTTTTACCATAAAGTCTTGTTGTCTGCTGTGCTTTACTATTAGCCCCTGTTCATACCTGGCACTAACATGCATCTTGGGTGATCTGATCACAAGCGGGCGGCTCTAGGTAAAAGTTTGATGCACCCAAGATACATCGAGGATGCATTAATTACGTGATCTGAGTATGTACATCCATAAGGGGATGTACATACTCATTCGCAAACAAAAACAAGTTGTACAATTGCTTTAGTTGGCATTGTCCAGGGCAGTCGGAAATTGCAAAAAGCCCATAGACATACATTAAAAGTGAATCAAATATCTTCGATTTTGTTTGTTTTTTTTGGGTGATTTGGTTTGTCTGGAACATACCAAAAAATAAATCCAGCCTGTACTGGTTTGATTTCTTCTTCTTTAAATTTCTGGCAGACTAGGCACAGTAAGTGCATTGCTGCCACCTGTTGGTTAAAAACAAAAATGCATTTGGTGTTTGAAAATGAAATTGATGTAGATGTTTATTTGCATATAGAGCAAGGAAATTGAGATCCGATCACAAGTGGTCACTCGCAACACATTGTGAAGACATATTCTAATGCCATGCTGGAACTGACGTACTTAGAGCTGCCCGCTTGAGATCAGATCACCCAAGACGCATGTTAATGCCAGGTATGAACAGCAGCTTGGTAAGAGGCAGACAGCTACTGTAGCAAGTGTTTCACTGCAGCTGCTCTCCCCCTGCTGTGCACCCTCTTCAGCGTTTAGGGACAGCTAGGGTCTATTTACCAGGCCGTAACCATTCATAGCCTTAGAGTGAACACCGTGTAACTACATAAAATCATGGTAATTTCTTAATAGCTTCACTGAGAAAAAAATGTCATTATTTAGTTGTTGTACCATGTTAATGAACTGTTACCCATAGTAGCTACAGCAGTAATATTCTGATTTACTGTACGATTAAATAATGACTTAATGGAAGGAGACAGGCTGGGCCTTTCCAAAGGATTAAAGACCCAAGGCCTTTAACCCTGTGATAATATGAGTGTGTCAAGGGTAAATCCACCTAGACTTACTTTATGTACCTATTGAGACTGACAAAAAAAGTTTTTTAAGTAAATTTATTTTCTTATTTATTTCTAAATATGTAGTATGCAATTTTGTGTATACTTTTCCATACTCTTCTACTGTAGGACCACCTGAGCAGGGTTCTACCCAAACTACGGGACTGAACCCTTACTGTCAAACAAAGACTCTACTCTGTTTGCCTGCCAGACTGGATTGGTCTACCACAACTGCTATAGGTCCTTCCTACTGCCTTCATTGCCTCCCACTGTTGCAGTATGGATGGTCACAGCCATACACTCTAGCAACACACACATACTTAGACACACTCAACAAGCGTCCAGACAGAGAAGTTGGGGGGGCCGAAAAAAAAAAAAACAACTAATAGTCACCTTTGTAATCAATTAATAGAGTATTTCTCTAACAGTTATGGAATGATTCATTTTCAACTTAATGGGTAAAGCAAAAATTTCACATTTCCAGGTTTAGAAAAAAATTCCAAAAAGTGTCTATCCTGCAAAATATGCTCCCTTGCTGCTATAGGGCATCTCATCAAAAAGCCTTTACTATCTAACACTGGTCAAGTTTAGCATACTTAAAGATTTAGTCACTTGAATTTGAATGAGTAATGTTTGGACTGGTTCAGTATTTGTTTGATCATTACTGCATATGTGTCTGAAAACTGACAGTGACCTCAACTCCCGGCATACAAACAAGCGCTGACAGACACCAGCACACTGACTTACCAACACAAGTGCAGGTTGGGAATTCTGCCTGTAGATCCTTGGAAGGAGTATCCAGCAAGCTCTTGGTAGGGCTGTCCAGGTAGCGCAGAGGAGACTCTAGGAAGCCTCTCAGAGATGGAGAAGAAGGCAGACTGTCCTTAGTCGGCGTGCCCTCCTCGGAAAAGCATGTGGTGGACAGTACTGCTATATCACCCGAGGCTTCAATCTTCATCCGTTTAGGCAGTGGGGAACATGGCATGCTGAACTTATCTTCTAACACACTGGACTGCTGCTGCTTGTCTAGAACAGCCTCCTGATGCAGAGAGACATGGAGGGGCCCATCATGCTGCTCCTCTGCAGGGATTTCTGTGGAAGTCTCGTTCAAGGTTGCTTCACTTTGGGTCCCTGACTCATCCTTGTTAACTTTCATCTCCTGATCGTTTGGATGAGGTGTGGAGCTGGCTTGAGTTGTGAGAATTAATGGAGCCGACTGGGAGGTGGGTGATGATGTGGGATTGAGGTCCTGAGGACTGGCGTGGGACTGATTCTCTGGCTGAGGGGCTGTACCAGTCGCCTCCATGGTCTGACTGGCAGATACATCTGGGGCTGAGTCCCCAAATTCAGCCTCAAACTGGCGGATCAGTTCTTCGTACTTCGGGTCTATGTTGATAAGACTTGATAATTGTGAGGTGCTGGATGGGGATGTGGAGGTCAGAGGTATGGTGGTGCTGGTGTTGCTGGGGGCCAGGCTGCCGGCTCCTTCTGACTTAGCATGGGCTACAGGGGCCACAGGTGGGGGCAGTCCCATGAGGGCTGGAGTGCTTTCTGACATAGCAGAAACAGTGGAAGAAGGAGTCATTGAGGAGCTGGACATGGATACCTGAGATTGGGCTGGGGCAGGGAGAACTGCAACAGCAGCCTGAGTGGAGTTACTGTGGAGGGGCAGAGAGGGGAGACAACTTGCTTGCAGGCTGGTCAGGGCCGGGGCTCTGTCCATCGTGAGGACTGGTGGTTTTTGTATGGTGATCTGAGTCTGAGGCAGGAAGGTTGGCATGGAGGCTTTCTGCTTGCTCTTCTTGATGATTATCTGTTTGGGTTTGGGCAGGTGAGGGCCTGTAAGCATCCCACTCATAGCTTTTATGACAGGAGATCCCTGGCTACTTTTTTTCTTCTTGGGTTCCTTAGGTTCCTGTTTAATGGCAAGATGTGGCAAACCTTCTGCCTCCAACTGTGGCCACCATTTTTTCAAGTTTTGGCAAGCCAGTGGCGCACGTGGGTCTGGTGCTCCAAAGCCAGAGGAGTGGTTAGAAAAGAGGTTCCTCTTGTAGTGAAGGTGCTGTTGCAGAGCTGCCTGAGTGGAGTGGCTGATGGCTGCTTGGCCAGGTGATAGGGAAGTGCCAGGATAGTGCTGACCCTGCTGCTGACCATTAACCATGCCATAATGTCCCATGGAGGCAATGTGATGGTAGTGCTCACAAGAGTCTGGCTCTTGCTTTAACCTGGACATTGATGGGTTACCATGGGCCTGGATACCTCCATTCTGGTTCAAGCTGAGTTGCTGTGTGACTGGAAGCTTGAAAGGAGCATTGCTGAACTTGCCACTGGTGTCACCAAGCAGCTGTTTGAGCTCTGACATAGGGTCTGAGCTACTGTGAGGCTGGGCTTCAGACTTCACACACATCCATGGGTTCCGCTGTTCAGGGCCTCTGCCTGAGCTCTGCTGCCATTGCTGGGGACTGGGGCTGAAGCCTGGAGGTTTTCCCTGACATGGGAAGGGAGAGGTAGAGGAAGGGAGGGGGGTAGCATGGGGGGGCTGGCCCTGGGACTGGGGCCTGTGGTGCTCACATGACACTGGGGCCTGCTGGCTGGTGTGCAGTCCTGGAGGGACGGACTGAGAGCGTGAGGAAGATGAGTGAGTGCTAGAAGAGGGCTGAATTAAGCTTGAACCATTGGGGGGCTGGGGTGGGAGGTTCTGGGCATGTTGGTGGTGATGGTGGTTATTGTTGTAGGGACTTTGACCTTGAGAGCCAGTAGATTGTGGACTGGTTCCAGATAACTGGGTCAGAGCTTCTATGGCAATGGCTGTCTGCAGACTGATGTTTTTTTCCTTGGCTATGGAGAGCACCTGGGGAGAGCAAGGAATTGGGGGTTTGGAGCAGGGCACTTGGTCTGGGCGAGGGCCTTTAGTTCCCTGTTGCTGCTGGGTGTATGAAGTAGATAGGCGATGGCCACCATTCACCTGGGGATAGGGCTGAGGACGATGCTGTGAAAGGGGTTGCTGTAGATGAGGCTGTAAGTGTGGGGGAGCATCAGCCATCTTGTGGGCACCTTGATTCTCATTGGTTGCCAACTTAATCTTCTTCTCCAGCCACTCAAGGTAGTCTGGACAGTCAGGCCCATCGCAGTTGCAGTTAGGGGGCTTGTGTCCATGTTTAGCTTGGCTCAGTGCTGTCTGTAGGGTATTGAGGTCCTCTGGAGGTTTGCGGATTCCCTCAGGAGGCCCTGCGGAGAGTCTCCCCTGAGCTCCCTCAGTCCCCATCTCCTGGGTGAACCTCTCATAAAGCTGCGCTGTGTTAGGTTGCACAAGAGGGCAGGAAGAGGAGGAAGAAGGAGGCAAAGAGCCGGCAATAGCAGAAAAAGCCACCAGATTGTGGGCATCCTCCACGTTTGCATGGTGGACAGGTTCACCAGGGGTAGCACCACTGCTGCTGTTCCAGCATGGCTGCTGTTGTTGGGTGTCACTGACCTTGCTATGCCCTGTCACCCAGCACTGCCTTGGAGGCACGCGTCCTGCCTTCTGCTGCTCTGTTTCCATAGATGCCTCATTATTATTACGGCAGCGATTCACCCCATTGGCCAGTTCCAGGCTCAGCACGCCTTCCTGGAGGCGGTCATGTGACCCAATTTCCATCTGGCCTCCACTTCTGGGGCCATCCACTGAAGTGACTTCGCGAACAGTCTGAAAAACAGATATGTAGCAAGGTTAGTTAGGTCATAGGAAGCCAGTAAATCCAGGACTGATATGCAAATCAACATAATATACTACGTAAGGCATGATCACCATGTGTCGCCCATGTGTATTTATTAATCACTATAAGTGAATGAAATAAATTAGTATGATTCATCTGTATTCCAAGAATAATTTGACAGAGTATCAAACATCAAAGTAATGTCAGACTCCATTCCATTCTTCCCATCTCTTTTCCAGGGTTTCCCTCCCACCTCTCACACATACAGTGCTGCAGGGTCAGGTCAGTAGGGCTAAGGAAAACTGACTTCAGTGGAGTGATTTCACAACAGGCCTGTTTTGTAAAGCAAGTTGCAGGTCATGTGAGATAGTTTTGCTGTTGTTTATAGATGGACACTCAACTCCTGATCAGTTAGGCTATGCAAAGCAGGCAGAAGAAGTTAAAATATGTAACCCATGGTACTTGGAGAACCACTGGTATGTGGCACAGGGTAGGCATTAAATACATACTGAGAGGTGAGGAAAACAAAATACAATACACAGCATTACTGTAAGGTCAAAAAAAGTCCAATTCCAAGAATTTTTTTATTTTCACATTTTTTTAAGAACTACACAACTATTTTTTTAAAGCAGAGAAGTAGTATCAATAGAGTAAACCTATATATAATAATAAGTGAAAAAAAATCAAATAGTTGGATATTTTAGAAATGTTCCTTAGAATCAGAAGCCCATTACAACCTGTATATGTGTATGTATGTGTACGTATATGCCTATAATACAGGTTGAATTACTTTCATCAGCCAAAAACAGATACTGATTAGTTATTATGGTCTTTGTGGAACAATTGTTGTAATTGCTACTGTTTTAACTTTCAAAGAAAACTTTTATTGAAATATGTTTTCCAGTTGTTCATAATTGGTTTGTTGAGTTTAATTTCAGCTGACCTGTACTCTCAAGTGCTGAAAAGTAATTTCAGCAGCAAAGTGCACCTAAACTAAGGGCCTAATAGTGAAGCGTTCATTCACTGTAGTGATTTTACTACGCCCGAGAAATTTTCATCCAAAACAAGACCTTAAATGGCAAACCTAAGGTGACCTGAATATCTGAAGACAAGTATGTAAAGCTAACATAATCTGTAGCCTAACAGACAGCACCTCGTCTAAACCAACTAAACAAAAACCATGCCTCAGTCCGTAAAAGTACAGTCATAAGATGTATCATAGAGAACTGCTGACCAAGTGTAGAGCTAGAAATACTGACATTCTTTGTCAAAGAGTGAAAGAACATCTTGTTTGAACATAAACTGGTGTTTGAACATTACAGTTATTTGGTCAGGACACTCACATAGAGGGTTTAACCATTAATTGTTGTGTGAACTGAAGTTTGGCTGTGTGGCTGTGTTCACGTGGTGCTCTTAAACAATCTGAGAAATCCTCCTTCAGAGCCTGAGATACACAACTATTGATCAAAATGAACACTTATTTAAAGAAAAATTCAAAATTCACAACTAAAAGCTTGTATAAGAGAACTCTAAAGGTAAAGGGAATTGAAAACGCTGAAAGCAGGCATTAGTGTAGCAGAGACCTTTACTATAAAAACTTGTGTTCCTGCATAAGCTACCACAGCACTACCAAAGGTCACATTATGTTAAGCAGTCATGAGAAGCTGATGAAGTGAGAAAAGGTGAGGAAAATATTCAGGTGGGACTTGACTTGGAGGAACATGGTGTAACATAACAAGACACCCTATGTGATGTTCTAAATGTAATGGGAATAAGGTTTGCACAGTTTGTAGAGTTGATGGCAGAAACAGTGCAAGCTTAAGTAACAGCAAACAGTGGAAAGAGGTACTGTATATTAACGTGCATGAAATAATAGAATTTTTAAGCCCACTTATGTCAGCACAGGGCTTCTGCAACAGTCGTGTCATTCACTTTGTTAGCTGGTCATTTCAAATAACTCTGCAGGGATCTGCCCCTTTGTGAACTTGATTCTGATTCTCATTTTCACTTACTATATGTATCTGTGAAATGAAATCTTGAGAACCACAATTTGACAAAACCTTCCTTTGTTTTCAATGATGAAACAAAAGAGCTCTTTGAGGAGTATGACCCATGTACTGTATTGAACAGAGGCCTCTTTCAATATAAGTGTTTTGGCCTGACAAACAATTTAATATTTTTGATATAAAGCTTCCAAACAAATTTTTGTCTTTACTATTAGTGATTTTCATTGCAAAATATATGCAACAGTGCCTTGCTCCTGCTGTTTGACAGAGTCTCACCTTTCCTACCCTATACCACCTACTCTACAATGGGACCTACTATTGGCCGGGAAAGTGACAAGGTACAAGTAACTGCATCTGTTGTATAGATGGACAAGGTGGTCATTTTTCAATCTGCACTAATTCTTGCAGTCATTGAATCCCAGCATATAACAGCAGAAAATATGGAATGCAGATGCATTTTATAAACACACTGGTTTAAAGTCGTAAATAAGCGAGGAATCCCTACATTTTATCTCTTAGACACGATGTGCTTTATTATCAGCCTTTTCAGCAGGTTTTGAGACTTTCTCAGACATGTGGTAACACTGATCAGTGCAGTCACATACATGTATCTCGCTTCCTCTCTTAGTCAAAACTAGGACAGTTACCACATTAGTAGTTACACTGAAACACATCACCTGACCCAGTGTCAAATTACATTTTCAAAGAATTCTGTTTATTTCAGTTGCTGCTTGTAGCACCAGTTAGGTGAGTATGACTGCACTTGTGTAAAAAGGATGTGGACAGTTACAGGTAATGTTGCTATAGTTGTCTAAATGACTACTAATCTGAGTTATCTTGATATGTTAAAATCAACTGTGTTACTCTGGTTCACTTGAATTCTAAGATGTTACTTGCAAACAGTATTGAGCCCAGGTTAGCTCCTCATAGATTATAATTAAATGAGTCTAGAGAGGAACAGCAAACAAAGATAATTCAACAGCAGGCTGAGAAATCATTGACAGAGTTCATGTTGTGGCTGAACAGTGTATTCCAGCATGTCTAATTGCTCGTGTAAGAGGAAAACAAAGGCAGACTAACTATATAAATACATTTTTGTGTTTGCTCCATTAAAAAGTCAAAGTCTTCTACCTACGTGTTTACCAAAACCACCAAAAGGTACCCAACTGTATCTTACCTGAACCTACTGAATGCTTCATACTCTACTGTTAACTGTAAAGGAAACTTCCATGCATTAAAATTCTGTTTGCAAGTGTAATCTGACCTTGACGGAAGAGATAACAGATACTGCACTATGATAATTTGATGGAGATATAAAAAAATGTCTTACATACACTCAACTCACACTTAAATCAAGCCAGATGATGGCCTCTCACTCTAGCATAAATGTATACTACTTCCTGATTCAGATAGATGTGAACCACCCAGTATTCTATGATCTCCAGCCAGAAAAAAAGAAAGAAGATGGCTTCTGTTTGTAGATTCATCAGTATATGACAGCAGAAGCGAGCATGACGTCCAGCTTCCCTATCATTTGAATATTATTGAAATGAGCCTTTGAAGTGGCTAATTACTGGACAGGGAGTATGCTTGGTTCTTTTGAATCCACCTTCTGCGCCGGGTGTCTGATGGGGGTCCCAGGGGGTGGCGGTAGTATTGGTGAGAGGTGGTGTGCGGTTGGGATTGGGGGTGGTTGTGAACAGCCGGCATGCAATACGTGAGAGGCCCCATGTCTGCACTATCAGTGGCATCAGACGGGAAAGAGGAAGGGGGGAGGAGGAGGGGGGTAGCTGTGTGCGGCAGTTATGAGAACTGCAGTGTTGAAACAGAGTGACTGCAACACTGCACAACCTAACATCCCATAATCACACACTGTCAGTCATACTGACACCCTCTTTTCCTCTTTTTATCACAGCTACATATACAAAACACTCCCACAGACAAAAGTCACATGGGTTTAAAGCACCTCATGTTGAACATTTAGCAAAAATTGATTTTCCTCTGCCGTGCGGGCGCAGATAACAAAAATATCACACCACGCACAAAACAACACTACTTTGAATCCACATATAATATTTGATTAACCTCAATTGACATTTTTGCGAGTGTATGCTGGTTAAGGTTGGATAAGCTACACTCTCACACCTGCAGCGCTTTACACCTATGCGGGTACCTTGCACTGTACAGACCACGTGCTTTGACAAATATTTACACTGTGACAGAGCCTACTTTCTTGCAAGGACTCTAGCCCTGTCTTCTCTCTATGGCACTCCATTCCAAACACAAACTTAAGCAAACACATGTGTACACACACCAATAAGTGCATCAGATAACATACCTAACCGGATCGGACCTGGCAGACCGGACACGTGAATATGGGAGCCCTTTAAACAAGATAAGACTTTACAGCTAGCTCTGTGCGAGAGCAAAGCAAGTGCTGTTTGAAATACTACTGGTGGTGGTGAGGGGGTTAAGTTGCGCTCGTGAATAGACAGCTGAACCTAAATCCTAGATACACAACACTCCCCATCCTCCCTCTTGTCCTCCTCCTTCTTCCCCCACCCCTTCCTTTGCTGCCGTGCTGAGCAGGAACATGAAGCAGAGACCCTGACAATATGAAGCCGGCTGAGAGCCCGAGGAACAGCGACACATACTTACGTGTTCCTAGACGTCCAGACGGAGCTGCCGGGTGGAGAGAAGAAAGCAGAAGAGGAGACAGAGAGTAGCATGAGACTTGCTCACCGGCACAGCAGCCTACAAGCAGTCCGGCCTTGTTGGGTCGTTCCTTTTTATTTCTTCCAGTCTGTGCAGCGCACAGACAGAGCGAGCACCGAAATACACATGCATGCATTCAAACACGCGCACACGGCCAGCCACACACACACAACACACCTCCCCCCAGCACAGCTCGCACGTTTCTCATTCTCTCGCCTCTTCTTATGGCTGATGCTTTCTGTTCTCTCCTTTTTCCTTTCTCATTATCTCTGTCTGCTCCTCCCTTCCCTTTTTCAATATCCTCTTTCTTTCTCTCTGCTACACATGCAGTCGGCTTCTCTTCGCAGCCCCCACCTTCCCCCCTTCTCCCTCCCTCCCTCCCTCCCTCCCTCCCTCCATTCCCCTCCCTCTCGCGCAGCCTCTCCCTCCATCTCCTCTCCTCTCTCTCTTCAGAGCGAGAGGCCATTATCTGAGCCACAGCGGGCACGTACGATGGAATGGAGGAGTGTGCAGTGAGCAGAAACAGAGAGAGCTGTGAGGGACAGTCGCTAGCCGCGGCAGCCTAGGAAACAGCACAGTGCAGCAGAGCTCTTACCAATGAGGAAACGTCTCTCTGTTTCTATCCACGCCCTTCAACATTACTTGACCTACTACATTAGATGGTGTTACATACAAGGCGATGTTGTGTTCTGTTTATCCACAAAAGCCAAGTATTGGCAATTTCAGCAATGACATAACTTCTTTGCTTTTGAGTGCAGAGGTGAACCGGCGGCCGCCAAGCGAATACACAATCTCAATTCACAACGGCATCAAAAGGAAAACGAGAAAGGAGCAGAGAAGAGCAACGTTACGTTGCTTATTTATTCCTTCTCCGAAGGCATCTGCTTTTCCTATACGAAGATTTAATTCCACATCTGAGGGTCCAGATTCGGCTCAGCCCTGGGCCAAAAGAGAAGCCATCGATAATGGTACCTCGATGTCCATTTTCCTCCTCATCCCCGTTCATATCCATCGCCCGTACATCGCTTGCAACAAGAAGCTTCAATCTTAAACCTGGGGCTGCTAATAGATCCTCCAGCAAGGCTGCATGCACAAGGATCAGAGAGATCAGCAGATGAAGAGGGAGCTGGCTCGCTGGCGGTCTTGCCGGCCCCTTCGCCAAGATCCAAAGGATACAGACGAGGTGGACGGTTTCTGACTGAAGGAAGAGGAGGGCGACTTGATATACAATCATTTATCAAAATCCTCAACTCACTCATCTTCAAGGGGAAGAAAATGGAAGAATGATGGCGATATGATCACAACAGAGGTAAAGCAGCAAGACAACTACACTGGGCAATGAAGACAGAACAGTGGAAGACACTTCGACATCAGCAAGCAAGGGTAGCGGGATGAAGAGAAGGGAATGGAGGAAGACGCCGAGGAGAGGGAGGACAACAAGAGGGAAGTCTGTGGAGATAACAGTTGAAAGCAAGACAGAGTCGCTCAGCTATTCATGTGACTGATTCTGAAACAGCAGGGAAATCATTACGAAGAGGAAGACGGTACAAGCAGAGAGAAGATCAGCAGGTTGTTGCCAAAACGAAGACAGCAACCACAAGCAATCAACCCGTTACAGTTCGCTAAGGAAGCAAGACTTCTGTCCTCTCCTGTCCACCAGCCAACGATAGCGTCCTTTTGTTGATCTCTCCTCACTGTTGTTTCGCCTTGGCGTCAGTGCCATTGTCATCATCAAGTCGTCATGATCGCTGGATGTTTCCTCTCACCCACTTGCTTGATGACTGGCCTTGTGGTGTCTCCTGTCTTCTCTCCGACATTGCTGGAGTTTTGAAGCAGATTAGCCAGGAAGAGGGGGGTCGGTGTTGGGGTAGGTGGGTGGGTGGCTGGATGGGTGGGTGGGGGGGTGCGAACATGGCCGTCTCCCCCATGCAGATCGCTGTCAGCTCCTGCGTAGTGTTTTTCTGTTATACTACTGAGCATGTGCCAGCTACGCTGCGCTATGACTGATTTAACTTTAGAAACCTTTCCCTGCTTTTCCTACTTTGGCTTTCCCTGTTTCTCGTGGTTACTCTTCATCTCTCGTTTTCTCTGGCTTTCCCAGTCTGCCTCTGCCTCCCTCTCTCGATTTGCCTCTCTGTTTTGTTTCCTGAGCCTTTTCTCCTTCTAGCATAGCTTATTGCATTACCGTTCCAACACTTTCTGACGCACTCGCGCTCTGGCCCTGTAAATTGTACACTGTCTGTCTCTCTGTTGCCACACATATTCGAATATACACACACAGATGAGCGTCAATCCCAAAGAGAAACACAGCGCAGCCTAATCTGTCTAAGGAAAGGAGAGAAGTGGAGCATTAGGTCACATGACCAAGGAGTGCCAATGAGCGAGAGTGAGAGCGGTGAGCAAGAGAGGTAGGAAACACATGTGGCGATGACGTAGCTGCTTCGTCATCATCATCAGTGTCTCCCACCAAGACGCTTGCCTCCACCACTGGGTGGGCACATGTATCATCCTGCACATGCCCACTCTCTATTATCACCAACACCACACACCAACGGACATTCGAAAACATGCGCTACCATTCCCCCGACTGACTTGTGCTCGCGCTCTCCCCTGGCTGCAGTGACACAGCATTACTAGCTGAGGATTTGACTTGAATCACATGCTCTCGCCGCACAGTTCCTCATTTCAAAGAGTGACTGAACACAACAGACCTTTTCTATGCTTTGGCATCGTGCCGTTATCAGAAAAGTCAGACCACTGAGTCTTGAATCTTGAGGTAATACTTGCTATACTACCCTTGCCAAAAATATTTAATTTTTCAAGATAATGTGGTCACGGCTAGAAGAGGTCTTGGCAGAACTGGCAGTCATCACAGCTAGATCTAATATAAACAGTGCTACGAATGAATGACAAAACATGGCTATAACAGTTTCACAGTTTTTAAATGAACATCAAGCAAACAGAACATAAACATAAAGTGAACTTGTGACCTAGAGAAGAGTACCATTCTTATATACCAACAGGTAACTCACTCACTCCTATAGTAAAAACAAAATCACAGAGTGAGTTTGTCCCTGTTTATGTATACAGCTGAGTAAAACAAAGAAGTACATTTTGACCAAAGCATCATCACAGAAGAAGGAAACCCAAGGATTGCGAATACAGCTGTTTCCCCACACATGATGCAGTCACTAAACAACACACTATGAATACAGTATAACACCATTTACTGTACATAGGTAGATGAAACTAAATTACAGTATGAATACCCTTGATTGAAGCACGCATTCTTTCATGAGTAGAGAGTCTTACTGGTTGATTAAGTTAAGCATTGCTAATAGTGTTCTTGGCTTTAAGATGTTTCTGAAGCTGTACACAGAAGCAACAGCATGATGCTGCCATTCAGGTTTGCCCAAGAGAGCTGTCCTGAAATCACCTGATGGAAACAGTGGGTTACTAACCAACAGAACAAGATTGGTCACATTCTAACAGAAAGGCATAACGTCTATAGCCATGTCCTACTTAACTTCTGATTCAACTGTTCTCTAACATTACACTGAGACACACTGAGACCTCATTGGAAGACACTGGAAATTACAAAAACTACCCAAGTATCTAAACATATTAATGAAAATGGAATGGAAAATATGACACTTACAGGAAACCTGCTGTAACCAGGCATTGATAGAGAGGATGGCACAAAACAGACTCCAACTCTCACATCGATCACTTCATCTCACAACGTAGTCAAATTATCATCCAAATGAGTTGTTTTACACCCTCGCCTCTCTTTTTCTCTCTCCCTTTCTCTCTCTCTCCATCTCTCTCACTTCTCTTTCTCTTACTTCTGTTTCTCAGCAGCACAGAGGAAAGGTCTAGTTTGTAGGAGGGATGACTGACAACAAAAGTCCAGCCTCAGCAGTGTGTGTGTTGACTTGCATATGACTAAGCCTGAGTCATCTTTGGCTTTTCTTCTAACCAAAGTCCTGACACACAACCCTCACACAGAGAGAAAGCTTTTTTAAATTTTTACCAGCACATTGTTTGTGGGAGGTGTGTTTTTGTGCCTGTGCGTGTGTGTGTCTGTGAGAAACAGAAAAAAGCCAATAAAGAACAAATCGTTCAGATTCAGAGGCTCAGTGGGAGAATTGATGTGTTTTCACTATCCCTGCACTTTCATCACCTTTAATTAATGGGAAGATTTGAGCTGTTTAGGGTAAAAAAACACACTTTCTATAGCAGCCATTAAACAACTCACATGAGCATCCTGGTCATGACATGAGGGCACTTTCCCCTCCTCCCAGCTCTCCCTGTCAGCTTACTCCACCTCTCTCCACCACTGCTCCCATATCCCCAACCCCCCTTGTTACCCTGCAGTCTAATGGAATCAAGGTCATCTGATCTGACACACTCAGTGACTCTCTTTCCTTCCCCCTCTCCCTCTATTTTTGCTCTCCGTCTCTTTATCTTTCACTTTCTTGCCCTGTTCCTGCCCCCACCCCTCCTGTAACACACAGGCCAGTTTCCCATATGTACACAGAAGCAAAGGCACCAAAGACTCGTGCAAATGCAGAGGCACACTTTAATGATTTTTTTCCCCACACACATACATGCTAGTATGCATACAGTATTGGATTGCTCACAGAGGGTCACTGGGTTTATTGGTAGGCGGGACAAGAGGCTGCAGGGCTGCTCTCAGCACATTAGATTTAACAGGGTAGAAGCAACACAAAGTGTTTGAGCCTCACGGAAGTCTTTAATTATTGAAAAGGATATTGATAGTAAAATTGGTGACCAGCTTTTTTGTACAGGATAACACATTGTTTTTTAACTTGTTATTTAATTCTTGTGTCTGCCTGTTTTGCTGTATTTTGTCTTTGTCCCTCATTGCCCCCCCCCCCCAACACACAATTTCCCAGGCAGGCTGGTATTAGGTTCAGTGTGTGTTTGGGTTTGGATCGTAGTAACAAGTGTAGGGTATCCAGTCTGAGTCATAGCTCCTGACATTTGGCACGTGCAAGTCAGCACGAATAGCCCAGCTGGGGAAGGCCTGCCCCCTCTACCCCCCCCCCCCCTTCACTCCTCACAAAGAGAAAGAGAGGAGTGGTTTGGGAGGGAGGAGAGAAAAAAATGGAAAGGTGGTGATGGGTGGGGGGCAGTTCGGCAGGGTGGAGCTGTTAAAAAATAACAAGGAGGAGGAGGAAGAGGAGGGGGGCGCTGTTTTTGAGAGGCAGCTCTTTGTGCCTGAGACTTGGGATGTGAAAAGGAGAGGAATGTGATTAATATACAGAATTTGCTAAAAAAAAAAAACAACAAAAAAAAAAACCAAGAAAAAACCTGGGTCGGAAACAAAGAGAGTGGACAACAGACAAAAAGGAAAGGGACGGGAAATACATTTAAATGCTTCAAAACAATAAAAGAACACTGTGTACTACTACCTGCCAGGGTAATGTGTGCCAAGTCATGAAAAAGAGCTGAGCAGTCAAATCTGATTGGACGATGATGTAATCATTAACAGAACATAGCTGTTGCAAATACTAGAGCAATTTGTGAGAGGCATCACAGCCTGAATGATTATGTGGTGAGTTTTTGGGGACAATATTTCCGTCCCAAATCATAAATTTCTCAGACTTGAGAGAAGTGGGAGAGAGAGAAAGCAAGAGAAACCTTCCTCAGCCCTGCACAGTGGCTTGTTGCCAGCCTTGTCTCTCTCAAGACTTGGGCTAAGATTAGCTCCCCATATGTTCAAGTCAGGCATAGCCAGGCTTAAAGGGCCAGTACTAAACTGTGGCAAATCAGAAAAATCTTCACTGTGCACCATGAAGCCATGTAATGCTTTATATACACTAAACATCTGGATTTACAGCCAAGGTCACAACTGGTTTTTAATCATGCAGATGAAAGGCAGGTTTCTAGAAGACGAAGGCTAGATAATGTTTTGTCCTTCTTATGTGAGTTTTTTCAGAAGCGAATACATGCCATGCTTTTCTACTAGTTTTATGCCTTGTGTTACATTAAAATCGGCCCAATCCCCCACCTTTTTTTTAAGGTATCGGCCTCCACTGAATTTACTTATATATATGCTTCGAAATCAATACTTTCATGTGTTTTTCAACAGTGTGCGATGAAATCTCCAACAGCTGTGGCACTGTGTTACATAAAACCTGGCAGTGTCTGGCAACAGTAGAATTCAGGACTGAATAAACTGCGTGCCCAGTGGGAACGGCAGAGGAGCCGCCAGAGAGGTGAGAGTTAAAGAGCTCCAGCAACAGCTGAGGGCTCCTCCCCCTTCGCTTTCCATTCATTTTTTATTAACTGCGGCACCAGGCGGCTGACAACCTCCCTCCGACATCAAACACAGATACCACCAGCCATGCCAACAAGCCACCGACCACAACTCATCATGCCATGCAGGCGATCGATCCGGCCCAGGAAATCGATGTAGACTACGGCTGTTATCAGTGGTACACGCAGATATAAGCAGAACTATATAGGCAGAACTTAGCAACTCCATATTTATTAATGATTGCATGTTAGTGAGGCAGTTGTTTGTGACTATAAACATTAAAGTGTCAAGTGAAATCCCATGAGGATGTACATGTGCTGTTTTCAAGTCCTTTGGGGGGGTCTTTGATTAAAAAATGGTCATTTTACAACAATTAAAGGAAGCCTGACTGGCAGTCTGGTAGCAATCGACTCTTCCTGGGTTTGACTGCAGGGCTGTTGAGGACAGTTACCGGTGAAGTGTAGCTTGTCATCTTTTTACTCACAGACAATGATTCAGCTTAAATTCATATAATCGGTATCATCAGGCTTAAGGAAAATCCTGTATAGATACAGTAGTGTCACCAAGTTAAGGACGCATTATAAAATAATGATTTTCGGGACATATAATTAATCTTTGTTTATATTTGAGACAGCGCTGTAGCCAAGACAGACAAAAACAGAGGCATATAACACATTACGCTGTATAAGCGTCGTTTAATTTTGACAAACCTCGTGCGGTTCTTACAGCGAAAGACGGCGAAAGCCGACACAGAATGGAAGACGTGATGTCAAACCCTCCACTTCCGGAGTCTGCACTCTATACCAAACCCTTTACTACACACGTGTATGCGGGGAGGACTCGACGGTCACGTGACCAACCTCGGATGCCGGACTAGTGCTAAAATTGAGGCAATGATGTCATCAGACATTCAGTGTTGCCACGGAAACTAGGTCAGCGTTAACCCTTTGCGAGCTGGGCCGGGGATTCCACGGGCGGCCAAACATATGATTAACAAACATTCCATCTGCTGTCACGCACTCGGCGGTTCGAGCATTTCTACTCTACACTTGACTCATTGCCGCCGCTCCGCACTGTGAAGTTCATGTCATGTATGAAGAGGAAATCCTGTGTATGGTCGTGGAAAAAAAGAATCACGCAAGCGCGATTTGTTTGTCTTGTAACCTGCTGCGGTGACCTCTTAATTCAGTTTTGCTTCCTGAGCAGCAAAAAGAAATACTACGTGACTCTGCTGTAAAACAAGCAAATCACTGAAACTACTGCTGGACTTGTTTTTGACCATGTCTCTTATCACACACTGTTTTTATGTTCCAACATCTTGGAGCTGTTGTGTGGGTCCTGAAAATACTTAATGATACTGTATAACTGCTCATTTAAAACGCCAAAAATAGTGCCCTCAGCTTGTTGGGTGTAGACCATGTTTGTCTTTGTGTAACCAGGGAAATGACTGACAAGGAAAAAAATTTCTTGAGATAAACACTCCACCGAGGACACACACAGCAACCCAGACCCTCTACAAAACAGGAGTGCAGGAAAGCCACAATTGGAGAGAGCACAAATTTGTTGAACACAGTCAACGGCTTCTTTCACAAATGGACAGTTCAATGATTTTTTTTTTTTGCCTGTGAACCAGATGGTCGTATATACCTTGTAGATAAAGAGACTGTCCACACATGGACAGGGATTAGAGCTGGCTTAGAGGTAAACTAGAGTATGCTAGTAGAACTGAGATAAACCCATTCATGACGTTTGAAACCGATTGATGAACCTATATTTCCTTTCATTTTAGTGATGTGAGTGAATCTATCTAGTTAATGTCTTCGAGTCGTTACTTGTCACTTCCACGCGTTTACAACCCTGAAATGTTTCCCTATGCATCTGATGGCAAGTCAAGTCAGAGGTTCATCTCCTCTAGGTGGAGAGGACGTCACAGATTCTTCTAACGTTAAAATTCTTAATATGCTTTCTCTGTGAAGCTTCGCCGCTCAAACTTCCTTTTCACATAAACACACAAGCGTGCCCCGATTCGGCAAGCTGTAGAACAGCAGCTCTCATCGGCCGCACGCCACAGGTTACTACGCCCGACAATCAAACACGTACGCATGCGTGACCCACTAACTTTTACTCCCTTTACCTCATTTGACTCCAGAACCTAGGAGAAGAGGGACGGCCCCCTGGCTCCTGAGCCAGCGCGTAGGGTTCCTCCTCCTTCTCCTCCTCCCTTCTCCTCTCCCTGGTCTCTTGCATCTACACATGCCTGACTCTGCCACCAATCAGTGGGCAGCGTGGGACGCTTTAAACTGAGGACGCCGCCACTTTATCACTAAGGAGCTCGGCTCGCCGCGGCTTCGAAATAAAGCCAAAGTCGCCAATTTGATATATTAAGCTTCCAAGCAGGGCAACACAATTTTAGAAAAAAAACGCCTAAAGTTGACTGATGGGCTAATATTAAGAGCTCATGTCTGTGCTGGAGAGAGCAGCGAATAGTCTGGCATCCTAGCGACAAAGGGCTCTACCCATTGACACGAAAACATAAACAAATACTTACATAAAATAACATTTGGTAAAAATGCACGTGGGCATAGATGCACATAGAAGGACTAGAAGGACTGGTCGCTGTGTAGACAAACCATCACATTTACACCTCCTAAGAGCCTCGCCACACTGATGAACCAACAGCTGAGAATCAAAGCAACATGGACAGAGATTCTGCACAGGTGACAGGAATGAGACACACACACACACACACACAACACAGGTGCCCTCTCTTACCTCAGCTGCCAGTTTAGAGTTTCCCAAACAGCCTCGACTGTTGTCTTCAAAATATTCCACCTTTATAGCCATTCAACAGAACAAGAGCAGGGGGAGTAAGAAGGAGACGGAGAGAGATGGGAGGGGGAGAGAATAACAATCAATAGAATAATGCGACAAGGGCCTGTTCTAAAAGACTGGTCATTAAGGACACTAGGACTACCAGGTACAACACGCATGCTATTCTGCACGCAATCTTCTTATCATTCCTGTCATCCTCAGCAAACATCAAAAAGCAGCCGTGCACACAAATCTCTTTTCTTTGATTTGTGCTCAAACAGTGAGCCGGCACTTCCCTCTACTGCTGGCACAGAGAATGAGAGACAGCAAAGCGAGGGTTCAATTTCAATTATAGAATTATGTAATGTCTGTATCCCGACCTGGCGCAGCCTTCCTAATATATGCATTAGACAAATCGGCATACCTGAGTTTTTTAAAGGGCAACTTGGCCAAACATGCACAAGTGTCAGTGGCTAGGTTAGCTGAGATTAAGATGTGATGGATGGAAATGGTTGATCAAAGCAGGGCTGATAATCATAAGACAATAGCATCTTCATATTTGGCACAGCATGCCCCCCTTGTCTACATGGTCCTGGCTGTCTCAATGTTAAATGATGTGTTTTGTCTCGAGCTGTACCCCCGTCCCGCCAATCTCATCTCCCACCCCCTCCACCCCCACCCACCTATCAATCCTAAAATAGTCTGGAGTGATGAATATTTACCCTCCAAGCCTCTGAGCTGCCTTGGTTTGTACTCCGTCCGCTGGCCGAATCCCCATCAGAAGGCTCCGGCTCCCTCTTGTCTTCACCTCTGTCCCTCTATCCCTTTCTTCTCTCTCTCTCTCTCTCTATCTCCCTCTCTATCTCTTCACTCTTCTTTCTCGGTCTCTCTCTCTCTCTCCTCTGTTGTTCCAGCAGCCCATTCAGGAAGCCATCTTGTGTTTTTAATCTGGTTTTACATGAGCCCTCGTACGCACGTTCTCTCTCTCTCTCTCTCTCTCTCTCTCTCTCTCTCTCTCTGTCGCTTACTCACTTGCTCTACCCCCCTCCCTCTCTCTCTCTCTCTCCTGGTAGTATGCCAATAGGTCTACCACACACACACTCATAGTCGCACACACACACACCCGAGAGAGGGATTTTTTTCTCTGTGATCACTATCGCTCCTTCCTCCCACTCGTTCAGTTTTTTTTCTCTTCTCCTTCTGCATATATAATGTGAATACCCCCTCAACCACCCCCCTTCTGTGTCTCGTCAAAAATAAACACTCATGAACAAATGTACACACACACAAAAATACACACACAGAGCTTGCTGGAGAGACGTCACGCTAGAGATAGCACACAAAGGCAGTCCATCCACCAATCAGAGGCTGGGCTGGGCTCTGCTGCTAGGGTGAAATTGTAGGAGAGCAAGTGAAGGCGGCGGGAGAGAGAGAGAGAGAGAGAGAGAGAGAGAGAGAGAGTGAGAGAGAGAGAGAGCGAGAGGGAGCGCTAGTAAAATGAGGAGGTAAAAATACAAAAAGAGAGAGACTGTGAGTTTGTTTGTGAGTGTGTGTGTGTGTGTAGAACCATACAAAAGAGAATAAGAGGCTGACATAAAGAGACAGAGTGAAGGTGGACAGGAGGTGTGCAGGTGTGTGTGTGTGTGTGTGTATGTGTGTGTGCGTGTGTGTGTTGGGGAGGGGGATGGGTCCTCTCTATGCCTGTCAATTATCTCCTCGAACTCGCCTTCCCTGAACAATGCCTCTGGTATGTGGTATCGCTGAGCACCATCTGTGTCAGGGCTGCCTGTAATAAGTGGACTGGACTGCACAGTGCACACACACACACACACACACACAAAGACCCTCCCAAACTGCCACACAACCCCCCTTCTGACAAGCAAAATGCACAATTACACAGCAGAGCAGAGCATGCTGACTCAAACGAAGTGGAGACACAGAAAATGAGAACTATACCACTGATAAACATCAAAGCTACACAACTGCAAAAACAAAGTTTTCATATTGCAAAAAAGATCAAATAATCATCAGCTGTGATTGTGTTCACGTGTGCAAATCAGTGATCTGTAAAGAAAACACTACCTCAACCTTTCACTTAAAGGAAAAAGCTGCTGGGGGCTTACATTTCTTTTTGCCAGAGTCTGCACGAGAATGACATACCAAGCATATTTTGGAAGCCTGTGTCCATAATGTTTACATTCTGAGTGTGAGAAATCATCTCCAGCTTGTACCTTTTTAAACCAAATATTAGCGCATGACTGCTGAACATAACCACAAAAGCCAAGGGGAAATGTTTTTATCCAAATCAGCAACTGGGCACCGCTGCAAAGATGCATTTCTCTCTTTTTTTTTACGAATCCTTCTTAAAAAAAAAAAAAAAAAAACTGTCACTGAGCAGCTTCTCTGAAATTGGAAGCTTAACAAAAAACAAATAGCGTAGCGATACAGTCTGCTGAGATATGAAAGTAAGCAAAAAGCGTGCAAGACAGAAAATGGTTGCTGAATTAGAAACCTCTGAAAGTCAGGACAAAGTCACTGAAAGTTCAGCCAGCCTGGTGAAGGCACGGCGGATGGCGGCGAAGACACAGACAGCGAGAGGCAGACAGAGACACCAAAAGAGAGGGAAACAAAAAAGAGAGAGGGAGCTGACGTGTGGCGTTGGGAGGTGAGGCAGCCACACAGTGACACAGCATTTCTGTGTGTCTGTCTGATGCACTCATGTGGCATGGGAAATCCCTTCGGCTGACGTCAGATTGACCACGTGTGTGTATGAATGTGTGTGAATGTGTGTGTTTATGTGGGAGCAGAGGCGTGTTTGTGGTAAGCTGGACAGCAAGTGCCGTGGCTTGGGTTCAGTGTGCTTCGTTACAGGTGGCCGGGTAGGCATAGTACTTGAGGCAGTAGTCGTACTACTACTACCGTCGTCACAATACAAGTGTTTCAGTAAAGGCAGCGGTAATAGTAACTGTGGTAATGACATTAGGGCTGGAGGTAAAATTGTAGTATAACAAGTAAAAGCCACAGAGAGAGCAAAAGAAATGGTAGACAGTAGGACTCGAAAAAATAATAGTTATAGTAGAGGAAATAATAATTCCTGTGCTTCGGGTCTAGTGTAGCAGATAGCAGATAATTCAGAATTAAGAAGAAGAAACAAATCTAATCACATCTTTCATTTGATAAAACTCTCCCCTTCGTACTTTCCCAGCTTTCATCAGACACCTGGCAGTTACTGACAGAACATAGTCAGACACAGATAAAATTCTTATCTACGCACAACCAGCTTCATAATCCTGACGTACACAAGCCTCCATTCAACTTTATTTTATCCACACATGTCCCATTTGGGCTATTACCTACTCACATTTAATAATAGAAGAGGGTGTCCCTCGACCTGCAATCCTGTAACAAACTCTTCCTTTTGCTTACTTTCACAGTTTAACACACCTGATACACACAGACGCAGGGGAGGAAGGCTCATTATAACCGCTCTAATAGCATGTTGTAAAAATTTGGTTGCAGAAAAATGGACAGAGGAACATAAGGGTGCTGGGTTATTTCACATGCAATTACACCAATTTATGTAAATAATGGTATTAATTAAAATAGTCTGTCCTATTTTTCATACTGACAAGTACTACACAGACATAATTTCAATTTTACAACTGTAAACAAATGCACATTATTATTCACAGTATGCAACCTCAATCAGGCTGTTAGGTAAGAAATGGTTATGTGAATGTAAAGGCTTGTGGGTAAAACACATAGAGTTAGGTTCATAAGTATTTGGACAGTGACATGCCTTCATGAATGTAAATACAAAGGGTTTATCACAAGGTGCAAACCACTGGTAACACTCAAGTACAGAAGGGCAGATTAGACTTTGCCAGAAAACATCTAAAAAAGTCTGAAAAGCTCTGGAACAAGATTCTCTGGAAGCAGATGAAACCAGGATTATCTGGTATCAGAATGAAGAGAAGGGAAGAGTATGGAGGAGGAAAGGAACAGCTCATGATCTAAAGCCACAACATCATCTGTTCAACATGGTGGAGACAGCGTTATGACATGGACATGTACGGCTGCCAGTGGAACTGAGTTGCTGGTGTTTATTGATGATGTGACTGCTGATAGAAGCAGCAGGATGAATTCTGAAGTGTAGAGGGCTCTAGTATCTGCTGATAGGACGGCGCCTCACAGTACAGATGGATAATGACCCAAAACAAACTGTGAAAGCAACACAAGAGCTTCTCAAGGCAAATAAATGGAATGTTCTTCAATGACCAAATTAGTCACCTGACCTCAATCCAACTTAGTATGCTTTTCACTTCCCGTAGACAGAACTGAGGGCAAAAAGACCCATAAACAAGCAGCGACTGCAGTTGGCTGCAGTGAAGGCCTGGCAAAGCATCTGAAGGCAGGAAAATCACCATTTGGTGATGTCCATGGATCCAGGCTTCAGATAGTCAGTGACTGTCAAGGATATTCATCCAACCATTAAAAATAATCCTTATATCTTTAATTATGTTTGTAATTACAATTACTTTTAAGCATCTGTAAATGAGGGACTATGTACAAAAATGACTAAAATTCGTAAACCATTAATGTAACATTTTGTTTGATCAGTCATTTTTGTTTAATTACAGGTGAATTCTACACTTCAATCACATCTTGATGGCTTTGTTTCAGATTCATTGATGTGGTGTACAGAGGTAAAATATTGAAAATTGTGCCACTGCCCAATTAATAATGGACCTAACTGTATTCCATTGTCTCATTTAGTCTGTTGAACTCAGTGGATTGTATGAAATTGGATAGTGGTGTATTTTGAAGAGCTAAAGATGAAAAGCTGCTGCCAATACTCTCATTGTACTACAGTGAGCTGGAGAGCAGTTGTCACAGGAGAAAATGGAGGATGTGGTTGCCAGGCAATAAGGGACTCAGCTGCTATATCCATACAGAGGTCAGAAGGCACAGATGGAGGGATTGTGGGGGAGGGATATTGATGGATGGATGGATGGATGGACACTTGGTTAAAGCCTCACCTACTGCTATAAGTCCCTACACTCACCATTGTCGGTAGAGAGATAATAGACCAGTTGAGGTCTTAGATGGCCAATATTAGTATTTTGGAATGAGGTTGTAGGTAGTTATCATGTTATAATAATACTGAATATCTGAATAAATATCAGTTTCAACACTGTCAAAGGCAGGGCAAGCCACAAGGCTTGGCCTAGTTGTGATCTGAGAGAATCTGTATAACAGGGCTGATGTCATCTTTTGTTTATAAGAGCTCAGTATCAGCCCGGTGACCTTAGCAGCACTGCATTATGAATTTTTGGCACCTATGATCAATAACAAAAAGCTCTTTTTACTCATAATGTATTGGAACTCACTAGTGTAAGAAATAGATATGTTTATTAGTACAGTATTGGGTTGATTATAGGAGTGAAAGACAAGATACATTACATCTAAAATGATTAATAGTGGTCTGCTAAGTATGTGACAGCCAGGCTCATTAGATGTAGTGAGGTAGAATTAGGTCCCTTTTACTCATTTTACATCTCATTTTACTCATTTATTTGTAATGTACAGAGCAGTGGAAAGGCAATCCCTGTACTGTCCAGTAAAAATGGTGGGATACGTTATGAGTTTCTATGATCCACAGTATATCCAGTGTAGACTGACCATTCTGCAAATCAAAACGCATCAAATAAACTAAAGATTCCTACTCATTCCCTTTCACAGAGGGGGTTGCCCTAAACCGAACCTCAAAAAACCATGGCTGGTATGGAGTGGATGAGTCAGAGCCACCCAGACAATGGCAACATCAATATTCCTGTGTCCTTACAAGGCTCATAACGGATACTGGAGATACATACTGGATGAAAGAGGGAAGAGGTTTGGCTGAATAGGGGCCGAGTTCTCTCAGAGGTCAGGGGTTTTGTAATATGGAGGCTATTAAGTTCTATTACCCTTCAGCAAGAAGAGAACTCTGAAAAAGACAATGGCCACAATTTTGAACAGGACTGTTTCCCTCTCAGCTGCTGAGCTCACTTCCTGAAATTTTAAACTGCCATGTCCATTGTTAGCAACAGGATGGATGAATATGATTAATGATTCTTACCATGATTATGAGTGTCAACAGCTTTTCTGTCAGACAGGTGTAACAGGTATGTAACTGTCTTATAATGTCTCTCTTTATATGCTTTAGGCCACCAATTAGCAACATTAGAGCAAGTTTTCGCCTAATAACCCTCTAAAACAATTAGTTTTTATTGGTTTAAGACTGAATTGAATTACTGCACGCTAAGGCTTTTTGAAAGGGCGAAACCCAGGAGTTGTTGCTGCCAGACAGGACAGGGCAGGCCTGAGAAGTGCCAATGGAAACCCTGATTTCCTGTTTGTGGCCAAACAAACCTCAGGCGTTTTCCCCTAGACTTCAGCTTTGTTCAACCCTAACATGTCCTTGTCTGCAAAGACATCTACACTCTGAACTAAACTGTAGACATACTTGGTGTGTGTGTCTGTGTGTGTGTGTGTGTGTGTGTGTGTGTGGGGGGGGGGGGGGTACATCTATTTTTTTAGTTAGAATCTGCATAGTAGTGACAGTATGTACAAATTAACAGTAATAAATTGTTTCGCAATAAGTTCTGCTTCTGGAAAAAGAACAAAATGGTGAGTCAGGCAGATAGTGTATAATTAGGGAACTCTATCTATGCTATCCTCCAAACAGTAAAGGACAGGATGCAGTTTAATAACAATATTGTGTTACTTGTGTTTACTTGATCAATACTACATTGATATGAGAAGCCTTTAATCTAAATGTTTTCTAGTAAAATAAAAAAGAATGGATTCAACTGCATATTATGTTTCATTGTCATCTCTTTTATAAGCCTTGTACCAGTGTAGCATTTTAGTATCTTGTGGGGTTCTGTATGCTCACTCCAGAGCTCTAAAAATTCTTTGCAAGAGGGTGAAAAAAATAGAATGAGTTAATATCAATTAATAAGAAATAAAAATATTGGAATTCAGTATGGAAATAGCTCTGCTTTAGAAATGGTTTTATAGGTTAAGAAATATATTCATTCTAGAAAAACTTGTTAGACAACTGGTTTTTAAATGTTAGTGCTGGTAAAATCCTATAAAGGATAGCTAACAGCTTCTGCAATTTTTATTTCCTCACATCACAACAAAACAAGGGATGTCTAAAAGCTACTTATGTGATCTGTGAAGGAATGTCAATAACAGAAACAGTGGTTATGTTCTCATTTTGCTTTCTATTAGCCCCTGGAGAGTATGTGTCCATTCTCTGGACATGCTTTAGTGGCCTATTCTGGTTTTCCCTCCTTCTCCTCCTCCAATAGTGCTGACCGTTTACTGCATCTTCCCGTCCTCCTTCTAGACTTTACCCCCCCCCCCCATTTAAGACTGATGCAAGTACAAACACACACATACACTCTTCTATTAACACACAAGTGCACACTTTGAAAAGATGCACTTTTTTTTCCTTCACACACCCACATACACACACAAACACAAAGTGGCCTAAGGTTAACCCCCACTCTCATTCGAAGCCTCAGAGGTCAGAGGACAAAGCCCAGGCAACTGCAGGAATTCTCCACTGCTGCTGCTCGGTAGCCCTCAAACTCTCTCAGCCACGAAAACACACAACAGACTAAAACTTTTCACTGGTTTGGAATATTTAAGTAGAATGTGAAACATCTGGTGAAGGCTCAGGATACCAATCATAAACATTCACAAGTACACACTCACCATGTTTAACTACATTTAAGGTGAATACATGGGTGTCCCTCTGTTTTTTTCTGACTATTAAAGGCAAAGTTCAAATATTTGAACCTTAAAATAAATTAGTACAAGTAACAAGTATTAGTTTAGTCATGCTTATAAAGCAGACGTCATTGCGTCATCGTATGAACTTGTATCTATAAATGTCTTTGAGTCGACCTCCACCAGTTCTGGGTCTGTTAAAACAGTGATGGTGGAAAGTAACCAAGTACATTTACTCAAGAACTTAACTTAGGTACAAATAGAAGATACTTGTACTTTACCTAAGCATTTCCATTTTATGTTGCTTTATACTTTCTACTCCAACACATTTATTTGACAGCTTTAAAGACTAGTTCCTTTTAAAATGAAGATTTTACATAATTGAAAATACAAAAAACTTCTAAAACATAACACATTTATAACTATTGGTTTCCAACCATTTTCGACTCTGCTCTCCTGCAGAAAGCAGTGTGTATTCAGGGTCACATTTCAGATGTCTGATTTTTCCCTGTAACCTTCTCACATGCCTTAATTCTAATAAATGTTCAAGCGATCCAATATCTCCACAAAAATCAAAGATTACAGGAAAAAATCTAAAAACTACAGAATGATTTATGTATTGGATCTTTTATTTCTTCTTCTGCCCGCTCTCACTGATATTCTCAGGACCCATCCGATTCATCTTGTGTCCCTATATATTAAACTGTATTTGACGTAGTTCAAACTCACTCCACCTCCAGCAGCTAAAACAGTAACATGCTGCCACAACCTGATGCTTCAGTATTAAACATCCAACAATGTCGTATGTAATAATACGTCAGTCAGAGGGACCAAACCAGTGCTTTTACTCTAATGCTTTAACTACATTTTGTTACTTATATTTATGTACTTTTACATAAGGTGTATTTTCATTGAGGATTTTTACTTGTAATAGAGGTTTTTTTACATTGCTGTATAGGTACTGATATTTGAGTTCACAATCTGGAAACTCCTTTCACCACTGTTAAACAATAATTATTGTTCACAAGCAGAAGCTGAGACAGAAGAGAAGTTGCCATGAGACTGATAAATTTCAAATTGGGGATCTTGATTTATAAATAACAGTTGGAGAAGTGCCACAACTGTCAACATTATAGTGTCAGTCACTGACTACTCTGGTAGGTGATTTAATATATAAACACTGCATTTATGGCATATGAAACTGACCAATGATGTAAACTCAGCTGGGAGGAGAAACAGGTCTGATTGACAAATGAAGAATGCCAATAGTAGCAGCAGCGCCTCTAAAGCTTAAAGCTACTTGTCTGAGTGGACATCCCTGAAAAGATGCTTATGATGTCTGTAAAAGTCTGTAATTAAAATACTGTGGCAAGCACAACATATGTTCCCAACCATTTTCTAGTCTTCTGCCGCAGGTACCTTGAGTGTGGTGCTATGATGCCAAAACTAGAACTTACTCATCCTAAAAGCTGAATTCTCCAACAGAGAAAACCCCCAATTTGAATGTGTAATGCAATAACATGAGTGCGTTTTAGTTGGACAAGAAGTATTAGAAAATACTACGTGGGTAAATAAAGGTTGAAATGATATCTGACTTTGAAAGCGAATACACTCTCTAAAGAAGTCATGGGAACCCCAATAACTTTGCTAAACCTCCAACACTAGGTGTCCAATTAACAGCATATGAGATTTTTCTCTACATCTATCAGTCATCGATAATCAGACAGACATAAGTACAAACCTTGGCATTTGTGGTCAATCTATTGTCATGGGTGTTTCCTTATTTTTATCCCATTAATACTTCCATGAGAGAGTAATGGTTGAAAATGGTTGCATGGATGGATGAGAATGGATGGCTGGATGGCTGGATGGGTTTTTTGAATGAATAAACCAGGGCTGAGTGATATTCTTTCAACAGCCTTGAATAGTCATAATCTTGAATTGGACCAACCATCATCTAATGCTAATACAGTATATCCTAGTCAATAAATGTAATATAATCATACAATAAACATGTCAGTACCTCACTCAGTTCCCACTCGTTCCGTCTCTTCCTCAGCTGTTCACATTTGCGCAGCTTGCAAATCTGCTTGCCCGTCTTGCGGTTCAGACAGTTTGCGCATGTACGGCAGTTCTCTTTGCGGAGGCAGGGAGTGCAGGCACCACATTTCTTCCTCCGTTTCCTCTGGAGGTCAACACTTGCATCCAGGGAGGCATCAAAAGGAGAAAGAGAGAAGAGCCCAGCTTGCTGGTGTTCAGTCTCAATATATTTGCTGAGAGGAGATGTCTTCTCTAAGGATTTTCTATGCAAGTGGAGAGACTGAGCCTCCTCTTCATCCAAGGAGAATTCATAAATGTCCTCAGTTGGCGGACCAGGCCCTGCCCTTGGCTTGGGCATGGTGACTGGCTGGCCTTATGCCTATTCTGTCTCTTAATTAGGAAGACTGAAAAACACGGAACAGTTATGTTTAAACAGTAGAGTATGAAATCAGCACCAGATACCATCCAGATAAACCATGAATATTTGGCTGGGATGGCTTCGAGTTTGTCTGGTCCTAACAACAGTTTGACAGGTAAAAACCTTGTCTTGGATCAACCATTGTTATTGACCTTATCTATCTAGATATTAAACTTGCTGGAGAAAGCCTTGATGCCCCTAACTCTCTGGGCTGTGGCCAAAAAAGTAAGCTTGATGTTAATCTAGTCCACTAGTCTGAGCCCTTCAGGGACAACTTAATTTTTATTCTGTGTTCTTGGTCACCCGGGTGGCCCTGGACAATCCGGGGGGCAACTTCCAGTATTCAGTCCATCTTTCCCAACTACCCTGAAGGATGGTCGGTGGTCCACCAGAAACCCTGCAGTGTAGCTGGAGCCCAGGGAGTCATGGCAGTGTCAGAATGGTCAAAGTCTGAAATGGTGCATAGACAGCAAAGAAAAGGGTGATAAGACATAACATGTTTAATTAATCCGAGAATGCTAAAAAAAATACTCACAATATTCTTACCCATTATATATACACATTTCTTTTCAGGCTTACGGATGTTCGTGTCTATATCGCTCCACTTTTTTTTGAGCCAGTGCATGTTTAAATGTAGGTGTCAATTAAATAGAGTGAGCCATAGAGGTCAATTAAGAAACAGAGTCAAGACACTGACTTTATCTTGTCAGATACCAGATACTGCTCCAAACCACCGGAAATTTTGTTATAACCAACTGGTAACTGTTTTTTATGTTACGGCTGATAGACGGATATATAAATAATATAACTGTCTGACATAATGTGATATTAGTTGATTTGCCCTGCATCAGTGTTCAGTCTGACACCCTGATTGCTGTCTGAATACTGTCTGCTCTCCACAGCTGTCAGTGCTGTGCATCAAGTTGGCTCACAGCCATGCAGGCCTACGTGAGCAGTTTGAGAAAAGACTGTGTTTAATGGTGGTGGTGGGGTGGGGAGGGGGGTAATGCTTGTGTCATCCTGAATGAAAGAGGAAGGCTGATAAGTTGATGCTAGGGACAGTCTTCTTTGTCTTGTGGTTGCACGCTCCATTCAACCATCAATGACGTGGATTGTGCCGAGACAACCAAGCGTCTCTTTGCTACTTTTGCTACTACTACTGTCTGGTTTCAGAGCCTGCACTCAATACGCTTTAGAGATATTAACACCATGCAGTGGAGGGTTAAACCCATCTAAATTCAGTGTATCATAAAATATATAGGCTATATTAATGTAGTTGTCAAGTTGCATGTTACAATGGATTTACAATCAATATTGATTTTAAAATATGGAATTTTTTATCTAGGAAATGTGAGAAAATCACAAACTAACTGTTGCATCGCTTTTTTGCATAACACCATCTGCAGGTTTTTGAAAATACATAAAAAAGGCTTGTTCAATAACAAAACTTTGTAATATAACAACACACTTACACCATTTACATGTACAGCCAAACTTTTGAAATTTACAAGTAGTCTAAGATTAGCCGTAAAAGTAGCTAACTAGCTAATGAAAAACCTACATTTTAACGTTTAGCATCAGCCAAACCTCAGTGCTAATTATTTTTTTTGTACAATTTTAATCTAGGCCACCAAACTTCTTAGCGAGTTCAGGGGAAAGAAAGAACTTTTACCAAACGGGGGTCCATGGTGTAGCTTAGAAATATTCGGTGTAAGGATGAAGCTAGCGGCCCTTAGGCCTCTGTGACACTATGGCATAGACTGAAGGCGAAGGCACAGTTAAGACCGGGCAAGGATCAATGTTCATATTCGTCCCCCTGTTTTCCGGGGAGCGTCCCAGAACCGTGCCGTTATAAGGCGCTTTCCCCCTCCACCGCTGGATTTGCGTCAGACGGCGGATTTAAAACCTGCTGATGTGGTCACAGACAGCTGTTCAACCGCAGCACGCGCTCCGCCGGCTCCTCGTGGAGCGCGTGGACACCGCGCGCGCGCCCGGGCACCGCTGTCAGAGCGTGAGTGGGGCCTCGCGCCGCTGTCGCTCCTGCTACTGTGTCCACGTGGTGAACAGCTACACATCCCCGCGGGGGGCCTCCATCACGGCCCCTAGATAGGGGCCAGCGGGCCCCTCAGATTTACACCCCGATAACGCTCCTTATCGTCGGTGGGATACACAACACGCGTCAGGGCTGTGATTCGGGCCACTGGAGTAATTGCTCTAGGTGACAAAAACAGCACTTTCACCGGCCGTGACTTTGATTTACACCCGTGGTATCAATGATTATCCGAAATAAAAGTCTCAGTATTTGATCTCGGTCGAAGCATCGGCGATGTCATCCTGAAGTACAGCCACTCTCACAAAACTTTAAGCCGTGTGATTTATAGCTAAATGATGCAGCGATGGAGTTTGCGTTATTCACAGCTCTGCAGCCATAAAAGACACAAAAGTGGATCTTTACCCACATCTGCGTCCACATGTGCACAACACATTCACAATATTTACTATGAGAAGAGGAAACCTACCACGGACGATGAATAGCTCTTTAAATACCACGATACCCCTCCTCACTCCGGCCTTTAAACGCGTTTGCAAAATGTAAAAAAAAGGATCAAATTTAACAAAAGTACTTGGATAGAATAAAACTGAGTAAAATAATAATGAAAGCAATCTTTTGCTCGAGAGCTAAAAATACGCCTGCAAAAACTTTTCCTCCTGAAAAAATACTCGTGCGCAAAAGAGGAAAGGGAGGCAGAAGTTTTAGCCTAGTGGCCTAATGACATAACTAACTTAAAGCTGCTGTGTTTGGTCGATGGTGCTGGAGGTGAAAACGAGAGAGACAGAGGGAAATCGAGTTGAAGGGTTAAAGTCATCAGTAAATTATGGAGTGGAGTCGTGTCGGCTGGAGCAAGGGGGAGGGTGTGGTCCCAGTGAGGATGAAGGGGTTAAAACTTGGCCCCCTGATGCTAAGATGAAGATCTACCTTTGAGGTCTTAAGATGATCGAGTTCTTTTTTTTATGATGCCACAATGACACCTTAATTTGTAGCTCTGATATTATGAGAGTTCTAAACCAGATGTTGTGACATCATGGGGGGAGGGGGGGGCTGACTGTGGCCCCTCAGCTGCCTTTCTTCACAAGTGGGGATCAGTCTTCTGATCCACAGCATCCTTGGTTGCAGAAGATGAGTTTTGTAAGACTGTTGTGGTGAGGACGGAAAAAGACTGGAGGTTTGGGTAAAGACAGGGCTCGGATCCTGTTGGGAGAAAACGGGCCTTGTGTATGTTACACAGTGAGGACAAGGAGATAGAAACCTCACAGTCAAACTGTGATTTATCATATTAATTTGTGACCTACCTGTGTTCAAAAATATAAGAAAAAAGAAGTACACGACTATATTTATCAAAACGTTTGGTATGGGCACTCCATAATATGACTAAAGTACAAAATAGATTTTATAAATTCTCATGATGTTGCGTGAGTTTCTGAGACAAACTTGAGTATAGGAAATAATCCCTCCAAGTTGGCACCAGTGATTATTACATTCAAATTCCACTGAGAAAAAAATATTTGTCAGTCATCAGCCATTGCTTGACTTTGTCCTGAAATGACTGCATGTTTTGCAGGTTTGGAAGTTATTGTTTCACATAAAATCAGATTCAGGAACTCACAGTAGTCTGTGCATAACAAAGTTTGATGCTGATTCAGTTGACAACTGAATGTACTTTAATTGACTGTATATGAAGTCACATGAGTCAGACTGAAACAGAAAAAAACGTCTGTGGTTTCACTGTTCCCATAAATATGACTTCACAATACAGACGGCTTCATAACGCTGTGTAAAATCAGAATTGTCAGATGGGGTCCCCAGACCACAATGTTATCTACGTGAGGTCTGTGTCCTACTGTGCATCTATTTATGGTTCTTTGACAGGAAAACCTGTTTCATCTGCAATAAAACATCTCACCGTGACTCCATGTACATTCACTTTAGGTGCACATTATGCACTAAGAAATAACATGTCAAAAGACTATGACTACATCAGTCTATTCCTAAAATTGCTTCAAAAATATACATTAATTGCTACTGTGAATCTTCATCAAGAGTGTAGCTTCAAAATCTGTTTTAAAATTGAGAAGTGAAATCAACAGAGGCAATCATTTTCAGAGGACCTTATGACTAGGACCACAATATTTAACTTCACAGAATACACAATTTTTAATTAGGGTTATCTCTCAGTTATAAAGACTTTATTTTTACACCAGGTTAACACTACATTAGAGGCGATTTAACTAACACATTAACAAAATTCCATAAACACCAAAAGCTAACCGTCAACATTTCTTCTGAGTAACTTGGCCATAGTAATATAATACATAGTTTTATATATTGTCTGTAATTTGAGTTGTTAACCTCACATTCTCTTTGTAGAAACCAGGAACCTCTATGTCAGTGACATGAAGGGCCCTGAGTTCGATGGTGAGCTGATTTCAGCAGACACACAGATCAGCCCAGTGGCCATGGTGACATTCATAATGGTATTTTTAAATCATGTATACAAATAGATAAAGATTCATACAGTGTCTCTGACTGTGAGATTTGTGATGCACTAAAGGATTGTTTTGGATCATTTGGATCACAGTGTTGAGCACCAAACTGACTGGGTCAAATCTTTTTCATATTTCTACATGTTGAAAACTGAAACTTCTGAGAAAACTACCCATAGTGTTTGGCCATAATATGGTTAAATAAGAACCTTCTGTAGAGTTAAAGCTTTTAAGGCTCTAATTACAGGAACACAGGAACAGGAAACACTGTACACAAGATATAACTTCAGCAAATCCTTTGTTCTTGTTTAATAAATAATAATTTAAGTTGAATAAAACAGGTGAACATGAACCTGAAATTCTCCCAGAGACCGTCCTAATAATAACAGCTTAAACAGCTTCAGTCACTCTACATCTATCTCACCTGCACTGAAAGGAAGTGCTAGTACCAGCAGATGTGAAAGTGTATGATTGAGGGCGGCTGCAGTATCACATTCTCATACATCAGCGTGTTGATTCCAGTGGTGCAGACAAAATGATCAAATTATTGCAATGAGGAGAAGACAAGCTACAGAGGAGAACAAACCGAAAAGCAAACAGAAAACAGAAGAATGCTGGAAAAGGAATCAGACAGGAATATAAAAAAATGCAACATTAATTTCCACTAGCAGTTCACACAGGGAGCCTTTGGAACATACATTATTGAATGAAGGGGCTCATTTAAACTTTAATTTAGGCTTTTCTAGACACGGCCTATTTGCAAGAAAAAACTTCAGGTATAAGCTGTAGCAGCACATCCACCTGATCAACAGCCACTAAGTTTCTTTCCTATTGGTTTCTTTCCTCTTGTTTGGAGTGTAAACAGTAGTCACCTGCACACATCTATTTAGAGAAACATGACATAGGCAATGAAATACTGTGTGGGAAATGTAGGGGATGGATCACTTACAAAGCTGATACCTACAGCTGAAACAGGACAGCATCAGATTGTGGTCTGTTGTTTGTTTTTATTGGAGCTTACAATTTATGTCTGAACTTGATGGAGCCTGAAGTGACACAAAAAAGGACAATCTTTGTCATGTAACTGCTCGGGTTGGATTTGGGCCCAGGATTAAAATCATCAGTGAAAAACGCTGTTAGAAGTATAGATCTGGAGTAATATGCACTGTGATTAGCTGGGTTCGGATTTGATACGAGATGGAAATGTTTTGTTACATCTGCAGATTCAGTCAAAACTGTAACCTGTTTACTGAACATTTGATGCTTTTGTACAACAGAGGTTTCCATGTGAAATGGTCCATTTTCAACTGTTACAAGGAGTCTCCAGTTTGTGTAGGTATATCCTGAAATGCATACACACAGGGAATGTACCAACTCCCCTTCCCCCTAACACATCACCCCTTAGTCTCATTGTGGTTTGGTCTGGATGTCACCGAGCAGTAGTCTCTTTATGTCCGGACCTGGAACTTGCCAGCCTTGGTCATGTACTTGATGCCTTTGAAAGGTTTATACTTCTCACCATACATGTCCAGTCGATTCACCTTCAGCCCTGTCAAAGGAAAATTGATTATTTATTAAACAGTTAATTTATCAATACTCTAAAAAACACAGTCACAATGGCCTGGTGTGAATCTTCCAGGGAGATTTGATTTCCAGCAATGTCAACATGAGGTTTCTACACTAGGTCACTTGATATCCACTTTCAACTTCGATCTCAACTTAGCCGCAATTTGTGCCACTCATGTATTATAATTCCTTCAAAGTCAGCATCTGTTTTTTCCCCCAAAGGTATCAACCTAGTCAAAGTTAAAACAACCAAACAAACAATTATTATTTTTATTTTTTTAAAACTCTAACCTTTGCTCTGAAGACACTCACAGAATCCTTAAAGAGTGTTTTAACAATCTGGGTGAAAAACTGTTCATTCTGTTGCATGGTAAAAATATTGTTTTTAATAATTTCACAAGTTCTGCCTCTTTTATCTGATGCAAACAAAGACAGTAAAAGGGAGATGATATGTATGATCTCAGTTTGTACAAAGTGAACTGATATTTCAGCTTTTACATGACATACACGTCATTTCACTCTGCCTGAATCACAAAATATATTAGTCACCTCAGAAAGGGGTTAAAAAACACATTTCTAATGCAGCAGTAGTATTGTTCCATCCAGATGAAGAGTGTTGAGAAGTCTTTGATGATATGGACCATTTCCTAAAAACGGCAACAGGTGTTGTTGTATGACCTTCTGGGGTTCTTTGGTTTGTTTTTTTAAAGGTCATTGTTTTAGGGAAAATCAGATGTTTGTGACTCAAATTTAACTGTAACACATGAGTGACACAAACTGGGGCTCATCACACTTGCTCTCGCTCACAATGTAAGTAAAAAAAAAAACCCAAAACAAAACAAAAAAACAAAAAAACAATGTAAACTATGTAGTTATATTACTTTCCACGTAGTAAAAGTAGGATTATAGTCAGAGAATTACCTTAAATTCTGTACCAAATAACTGCATGCTGGGTAACATATCTTCTTACTAAAGCACATCATTATACCACTCAAGATTATCACTAAAGTAAATCATATAATAATATATCTCATTACATTAAGAGGACAACAATTTAAAGTGAGTAATTATATGTATAAGTTTAATGCTGCAGTAGGAAACATTTATAGTAGAAAATGACTTAAAGTCTTCTTAGAGTTCTCTCTGATATCATTGTTAGTGAGAAGGAGGCGTATTTATTATATTTGCCACCATCTAGTGGTCATTGTGTCACTGTGCTCACAGAATGGGACAGTGGAGGTTATCAGCTGAGCAGGTATTGTGCTGAAAACCTCTCTTATGTGGTCAAATTATTCTCGAAGTTAATGACAATAATAACACTGAAAGTAATTATATTATCAACACTGGTTAATGTTAAAATGTTTGAGGGTTTAGCAGGAATGTAAACAGGGTGTTGTCTGACAGAATCTCAACAATGAAAAACTTTTCCTACAAGAAATGTGTGTGTGTGTGTGTGTGTGTGTGTGTGTGTGTGTGTGTGTGTGTGTGTGTGTGTGTCTGTCTGTCTGTACCTGAGATAGCCATCTGTTGGATCTTAAATTGTATGTTGATGGTAGGGTTCTCGTCTGGTTTGGAGGCCCCGGCCTGCAAGCTCATAGTACCTTTCAGACTGGGAAGCTTCTGTGGGTTGATCTTACCAACATCCCACGTCAACAACTGGACAGAGCAGAGGTATGATGCAAGTATGAGATCACTACCGCATGTAACAGTCACCCCTTATCTCACACAATGACAAGAAAAAATAAAAGCTAATGTTGGCATCATTGTCTTTGGAGAATACAGTTGAAATTTCGGACATTTTCAAACCTGCACCTTCATGTTATAAATCTGTTCTCTAGCAATAAAT
>CM029115.1:5165000-5342500 GCA_016859345.1 Istiophorus platypterus
CTCTGGATAACTGCCACAAAGTAGATGCGATGCCTGAGCACACTGATAAGGTAGTGGTGCGGTGTGGGGATCACCGGTGGGACGTTCTCCGGCTCGGTGGCACGCTCCTGTGCCTCGAAGAAGTAGTCACATACTGAGCGGCTGACCACGCTCTTCCAGTGCTTCTCCAGGAAAATGTCCCCTGAGGCGTTAACTAGGAACAGGCTGTGGATCATTTTGGCTGGAGGCTGTCAGGGTAACAGTATAAAACAGAAAACCAATGCATTTCAGATAGGAAAAGGTTAGGAAATTTTAATGAAATGTAAGTATGTATGTGGAATTCAGTTAGACACATCAGTAGAGGTCCCTGGTTTATACTTCTTCTATGTCTCTAAGGAGTGATGCAATACCATAAAGTCCAGATTACTAATTAAGAATATAATAAAGATTTATTCAAGTGTAACCTGAAATTGAAGCAGCTATAATGCAGTCGTACACCTGATTTTACACCTGAGCTTTTACAGCTGTGATGTGTCAAAGTGCTTATTGCTCTTCTTTAACATATCATATTTTAAGGATGATAGTGCCACATAAAAAGTAATAATTTGATAATTTAACAGTAAATTTAGGATATTTGCAAAATGCCCAATGATTTGTATGCAGTTAGAGTTATTTCATTATTTTAGGTAGACTCAAATATTAATATTTGAACATTCCCGACAATGTTTTTGAATGAATTCTGACACAGTCCGACTCAGACCCAGAGGGTCATAAACTTTAAAACCTCTAACACAGCCGAGTCTGTCTCCTATGAAGTTTAAGGAAAGAAAGAAGGAAAAAAAAGAAGAAGTATTCAGTTTTCCAGGGCCAGAACAGAGAAGACAGCCCTTCCTCCTCTCACATGACACATTCACAAAGCCAGTTCTAAGCTCTGGATAACACCAACACCGGCCACACAATCTGCCTACTTCAGAGGCAGAGAACAGGTTTTAATGCTCAATATTTGTCCGTTTATCACATTAATGCCATGTAACTACACCCTTCTTCTTTACTGTGTTGAAGAGTAAAGCATGTCGCATATTTCTGGATCCACAAATTAAGTCTTTATTTCACACTAGCCTTTAAACCCACTGCCATTAAAAAAAAAAAAACGAAAATTAGTTTGCATCTTAACTTTATTTATCAGTCGAACTCTTTAAATGAACAAACTTTTCCACGGCGTCGCATATTTAATGGTTCGTGAACTGAAAATATTAAAGCGTAAAGGGTCCATTTAAAATGTCAACATTAAACTCGTAATTTGTCGGTTTTGAATTCGGCGTCCAGCTCTCTCCGAAAGAAGAGGAGAACATTTAACTACGTTTTACTTGATCGTGTAGCATAGCTTCTTCTTCACTAAACTTACGGTGGCTAAAGACATATGACACCGGAGTAATCATCAAATATGCGGCAAAGCTATCAAGTTCGGACCCGATCGGAGTCGAAGCTACAAGAACCTGAATCCGGTCCAGCAAACACACAGTTATCGCCGTGTTTGGATAATTAAGCCATTGACTGGCTTCTTGTCTCGTAGCGGTTCAAGGCCTCCGTCTCCGGACGAGATGCTACATCGGTCCCTCCTGCCTCGCAGTCTCATGACAGAGGAAAAGCCCCGTCACCCGGCGCAGAGGCACAAGATGCACTAAAACGACGCTGCTCCGAGCACCGAAAATCCGCCATTTAGCAGCCGGGCCGCTCGGGGATCGCGGCCGACTTACCGGGGACGGTCTCTTCACGCTATCGTCTGGCCTTTCACCTTTCTCTTCCCAATGAGAGATCGAGCTGCCTGCGCCGCTTCCCGTTCGGGGGACCAGATCCCGATGCGAGGAATCCAGACGGCCACGGCGAACCAATCAGAAGCCGAGGAGGCGGCGAAATCCCGCCCACAGAGTACAGTCATTGGCCACCGACGCGGAAGCTGGCAGGGGTCGGAGTTGGCTGTGATTGGACCGCGGAGGAAGAGCGACGGTAAACAGCAAGCGGCGCTGCGCGCTGATTGGTTGTAGGTGGAGCAGGTCTGACATTTTGTTTCAGTATCAGATTTCATCTTGTGAATTTACTCTTCATTCAAACTTTAACACAGGCAGGGACGCGCTCGCTAAGAGGTTTACCGCGGTTTCCCCGTCAGTCCACCGCAGACGGTTCGTCAGAAATAGAAAAATACTTTTATATTTTACCTCAACAGAGAGTGAAATAGTAAATCGAGAGATTAGAATTGAGCAGGATACAATCTGACGTCCATGAGGAGGCTGCTAATGCTGGAGAAAAGCCTGAGGATGCATTTTCTTGTGACAACTTTAGAGACAGTGGCACAAAGATCATTTCATGACATTTAGACCAAAAATAAAAAAACGTGCATAGAACTGAGGTACATATATTTTTTATCTTCTACTAACTTTTGAAAACTTTTCCCTTCTAAGGCAAAATGATGACACTTCATACAAACTTATGTACACACCACAGTTGTTTTCTCTACAGCAGCCTGTCTGGAATAATACTGGGATATTATAATATCGATTATACTGTATACAATGCAAATGGAAAAATGACAATTAAAATGACAATGAGCTGCAACAATGAATAAAACGCCCTCGTGCCTGAAAGTTCATGTTCACCTTGATACTCAGTCCTTCCTTCTTTATAAGTGTAGTCCACACCCCTCAGACCAAGTTTCAACATATATGCAAAAATGAATACATGAGGAATCATACCCTCAAAATCTGCCAGTTAAGCCCTCGTAGCAAATGTTAGTTAGCACAACATGTCAGAATAAAAAAAGTAAACTAAGGTTTCAGAGATGGGTCTTCAGCCTTTTCCATCTGTTTTAATCATAGTGAAATGGATGAAAAATGAATGAAAAATGCTATGCACACACCACTGTCAACACATATCAGCTACATATTGCTTTTGTAACTTTTAAATGCACTCAAGTAGTCAGCGCTTCCTTATCCAAATCTTCATTCTCTGTTATTTCTGTGATAGAGAAAGAATAAAGCAGCGGTACAGATTTAAACAGTGATCACTGATTTGTTTTAGGAACTGAGGTATGTGTGGACCCAGCGTGATGAAGATGCTGATTCATCTACTTTGAGCTGCTGCCTCTTCAGGTGTATCCTGGTTTATGGCACACCACTTTTCCAAGGACCTGCAAAACAATCTGGCCATCAGGCAAAAGCTACAATGATTCCATGGAAATCTGTGAGTACAAAGTACGGAGGTATCTCCCTTATTCACCAGGACTAAGCAGATGAAATGTATTTATAATCCAAGATGTTACTGTAAGCCACTGACTGGAGACACCTCTGTGTTAAGATACATTTCATTGAAAGTGAGACCCTGTCATTAATAACCTAGCAAAATTCAAATGGGCAACATCTGTTTATTTGAGAAGAGTAGAAGATAGAAGTGGGTGAGGAGACAACTGGTTTTCAAATCCAGGCTTTTCTGACATGCTCCTGTTCTACAAGGACATCTAGTGGCCACAAGTGGCTGCACATTTCCATAAGTGACTGAACTAAACTAATGACTGTAGTCAATTATCAGTGTTGGATTACTATGGGATAGAATGGATCAACTATTTCCCAGCATGGGGAAGCTTTGTGAAACTAAAGGTCTTAGAATAAAACCTGGTCTTTCCCTGATGTTTTTCTTACTTGTCAAAATAAATGACACCCAAAGCCCTCCATAACCAAAGCTCAGTGGGGAAGCCCTGCACACTCGGCTGATTTTAAACAAAATGTGACAACAGTGTTCTTCATATGAAGTTTGACGATTCCGTTAATTTGAACCTCTGACAAGAAGGGGGAAAATAGTATAAAACGGACCCTGAAAACCCATTTTCTCAGTCAGCTTCAGAGATGGGATACCACATGAAAACACCATTTCATGTCAAAGTTGGTTGAAATTTACCACCAATTTCTTATCTGGTTGGTGTGTTGTCACAATTTTTCCTGAGCCAAATATTTGAAACTCCTTCCTAGTAAATAAAAATAAGAAGCAATTCCAAATTCCAAATATTCAGTTTATAGAAGAGGGACTCTTTTGGAAAACACACATGGTACTGAGAATTATTATGCCATAGATTTTGGAGCAAATCTCAAAGGAGAGGACTGTGTTGAAGAATACTGAAATTTAATTGAACAGATTCAGATGAAATTATAAAAAGCTCAAGGGAAACATGAATGGCTCAACATAATTTATTTTCATTTTATGTTAAAATGTACAGAGTTCTTTGAAAGTACTTGCTAAGAAAGAAAAAAAAACGAATAAATGGAAATACATACAGGGACAGAGTAGAGAGTTGAGGCTGCTGGGCGCAAATCAACCTTCACTGTGTGCCCAGCTTTCACTCCTCTCTTTATCTTGCGCCATCTTAGCATACAACGCAACATGTACAATTACAAAGGATACAAAAAGGGAAGCGATATAAACAGACAGAAATATACTGAGCTCATTTTTACATGCCTCTTAAATGTAAGGAAGTCATCCTATACACACACAAGAAGTAAAAAAAAAAGAAAAGAATGCCAAGTGACCTTTAGATATTTGTAGTCCTTTTGTTTAAAATAGCATTAATATACTACACAAAGATAGAAAAACTCTAGAGATGAGATGGAATGGAGAGGTTAAAGGCATCTTAAAGTCACTAAAAGTGAGTGGTAATTTTTTTAAATTTTGAATTTCTTAGTAATTATTACCCAAGAGGCGAGCTAAAAAATATGTATTGTTTTTTTTTCCTGAAACAGAAGTGAAAAAAATGACAGTACCAATATCAATGTCAGAATTTCCTTTTATATTATAGAAAAAACATTTTCTCTACAATAGGTTTTTCTAAAGTCAAAAAGAGTCAGCTTGTGTCATAAAAGAAAGCTGCCCAGTCTGATAAAATTCAGAAAGAAACAAAAACAAAAAATAAGTACAGAACAGAACAATACACACAAATAAAGTATGCAATGTCAGGTCTGTAAGAAAATGAGAACTCCTCTTTTGACTTTGAATACTGGTACATGGAGCAACAAGGTCAACCGTTTCACCCCTGCCAGTTGAACGCCATAGCCAACAGGACCAGTGACACTAACTCAGCTCCGACCCTGCTTTCATATGAGTGTGCCTCTATGTGAGGGCCAAACCGTGCACTAGATCAGGCATTTAGCCACCTTTTATAAAGGCTGACTGTCTACTGCCATATTTCTAGCCAATGGGAGTGCAGAATTTTGCAGAAAATAAAAAATATACAGTTTTAACAGAATACACTATTCAAAAGCAGACTCCTCGACCTCTTTTGAGTCCTTAACACAGAAGGAGGTGATGTCAGCATTAGTTAACTGACTGTCTTTAAAGCAGGTAAATGGAAATCCCACCATTTGTTCTACATTCCCTACACTGCTTAAAAAAAAAAAAAAAAAAAAAAAAAGAAAAGTTGACATTGTACAACGTTTGTCTGTGGAGTGTGGACCAGCTGGATGTTTCCTGAGCCAGCGACCAATTGGCAACAGCTAGCCAGTGTGTGTGTGTGTGTATAAGTGTGTGTGCGTGTGTAAGTGTGTGTGCATGTGTAAGTATGTGTGTGTGTGCGTGCATGTGCACGCACTGGGTATCAGGAAGTACCAGAATATTTACATCTAAATGTTTCGGCGAGCTGGAAAATAATGCTACTTGTTTCATGTATGGACATCTACCAGACAGTAATGCGCTTGTCTCTTCTGTGTCTTTGCTGTGTTTTTGGTAACAACACCATCCATCTGGGAAGACAGAAACTCTGGAAACAGCTCAACACCTCAAACACCGGAGGCCCTGCTCCTATGCTTTTCTGGAACTAGGTGAAAAGCTGTCTGACCAAGTGGCCACGGAGATGTTTGGGTATTTCTCAGGGAGCAAGAGGGTGTATCACCATTTCAGAATGCCACACATATAAAGACCAAAGCATATTAGAGGTCGGACTGCACGCAAGTATTTCAAAAAACAATTAACAAAAACAACAACAAAAATAAGATTCAACATTATATTTAACATAACAAAACAAGAGTCCGCCTACTATGTTTCACTGTCTCTTTTCTCAAGGTAAGGCTTCCTATATCAATTAAAAGATTGTGTGCATGGTTGAATATATTCAGTTTTCATTTGCAGTCTGACAAAGCAAGGTATTCCTGTATTGTCTTTCTCTGTTTATCTTCCTCATCGTTCTTGTTCTCCCCTACTTTCCTCCTGCACATCTTGAGGAGGAGGAAAGCCCTGGGTGTGTGTGAAACCACACTAGAGGACTGTGTAGGCCTGACCTGAAGCAGCGTAGCATGGTCGCGGTCCATGTACACACACCCCCCCCCCACCACCACCACCCTGAATCCTACCAACTTGCTCCCATACACAGCCAGCTGGGAGGGGAGAGGAAACGAGCCCAAATTAAAAAGGGACAAAAGAAAACATAGAAAACAGGAACTCCAAAGACCCTCTTCGTCTCCATCACCTTCACTCGCTAGTGCCTGCTGAGGCACTGGAGAGGGTGAACAGGAGTAATGGACATTTAGAGTACAGCGAGTATCAGCTCTGGCCTCATGTCTCCTTTTTCAGTTCTTGGCTGCTCATCTGCTCATATAAGGTGACTGTTTTGGGACACCAGCATAACTGTGATGGGAAGGGCCGGTGTACATCATGTTGCCATGGTGATTGGGCTGCATAGGCTGCTGTGGGTAACCCTGTCCTCCCATCATGCCCATCTGCATCTGCATGGGGTACTGAGCTGGCTGATTCATGTAAGGGGGATTGCCATGATAACCACTGTTCATCATAGGTTGGGGCATCCGGTAGCCAGCTGACATGGCATTTAGGGGTGTCATGTTCATGGAATTGTACGGTGCCGGTGTGGGCATAAGGTTTGGCATCATGCCGCGCTGCACGGCCAAGGTGCGCGGCGTGCCCTGCATGGCCACGGCCCCTGAGCTGCGGCCATAGAGCTGCTGCTGGTGTGGGGCAGGGGCCAGCTGCTGAGTGGCTTTGGACCGGATGGAAATATGGCCTTTGACTGTAGCCATCTGGCCCTGTAGCCTCTGCGTGTGCGGTGGGGGTCCCAGGCCAATGTTGGTGGTGGGCATGTTGCACTGCAGCTGCAGGGAGCCTAGGTTCATGGAGCCAGAGCCAAGGTTAGGAGGTGGGGTCATAGTGGGCTGGCCCTGAGGGAGAGGAGTGTGTGGTGAAGGGGCCAGCCCGGGATTGGAGAGTGAAACACTGGTGGCATAGGAGGTGACAGAGGCTGAGTGAGAGTAGGGCATGGCATGGGGGTCCATGATGGTGTTGGTGAGCTGCTGGAGTTTGGCCAGGCTGAACGTTGCAGAAGGCTGGGGGTAGCCCCCTGTGCCAAAATCCTGTCCCATGCGCTCATAGAGAGTGCGGCCCCCTCCTCCACCTCCACTCTCTGGGATCTCCATGATCATGGGTGTGGAGGCGAAGCCATTACCCATGCTACACTGGGACAAGGCTTGCTGTTGTTGCTGCGGTGGTGGTGGTGCTGAGGGTGGAGGCTGAGGGTTGGTGGCTTGCTGCTGTGGCGGCTGCTGAGGAACCTTTTTTTGGGACTGCTGCTGTTGCTGCTGCTGGTTGGTGCTGGGAGGCCTTTCGATCACACCACAGCTCTGGGGAGACTTAATGCCACAGCTGGGGGTGTTGGACGGTGGTGGGGGCGGTGGGGGCTGGGGGACACCGCTGCCTACATTAGTGGCACCTGGCCCACTGTTGGGTCCTGGTCCTGTCTGCTGAATGAGGCTACAGCTCCCCATCGCTAGCTGGGATCCTCCAGTCCCTGTGGAAGGTGTAAGGCTGGGGGCTGGCACGAAGGAGCAACTGTTTGACTGGGAGGAGGAGGACGGGGTGGCCGAGCTGGAGGAGGAGGCAGATGACGAGGAAGCTGTGGAGGCTCCTGCAACTACAGCAGCCGACATTCCCCCTCCGTTCCCCCCATTCCCTGTTCCATTGCCTCCTCCGCCCATGGTGGAGTCATAGCTGCTGGGGTTGTCATAGTTCTCTGTAGTGCTCTCTATGCTGCCTAGGTCACTGAAACCACTGTCCACAACCTGCTGTGAGTGGTCTGACACCGATGGTACATCCATCATTGGTGACGTCTCCATGTTCTGCTGGGATGGGGCAGACAGGGAACTGGGGTGCTCTGGTGTGATCTGGGTGTACCCTGCTCCAGCACCTCCACTGTTGCCCCCTGCTCCAGGGGGGCCTGGTGTCCCTCCTCTCTGCCCTGCTGGTGTTGTGTCCATGATTCCTGAGGGCAACCCCGGACTGTTCACAGAGCGCACAGACTGACTGGGTAGGGGTGGCACTTGGGGATTAGGGAGAGGGCTGCTGTGCTGGGAAGCACCACACTCTTCCACTAAGGCGAGGGCCTCCTCCTCAGCCTCCCCTGTGTGACTGTAACTCTGAAGGGTCCGGCAGGCAGCCAGGGTCTCCTCACAGTCCTGGTAAGCCCCATGGTGTGGCTGGGATTCAGTCTCTTCGTCCTGGGCTTCCCCCTGTGTAAGGGACTGGACAGCCTGCATAGTCTCCAGGTCCAGCTCATTGGAGTGGTGATGGGGATGGTGTGGGTGATGGTGGCCCAGCTCCTCTTTGAAGTCAGAGTGCTGGTGAGGGTTCGAGTGTGGGTGTGTGTGCTGGGGTTCCATCAACAGCGTGACGTCCTTGTCGTCAGGGTGCAGAGGCTGGAGCTCCATGGGCTCAGAGGGAACAGACATGGCCACGCTGTTCTCCATGTCTAAAAAAGCCTCTCCACCTTGGGGTTCTTCTTTGACTGGAGGAGAGCTTGCACGGGAGGCAGGCTCCTCCTCCTCCTCTTCATCATCATCATCATCTTCAGAGTCCTGACTTTTTCTCTTCTTACTGCTGTTGTTGCTGCTGTTGCTCTTGTCCTCTAAGTGACCATCACCCTCATCATCTGCATCATGATCTTCACTGCGCCTGCTTCCTGAACCCGGTGTGACTGATGTTCGCCTGTTGATGCTACCGCCACCGCTGCCCATGCTGCCACATTCCTCTTCCTCCCTCTCCTCATCATCATCATCTTGTTCCCTGTCTCCCATATCTGTGTCCTGAGGCCGGGACGGCAGGGCCCGGGGCCCTGAGGTGGAAGAGGATGATGAAGGGGATAGCAGGGGACGGGACGGTGGACGGCTGGGTTTGTCCTCCTCCCAAGCTCTTTCAGTCTCCTCCTCCTCGTCCTCGTCCTCGTCCTCCTCTGGCTCAGAGTGGGGAGGTGGTTTAGGGGCAGGCTGTGGTGGCTGGCAGAGGGCACGGTTCTTTGGCGGCCTCCCTCGCCTCTTGGGCACCTTCTGCTCAACAGTCTTAGGAAGATAGTCATCTTCGTCGTCAGAGTCTTTCTGTTTGTTGTCTCTGTTGGTGTTGGTTCTGCAGATTTGCTTGCTGTTACGATCGTCTGTCTGGTGCAGCTGAGTATCTTTGTCCAGCTGCTGCTCTAAAAGCCTTTGTCTTTCCTGCTCTTGTCTCTCTGCCTCCTCTTGGGCCCGCTGAAGGTACCAGCTGCGGGGCTTGCGGCCAGGCTTCATCTTGATCTTGGGGGGTGGAGGATCCCCACTTTGGGCCTGGCTATCTATAGCTGATTGTTGGCTGGGCCCACCACTAGGTGGTTTACCAGGTCCCCGTTTCTTCCAGTGCAGTGGTTTACGGCTCTTTCCCTTGGGCCAGCCTTTCTTCTTCTTAACTGGGACCTCTGGGTTGGCTGCTAGGGTCTTTGATGGAGTTGCTGGCAGAGCAGCCACAGGCTTCAGCACAGGTGTTAGCTCTGAGAGGAGGTAAGGAGAAAAGTCAGTGTTAGATGAAACACACATCCATTCACATATATCGTACCTTTTCATATACAACCAATAATCACTAAGTCCTGCCAGGTCTGGCCTCAGAAGGCTGTCTGCTCACCATCTTCCTCTGAATCTGAGAGGTTGGAGTGCCGGCCCCTTTTGGGTGCGGGGTCTGACAACCTCAGAGCAGAGCGGGCTGGGGGGTAACGTCGCAGTGGGTGACCCAGGGGCGTCTCCTCCTCCAACCTAGGCATAGGCCTCTCTGTGTCTGAGTCTACAAAGGGCTCATCCAACACCTCTGTGGTCTCAGAAATGGTTTCTGTCACCACACTGCTGTGAGGGTGGCTGCGCTGGCGAAAGCGACGTTTCCTCAGGGGCTTCTAGGTAGAAACATGGTGGAGAATTAGATTTGGCTGCTCTAAAACATCTATAGACCTAAAGCACCAAGACTGACTGAGAACAAGAAGGTTCTAGAAGGTTCTAGGTTTAATGGCATGGGCAAAATCCTCTTCCAAACACAAATGAATGTTGGATAGATTTTTTAACTCCAAAAATGTACCCATTTTTAATTATGAGATTTCATGCCAGTATCAATAAATCTGAAAACGGATTCTTACCTTGCATTTAAGCCCCATGGCAGGCTTAGTCAGAATAGGTGGCGAGGATGGCCTCCTCTCTTCATCATCTTCGTCGTCGTCATCTTCTTCTTCACTGCTTTCACTGAAGCAGCTCTTCCTGACAGGCGGCGAGTCACTTAACCTCGGAACCACAGGAAGCTGTGCCAGCCCCTCTCCAGGCCCTTCAGTCAGTCTGGGCTTAGGGCCTCTCTTTTTCCTTGGCGGCCGCCCTCTTCGTGTGGGGGTTATGGAGGAGTGTCTGGCCATGTCCAGTGAGTGAAAGGCTGTGGACTCTGCCTTTCTGTCCAGGGAGAAAAGGGAGGGGGGGCTGCCGGCTGAGCCTGTGCTTTTTCCTCCCTCTATTCTGTCCTCATCTTCATCGTCCTCGTCCTGCATGGGGCGGATCTTAGGTGGCCGTCCCACCCGTGTGTTGTCCTTCACCTTACCCCAAGGCCAGTTTTTGGGTGGGCGCCCTCGTGGTCTGCGTTCTCCATTTGTTGGCAGAGGGGGCCGTGGTGGTTCTTGGACAGGGGGTGGAAAGCGGACAGGAGGGGAAGTCGGTGAGCTGTGGCTAATTGGAAATCCCAAGAATCCCTTCCTTTCCTCTTCTTCATCCTCTTCATCCTCCTCCACCTCATCCCTCTTCTTCCCTTGGCGCATGTGCCAGGACATTGGAGGGACCTTGTGACTTGGTCTGATCTATTTACAAATAAAGCAAAAATAAAATCAATATGAAAACAGTAAGAATGTACAGCAACTTTAAGATCCATGTTATCTCTACTTAAAGCATATACATTCATTGCATTTACCTCCTTGTGGTTGTCTTTCTCTGGTTCTTCATCCTCATCGTCATCATCGTCGTCATCTCCATCAACATCGGAGACCACGGTGTTGGTTACAATGACGGGAGTCCAGCGGAGACACTCGGGGTCGACCTCCAGCTGCCGTGGCCGGGCCTTGAGACGAGCCATGTGGTTGCTCACCAACTTTTCCCTTCGCACCAGGACAAGTCTGACAAAACCGAACAAATAGTAATGAGCATTAGAACTCTATGAATATTGGTCTACATGTGAGCATAGAGAAATTAGATGAATGCGACTGTGTATGTGTATGCATTAATATCTATGTGTTCATGATAACTTGCAATTCCCATGTGAAGTTTTGTGTGCATATGTGTAGATCAGTTCAGCTAATAAGTTAATACACACACACACCTTTCTGGATGATCAGTCAAATTTTCCAAAAAATGGCCAATGACCAGAGGGAAATAACTTTATGAGACTACTCATGTCCATCTACCTGTATTAGAAGGCTGATCAGAATGTTTTAAAAGCTTCACAATGTCACCATTAGGTGACATTTTGCCACTTCTCTCTGGTGCTCCTGCTGAACTTTGTTTACGTCATTGTGACCCAAAAACCCTGTTTCATAGGCTGATATCGTAGGTGGCAATACCTTATTCACTGGCTTTAACTAAACCAGAGCTAATTACACTCGACCAAGTGCCCATCATGTTTCCCATTCAAACCAAAATTAAAATCTTCATTTCATTGTAATTAAGAATTTGATTTAGAAGAAAGTGTTTCCAGGTTTTAAATTCACTAATGAATTAAGGCAGCAGCAAGAAACCTAACACATACTGAAGGCCGGTGGAATTTAAATATATCAGATTGCACTCATATACTATTATAGGAACAATGTAAGTAATGATCTCGATAAAATGTATGTTAAATGCTGGCTTATTTACATGTAATGTGTAACCTGGCTACTGTTAAGCCTTACAAGAACCCTTAATATACTGTGACTGAGTTCTGTCTGTCAACCAGATAATCCCTCTGCCTCTCAATGTACCGTACTAAGTTATACTGTATAATATGCTAATGCAGGGGAAATAATGATGTAAATAGTAAAACATGTACAGCTCACTGAGAATATCATTTACATCTGATGTACCTGTAACACAATGCTATCTGAGAGGAACTTCCAACTGCATGGGAAAACAGTGTGAACCAGTGGAGTGCATCTTTATCTAACTTATGGGATTGGATGATGTGGTGTGTTTCTGAGGTTGTGCCGGGTCCTGTCTCTGACCTGTCTCCTCGCTGCTCCAGCATGTTGAGGCTGTGAAGAGTGGTGGTGATGTCCTGCGGGCAGATCCCTGTCAGTTTACTAAGCTGTCTAATGGTGATCTGCCGGTCACGGACCTCATGCAGACACTCCAACACCACACTGCGCCAGTAGGCCATGTAGGACAGCCGACCTAGGTCCGACAGAGGCTTCTCAGGAGATCCTGGCTGGCCCTCGTGCTTTGACAGTAAGTAGCCTGCAGGGAGTCAAGAATATACCAAAGAGACAGACAGAGACCTTATTAGATATTGCAGATATACAACACCCAATTTTTTTTCAATTTATAACTTTATCATAATTTAGTCTATCAAAAGGAGGAAGTATGAAAAAACACATTTCTCAGTCATCGGAGTTATTGCTGTGTTTTATGTGTTTTGTTTGAGGCTGATGCCCTTACTGAAGTCGATGAGGAAGCGTCCATAGCCCTTGCGCTGGTACTGTGGAAGAATCATGATGCATGATACATTGTATTTCTGTTGACAGTGCTTCTCCTGGAGAAGAGGCAAAGACACAGAAACATTCCACCATTAAAAAAAAAGCATGGATCATGGAACATGTTGTGGTTGTAAAGCAGGCTGTGGATGTGGATGGTACTGCAATCGCTCGCTAAATGCTGTATTTTGGCAGAGAGTTGGCATGTTAATAGGAGCACCTGCAACTGCAAACTCCACAGAGGGCTAAAGCGCTCAAAGCAACCAGTGTTTATCCCAGACACAACATGAGCATTTGCATGTTTGTAGGAATGCACCACTGTGGGTTCATGCCAATGCATTTCAATTTTGTATAATTTGAACCAAAATGAAGAGAGAAATACATTCATTTACTCATTTCAGTTAAGTTTGCACATGGTGATTATAATTTACAAAGCCAGGCTTTCTTTGAAAATGAAAGAGACATAGTGGAATGGACACTGAAAATACAAAAATTCAGACTTAATTTAACTTTGCTCAGAGGCTTTGGGAAGCCAGCACCAGCACAGGAATGATGTTGGGAGCATCACGGCCATACCTTGGAGAAGTAGCCGACGAGGTGGCATCCCTTGCTGTCATTCTGGGTCAGGACGTAGAAAAGGAAGGGTTCCACATCATAGTAGAGGGTCTTGTGATCCAAGAACAGCTTGGCCAGCAGACACAGGTTCTGACAGTAGATTGTGCTCACATTCCCATCAACCTGTTGTAGGATTAGTGAAGAGATGCATTAGTACCACGCAGACAGTTTTCTAACTGACTACTTTTCAGCACTAAAACAGTGAAAATATACATCTTCAAGCTGCTGTTAGAGAGCTGAGGAGCAAAGGGAAAGTATATGGAGTAGAAGTTACTATCAAACAATGATCTCAGTGGAGTCTCTGGAGAACCTGGCAGATAGGGAGGGCAGAGGAGGGAAACAAAGAGCTGTAAAGAGAAAGAGGAGGGAGGTTGAGATTGGCAGCTCGCCAGTTATCTCTGCTCTCCTCTGAGCGAGGATAGAGTGCAGCATGGGGAAACAGGAGCTGCAGCGGCCATGGCCTGCAGGCAACAATCCACTGAATCTGCTGCTGCACTATGAGAGCCAGAAAAACAGCTTAACTGTAATTGGTAGTTATGACATTTTTGACACAACCACCAAGTTTTCCTGATGAACTCACTGTATATTCATAAAGATGGTGGCAATGTATTGGTGTGCCATGAATATGATTAATCTCTGATCATTATGATACCCCTAATCTTAAACAGCAGTTACTGGGTCTTGGTAAAAGACAATGGAAAGCATGGAGTATTTTTTGAGGAAGGATTCATTGCTTTGTACTGTGACTGTACCTAAGATGTGTGTGTAGTTTGAGATGAATACCGAAGCTAGGACTCTAGGTGCAATTTAGAGATGAGAGAACTTGGTGGCAGATCTGGCAGCAGCAGCAGCAGCACTGTGGTTTGCAGTTTCAACAGAGGCCTGTCTCTCTCTGTTACAGTGTCATCCACCTTCACTCACTCACTTTATATTGTGTCTTCTAGTCTTTCAATTTTTTAACAATTACCATCATTTAGTCCATGTTTCTAAACAGTTCGTCACCTCAAATACAGAGACATCATCCTTCCTGTAGATCTCATTGGCAGGGGGGTGGAACCAGTTGCACTTCTTCATGTGCTGGTAGAGGATACTGCGGCTCTTCATGTAGCGCAGGCAGAACTCACACAAGTAGAGCTTGGGTAGTCTGGAAGTGAAAAAGTGGTAAAGAGATTGAATTGAAATAGACAGTTAATTAATTAATTGATTAGTTGATGGAAATGACATGTGTCAGTAACTACTTGCCAATTGATTAATTATAAATCTCTTTGCAGCTTTTCAGATATTAATATTTGCTGGTTTTCTTAATGGTCTATGAGTTATTTTCTGACATTTTCTGGACCAAGAGGTTGTATGATTAATTAAGAAAATTAGTGGTAAATTAATTAATTGCAACTTTTTTAACGGCTCTTGTTTTGAAAGCCGCACTCTGCAAATCCCAACATGCACGATGAACTGAAGGATTTGAGTATTTTAGGGTTAATATTGACAATTTTGCTGTGAAGGGGTCAGTAAGCTTTTATTCTGTTTTACGTTCTTTTTCTTTTATAATTTTCAAATACCTAATGGAAGCAGAGCTGGCAAAAAAGGCAGACAAAAATTTTATTCAACAGTGAAATACATGAAAAAATTACAACACCCCCAGCAAATCAGAATCTAATTGCCTACCTGGCTCTGGCCAAAGTTGGTGGTACTCTAAAAAACCTTACAATTGAGCTCCATTACACTTGTGGTCATTTCTACACCTATAAGCAGCACTATGAGCAAAGTACATCATGCTGTTGTGCCTAATTATGATTCATTGGCTTACCTGCTGTACTCCTGGGGGTAGGGAGATGAATACCATGTCTGGATTTCAAACTTGCCGAATTCGATAACTGACGGACAGCGCATCTGAGGGTCTGGTGGACCTGTCACCCCGACTTTCTGTTTGCATGAATATAAAAAATGACGGAATAGAGAGAAGGAGAAACATGAAAGGTCAGTTCCAAGTTTATTACAGGAGGGATTAGCAGATCATTGAGCAGGCAGATCAGGCATTACGGACCTAGGATCTTACACTCTAGAGTGACAGGTAGGGAGAACACTGGGAGTCCTTAGAGGCACATAAACATATATGCAATATCGGCAAATGGCCAAAAGCAACAAATTCTCATCACTTTTGGATTCTTAGAGAAACCAAACTGCCTGCTAACAATATTGTAGTTAATGTGAAGCTTTCAAAATGAATTGCTTTAACAGATTTGGACATCCCTGTCTGCTGTATGTGATGATCATGAACTCTACTCCGCTGCTACTAATGCAATTATCACTTCGGCTCTTTACACACATCATTAACTCTTACTACTCTGTCTGCATCAAACACCTAAACATCGGTGTGGATGTTCCAGTTCCAGTCAGGACCTGGGGTGGTATTTTAATACGACTCTCATCACACCGAGCCAAACATCCAATCAGATCAATCTACGGCTGCAGTAATACCATGAAATGGGACATTATTGTGACTAATTTATGTTTCCTGTCTGTAACTACTGGCTAACCTGTCAGTGCAGGACACTGTTATTAGAGCTGCCCTGTTCAGTGTTCATTCCATCAAACAGAAGAGGATTTGACACCAACAAAAGCTTTATGTGACACAGGCTGTCTCAGCCTGGGAGTAGAGTTTGCCATCAATCAAAAGCAGAATGAAAAAATTCAAGAATACTGCCAAAACAATCCTATACTTTAATTACCTTGTATTGAACCTGTTGTCCTTCAATTCTCTCTCATTGTTTGCACCTTTTGGTCATTTAAAACAAAACCTTTGATCCTCACTGAATACTACACTCATTACCCGGCTCCGTCCCATGTGCCCTGTGTATATGGTAATGGAAAATTTTAATATACATGCTGAATCTGGCAGCAGTTCAATGGCAAATTAATTTCTTTCATTGCTGAAATACAATGATCTCTCACAGCTCATTGACTTTTCCATCCACAAACGTGCCTCCATTCTGCAGACCTCATCTGAGTCAGTGACCATCTTTTACAACCTGGCTGCTGTTGACTCTGACCACATTTTCATCACAACTGAAATTCTGTGCCTACTCTGCACACTGTAGGTTTATATATCATGTCCAATTACTCTAACCCAGCAGCCTCAGTCATAGACTCTCAGGTCTTTCCCAGGTTCCCCGGCTGAGGCTGTTTCAGACTACTATTCTTCCGTTATTCCCTTCCCAATGTCCCATCTCTGTCCAATCATCAAATTACAAATAATATAAAATATATAATATTTCGTCTCTCCTTCTGTATACCTGCAGTGCCAGCTCCTGGATGTGTCTGAACAGTTCAATGTCTTTTTCCGTCAGGTTCTCATGGCCAGGCAGTTTGTCATCATCATCACGCCAGTCGCTGCCTTCCTGATTGTCTGGGGGTTGAAACAGACTTGACATTAATGCAAATCTAGTGAGGGCTTTGCCAGACATGGTGCCAAGATGTCTGCTGACTGATTTTTTTATTTATTTTTATCTATTTATCCATTTTTTACAGTGGAGCTAATGCCAGAGGGCAGATGGCACTTAAACACTGTTTTAGCACAGTTTTTAACACGGTTAAAGATTTTCTCAAAATAAACCCTTCATAGGAGGAATTTTGCTGATCTACCACAGGGGCTGGGGTTAAAATCCAGCTTGTGGCTGGGGGTTTCCTATATCATAAATGAGTTGAAGCTTGTTTGCAGCTTTGCTCTATCATTAGTACACTCTGCTTTGCTTTTACTTAACAGTGCAATTAGAGTTAGCCCGGATATATACGAGACATAAAATGCTCAGAGAATGTGTCATTTCATTTGGCTGAACGCAAATCCTACTGTGTATATTTGTGCCATATGTCAATTTCCTAGTACAATCCATCAAGGTTAGCTATAAATTTAGAGTTATACCACTATAGCTGCACATATATTTTGATGACTAGGCTATCAGTGTGGCTTTTAATAGATATGTAGGGAAAACATGTTGAATTATTACTTGTCTTTTGAAAACTTTGGATTTGTCACAAAACTTGGTAGCCTGTATTGAACCTGATTATCCACTATCCAAGAAAATCTCAAAGTGGGTCAAATCACAGATATGGGTGCTGGTAGAACTTCAAGTGAATGCTCCTGGTGTGAGCTCTGTCTCCTTTATTTTCTTCTTGTGTGCACCATTTGAGACCACATGTTTTTGGCCTCAGAAACATCTGTGGAAACAGAACTGCAGGTGCCCAGTTCAAATTACACAGCAATTTTTTTAATGCATAAGCAACAATTTCCTTAGGCAGAAAATGACAAATTAAATTCCACACCATTTTTACCCTTCAGCTACAAGTTCCAAATAAGTTGCATCAGGGGTGGAACATTTTTAAAATGGTACAATGAATACTGAAGCACTGCAGTCAATGCATTGCAATAACTGTTGGTAGTACTGAGCCTGTTTGTTAGAAACCCTATACCTGACAACCCTTAAATTGAGTTTTATAAAAAGGATGCATGAAGACAGAGTATGTATTTTAATGTTATGATGCTAATAGTCCATTAAAGTGCAACTATTTCCAAGTGATGTGATGGAATTGTTAGCCCATTATCTACGTTTTGAAAATCACTTCATTAATATATTCATTTTATGAATGAGCTTAATGCCTCTTTCACTAGACACAATGCAGCTCATTCACATCACTTTATATCACAGTTTCACATTTATTTATGATATCCATGTCAAACACATGAACTTTATAGACTTGTTTTATGCAATTTACCATATTCCAAGCTGCCAGTCTTGTAACTGTGTGTGGTGATAAAATACTCACTTTTACAGAAAACTTGCTTAGTTTTGTTGCTGGACCGGTAAAAATCTCAAATCTTGCATCAAGTAGAGATGCTTATCCACAGACTAAAATTTATCCTGGAATGGTGGTGAAATGCTGTGTGTATAAGTAGAAAAATAAAGCTAACCCTTACCCCCCCTGTCATCTCCTTCTCCCTTACGACTTGATTTTTTGCGGATGCGGCACTGCTGTGAGTAGTCCACCACTTCCTGCCGTGCCTTGCGGCCCTCAGGTGAAGGTGTGAAAAACTTTGTGAGGGCATCAATAAGGCCCTTGGTCTTGTTGTTGAAGCGCAGGCTACTCTGTGACAGGTCATCGTCCTCCCGCATCGAAAAAAGCAGCCGGTCGTCACCAGGGTAACCTTCACAGGAGGAGCTGGAGGAGGAGTTGGCCGAGGCCGAACGCTTCCGCCGTCCGCGCCCACCAAGCTTTTTGAAGGGCCGCCCCGGCCTGCGGAGGAAGTAAGGATTCTGATTAAAGACTGTGTCAGGAGTTAATAGAGCTTGGTGGGTCAAAGCCCTGCCTATGGAACTACATATGTGCATACTGGACAACTGCTGTAACCCCAACTGTTTTGTTTTTTTTTAGATACATCCTGATAAATCAAGCAGAGTAGAGGAATGGCAAGTAAAGAAGAAGTAGAAAAAAACAGCCGTAAGCTCATTCTTTGCAGTAGACATCGCAGCTGTTGGCTTAGATAGATGGCATTTGCTTCGGCTCACCACTGGGCTGACACTGAAGAGGACACTGCTAGCTGAAGGCAGTTCTTTACCTGTTCTTGGGCCGTCCCAGTGGTGCGTTGTAGCGCCGTTTGATTTGTGCGGCCTTTTCATGTAAAAGCGTCTTTCCCTTTTTCCTGGGTTGGCAGATTTGACAAATCCACATGCCTGGGAGAGAAAGAGAAAAGCAGAGATTCAAATTCAGTGAGGTGGATTACACAAGACAGGCTTCAGTGCAGATACTAACAGACTCTGGGATGTATCTAATACATTAGTACTTAATGGTGACGCATTAGGTGTTTTATTACAGTTGGAGGCAACAACTCAAGAGATGCTTTAATTAACTGAGACTATAATATTCATAGACAGTAAGGTATGAGTTTTGTGTACTCTTTGCGAGGCAACACAAGTTCAATTCACTGATTGCTGTAAAGGTAACACAGTACCGGGTTATGAGTTAAAGGAGTGGCCCTATTTATTTACCTTTTGGCATCCGCGTGAGGGGAGGATCACAGCACTCCATGTGGAAGCCCCGGTCACAGGAGTCACAGAACAACATGTTGTCCTGTACACCACAGACACACAAGTGTTAAAGATTATCAAAGGCTTTAGATGCATTATTAGACAAGTTGGATATCACTGACCTTATTCAGTAGAGAAATATTGTAAATGATAAGCATACATGAAAGCTAGAACATAATAAGTCAAACTATGCTCATTCTCATTACACATTTTGTTGACTTCCACATATGTATGCACAAAAAAATACAACAACATAGCTATTATTTTATTTACTTATTATTCCATAAGTATGAATTAGCCAATCAAAAATGAACAGTACTTGGAAAGTATCAACCATTACTGGTTGAGCAACTACTTTTAATTCCATTTTATTCTCCGTCTCAATGGATGTATTTTATCATTGTGCATGTTAAAAGTATTTTTCTTTTTTAATTAAACACCCCTACAAACAATATGAAAAACAGTCATTCCTAAATGGACAAATAAGAGAAAAGAGTGGATATTTGCCAGGCCTGACTAAAATAGCACAATCCCAGGACCACAGATGAATCTATCAGCATCTCTATCTGGCAGAGTGCATTCACAGATGCTGTTCCGCTGCCAGTTCACCATATTCCCTCATCCACTCACCGCATTCTTTCCTTGATCCTGACAGCTGCTGCAAGTCTTGCATTCAATGCACTGCCACCACAGAGCCTTGACACGTGCTGTGAGCTCTGGGGAAAACTTGAGACAGGACGGGTGGCCTGCAGGTAGACAGACAAGCATACATAAACAAGTGTGCCAATGTCACAGACTTTTTTCTTTTTGTCGCTGGTGACTGACAGCTGTGACCCACTTGAATCATTGTAGAAGAGGAAAAAAAGCTCCTTTTGGAATTTAAGTCCTCAGTGAATCAAACCTGGCTGCAAAGAGTGTTCAAACATAAGTGACAATCTGTCAGAGCTGTGCTTTTTGCTCTGCTTGAAGAACAGCAAATAAGACAGTACTGTCTGGAACAGAAACCTGCTGAGGGAAGAACCGAAACACAATCTGTCTGCATCTGTTCTGCAAGAGCACTACAACCCCTGGTTGAGAAAACAAGATTTTATAGGGAATTCATCATATCACAAAATGACTGGCAACATAGACTAGTGCCAGTGTGTGTGTTCAATCGCTGTGTTTACATTTCTCAGGTATCAGTTTAAACATAGCATCAAGGGAACAAAGTAAGGAAATAACCAAAATAACACAATAGAATAATAAGAATAATAATAATGATAATACCAATAATAATGATAATAACAACAACAACAACAATTTAAATAATAAGTGCTGTAAGTGCCGAGTGAAGGTGAAGTAAAAGCCGTTGTAAAATGTAAGCTGGGGAATAAGCAATAAATGAAAAGTTGATATATAAGTAGCTGAAATTTTAGAGAAAGTGTGAGAGATAAAAGTTGTTGAAATGACTTTCAAAGCTGGATATAAAAGCAATTGAAAGGAAGCATTTAAATGTGTTATGTATGTGCACTGTATATAGTAAAAGTGTGCACTTCCTAAAATTATACTTATACACGTTTTTAGACTGGAGGTATATAAAAATGTGCATTGTATTGTTCATTTCTTTAAATTTTTTTTAGTAAACTGCAATTGCCTTTTTAATTTTTGGGGGGGTAAATAAATAAATATATATTTCTACCATTAACTGCATTTACTTTATCCAATCACATCTATGTTTAGCAGGCAACTGGTTGGTTTTTCTTCCTCTGTGGTAGTTTCCACTAGAAAACTAGAAAAGTGAAACCATGTCAAAGACTGAACTGGTGCTTGAATGTTTATGAAGATGTTCGGGTCTCACTGGTCACAAGTTAAAACTCACCACTATTGCCACAGTCTGCGCAGGAGATGAGCTCCTCCGGCTTCTTATCGCGATTCTGCTCCTTGGTACCCAAACAGAAGCTGCAGATGGGGATGGGCTCTGCCACCGGCTGGCAGAGGGACAAAGCAGAAGGGATAGGGGGATGCAAGTTGAAACTGTCAGTCAACTTAACAGCTTCATTGTACAAATAACAACAAAGTGGTCTTGTGTGTCACAGGGGATGACTGTGGCTGTGTGTATTAACAAGCTAACTGCGGACTGAAAACTACAATGACACCATGGAGCATTGGGGTCTGTGAACAGAGTTTAGGATTATGAAGAGCACGAGAGTTACTGTGGTGAGTGAGCTTGTATAATTTATGTGGCATGTCATGTTAGAGGCTGCCATTGCGTGCCAGCGTCTCTTGCTGCCTCCTGAGCTATCAAAGCTATAACTCAGTGCTTTTGGTTGAAATGGCTGAGGGGTTTAATTCTCCTGCAACATGTCCCAATTTGACACTTTCTCTGAAACATGCCATCAGACGTTCAGTTCTGGGGCTGCATAAATCTTTTAGTATGTCCCCGAAAACACAAATCATGTCAGCAGGTGTGTTCTCGGATGCAAAACAAACACATTATCTGAAATGCACACAAGCACAAACCTAAGCCAGGTTTTTGTCCAGGAGAACAAAAGGCTGGATAACACTTAATATGTTGTTAGGCATCAAATAGGACTTGTGTGAAGCATAAACCTGAAAAATCACATCCCCGAAGCGATGCAGGTGCACTTCACACAGACACAAACCCAGGAGAGGAGGGGCCACGGGGTGACTCTCCTTGAAAGTTTCTGGAGCCTGGAAGCCCTGAGGGGAAATGGTGGCTTACTGCTACCTTAGAGGAAACCACAAGTAATTTTCAGCAAACACATTTTGCTTACTACTGAGCCTTATCTGATATAAGTAAGTAAAATTTGTAACGCTGTCAAAGTAACCATAAAAATCGATATACTTTGGCTAGTATATATATACACACACAACTCACATAATTGTCCTGAATCCATATTAATCTTGGTAGCATCAAAAGCAAGGAGAACTTGAAAAAGAAGAAGAGAATTTTATAATAGTACTGTATGGTAATTTAAGATGCCTATTGGAAATTTTTTGAACTTGTCAAATTTTATTGCTTAACGATGATTAAAAACAATGGGTCTAAATAATGTTTTCAGACAGAGATAAAAAAGCAAACAAACAAACAAAAAAATACAAATTAATGCAAGAAGAAATTTAAAATGCAAAGTAAACGTCAGCAAAGGTAAAAAGCTGCTTATGTGTTTTATCATTGGTACAACCAGTTGCTTTTAGAAGCCACATACTAAGTTGAATGAAGAGCTTCCATGTTTGATGCCAAATACTATTAGGTTGAGTACAGCTATACCTTGAGGGAACATTCCAAACAAATCAAAAGCAAATTTACTGAAAAGTGCCAATCAAATGAGGAGTACTACTAAGGTAATGAATCCCCCCTAAATACGTTATGATCATCAGAAAAATCTAACTGTGTATAACTGTGGCATAGACTATCTAGAGCAAGTTGTCCTCAGAAAGTTTGAGATCTGTATGAGAAGAGCACAAGTGATGGACACTGAAGTAGCTACCGGTCTCCACAGCTGAGATGGGAGTAGCTGCGCATACAATAGTTTCTTCCATTGCCTGGCTGCTCCCACATTCTTGACTTTATAGCCAAGCAGCAAGAGAAACACACTATTGAAAACAACTCACAAGAAACCTGGACAGGTGTTTATCAGCAGACATGAGGGAGAAACAGGACGAAGATATTTCTATGATCCAATGACACCCAAGTGGAGTGTTCTGGCCATCATAATGAACTCTGTTTTGTACCAGTCAAACACTGCATGTCAGCACATACACTGCATGGTAGCACCATGCTGTAAGGATGCTTCTCTGCAACACGGTACTGAAGGACGGGGGTAATATCACTGCAGCAAAATCTGCAAGAGAACAACTGAATCGGAGAAGATGCACCAAAAAATAAAGCCAATACTTTAAAACAAAAAACTTTCCTGCAGTGGACAAGTCCAAATCCAGATCTAAATCCAAACCAGATCTTTTGTCACGACTTGAAAACTACCGTTTCACAGTGTCACAGTCTCCTGAAAGTTGACAGAACTGAAGCAGTGTCACAGCTCTCGCAACTCAATTTAAAACTGACCTGAAATGGACAAATAAGTAATCTTTGTCAATTAGTGTCAAAGAAGCAGAATTATTACCCTAATTATTCATCAGTTGTGGCATAAAACATTAAAAAGCCTGGGGTTGAAGAATGCTTTTACAGACAGATTGACACAAAGTCTTTTAATACTGTCAAACAGAACCTACTTAAGACACTTTTTAATCAAACATCTTTTGTATAAAATATCCTTTCAACAAACAGACTCAAGTATGTGTATGAAAGAATGGTTTTCGTTGTTCAAACTTAGGATATGCTTTCAATATTATCAAGTATAACAGACCTGCAACACGTACTATTTTTACAAAGTATGGATTCACCAGACTGTCAGCAAGCTGTTGAGCACAGTAACCTGCACTCTAAGCAGAAAATTACCCTGAGATCCCAGATATGAAGAGGCAGATTCAACTAATGTAAAAATTAAGTTTATTTTTGTTAGAGCCTCAAATAACCATTTTTCCTCGACATACCCTCACACTTTACTTCTTTCACAAAACGTAGGATGAATTAGCATACTTAAAAACAGGAAGAGTTTATGTTCAATCACATCCCTGGTAACTACAATGAATCACTGCTAGATACACTGATCTATATGTTCTACATAATGTTGTAGTTTGGAAACCATGAAAAAAAGGCTTTGTAACAGCCAAGGTCATAAAATCTATCCCAGCACACACAGGACACACAGGACTATGTAATCCTTTATTTAGCCAGAAAAACAACAACATGACATTCACTGAAGTTGGTGTTATGAGGTTTCCTGCAGGACAGTGCTGTAAATGCACATAGCTGCAGAGAGCTGGGTAGGCACCAGGTCCTGGCAGGGAGGAGACAGGGACAAGAGCTTGATTTATTGGGTTCATTTCCTTCTGACTCAGGCTGCTTCCAGTAGCCCCCACTACACCTTACCCACCCTCATAACACAGCACAGGGACAGAGACGGAAACGAAAAACAAAGGTAGGGGGTGAGCAAAGAAAGAGGTAAGTAGAGAGAGAAGGGTTGTAGAATGGTGGAGAGACATGGTTAGGGAGAGATATGCAGACTAGTAAGAGGGAGACAGAGCCTTACTAGCTCTGCTTTTCTGACACCATGTCACATTTTCACAGGTGAAAATAATACGCAATGGTGGGCATTAAAAGGAAATATTTGATATTCTCTACCAATACTGAATGAAAAAAATAGTTATATTGGTCTATAAAACAAACAAAAAGTCATTGAAGAGAAACGGAAGTCCGCAACAAGAAAGAAAGAAAGAAAAGAGGAGGAGTCTGAAAAAGGCAGAGCGTGGACAAAAATAAGAATCCAGAGGGCAAGAGAGCGAAGGAAATGGAAAGCGTAAAGAAAGAGAGAAAATCTGCAGCAGCAGTCCTCTGAGCAGCCTGCGTGCGACCAACACCTCAATCATTCCTGACGCTTAACCCTCTCCCTGCTGGAAGAGGTCACTACTCCCGCTCGCCCTGAGGGCGCTCGAGTAAACACGAGCCGAGAGTGAGTGAGCACGCGCCGCCTTTCACACACACCCAGGCGGACACCTTGTATTGAGACGTGTGTTACAGTGAAGCTTCAGTTACCGGCTGCCACTGTAAATTAATCCCCAACAGATACTAAAACATTAAAAGCTAATCCTCCTCCATGACAGGGATATTGGAATAGAGAAACACAATCCTCAAATTCCTCCCGAGAGCTGGTTGTCCTCCCTCTTTCAGCCTTTTCTACGTCAGCCAGTGTTGGCTGCCAAGACTGCTCTTACACTACAACAGCACTCTAGAAATTTCTCACATCGACTGACTGTTTAAGCTAAGCGTCATGGCTGACATTTGACTTGAAATGTGTGAGTGGATGTGTGCATGTCTATTTTAAGCATGTGTGTTCATGTTTCGGCATTTGCTCCTTGGTTTTCAAACATAAGAAGGATTCAGGAACAAAATGTTGTTCTGAATCAGACACGCCTCACAGCGACCGTTAGCAACTAGCTGCATCGATTGGGTGGACCTGGTATGCCATCTTAAGTCCCTAAAAACAAGTCCAACAAGTTGCAGGTTCCTCTATAAATACATACACGCCTAAACAAACAAGACAGGTGAAGATACCCTAGTATGCCCCAGCTGACACACCCACTCGTGTTTTACGTATCACTTAAGCACATCTTTTTCAACAAACTCCATATCTTGTGGCATTGTGCTCCAGTGTTTATATAGTTCATTTTTCATTTTAATAAATGAAATTAGGCAAAATGTAGTATCATCTTGTAATAAGATTATAGAAAACTAATGTTAGCCTAGTTTTGCATGTACACACCGACTTCTGTTAACCAAAGACAGAGGACAGGAGAGTTAGAGAGGAAGGAGGGAACAATGGAGGAAGGACAAATACAGAAGCAACAAAGGAGGAGGAGGAGGAGGAGAAGGAGGAGGAGGAGGAGGAGGAGGAGGCGGTGACAGCGGTAAGAAAGGATAAAAGGCAATGGGAGAAAACAGAAAGAGGTAAAAGCATTACTGTTGTCCTTGTCTCGTCACAAGTCAAGGATCTCATTAACATGGGAGCCCAATCGCAGCAACCCCCTACTACACTTCCCCTATGGCCATCCCACCTTGAACACAAACTCATTGATCACTGTTACAGGACATGCCATGCAAGCAGAGACAACATGAAAACACATACACATTCGTTCCAAAAGTCATTACATGCACAAAGAGCTTGCAGTCATGAGACACACCTCGACATGCTATTGTTCCACGTTCATTTAAGAGCACACAAGAAGCATGCATGGGAATTCAATTGACATCAGTTAACAGATAGGCGTATGTGTGACATTTCAAATTTGGAATCCTGTGAAGACTTGAAATTAACTTGTCTAAATTTTCATGTGACAGCTACAAGAGGAGCCTGAGGAGGACCTTGTGTTGTGCCAGTGTGCCCTCCCTTCAGCGAAGCATCACCCGCTATTAAAAAAAAAAAAAAAAAAAAGGTTAGCCAGGGAGCACAAAGCTAAATCACTGCATCAAACGGAGTAGGGCTGGCCAAGCTCCAGCCGTCACTTCCACAGCTGCTCAACACATTGGCTCTATTTGTGGGGTGGTGAGGTTAGCCATACGCAAGGCCTCACACAGCTACGCTTCCCTTGCCAAATGCCATTCACATCACAGTCACTGGTGAGCTTGAGGTAACTGCTCCCTCCTGGGCGCTGACACCACTTCTAATGCTGTTTCTATAGACTCACAACCAGCTCCATCTGTTCCTGACTGCTCTTAGGCTTCTGATAGGTCAAAATAAAACACCTTCACTGAAAGACAAATGATGACCAATTATAAGGCTTCACACTGGTAATATACAAATACTGTCCAGGATGTGTTTAGCATTTGACAAGATAGACAGGCATTACTGCAGATAGTTTTACTGACATTGAAATTTTCAACTTGGAAAAAAAAAAGTCCAAATGAAATCTGGTGACAATGAGGTCTTGGGATTATCTTGAGTAACACTTTCTCGAAAACCACATTGATGTTGCATTTTTTAAAATTCTGATCCATTATTTTGAGTGGCTTCAGATATGAGAAACAATAACACTAAGTGTTACTACAAAAAGTATATGCATGGCTATACACCACAATGGGAAGCGAGAGAAAGTGAGAAAGCTATAAGGCTGCAACTAATGATTCTCTTCATTATCAATCAATCTGCAGTTTCATTTAACAATGAGTTAACAAGTCATTGATTTTCAAAATAGTTTGCAGTTAATGTTCTGCCCAAGTACTTGTTGCAGTTCTATTATGATTTGTTCAAACTGACCCTTTAAATAAATTAATGCTCAACGGTTTTTCCATTTCTCTGCTGGTGTGTACTGCTAAATGTCAAACAAGAAGAGAGCCTGTAGTAGTAGCACAGCTTGAGGTTAAGGCTGGTGTCATCAGAGAGTGGGAGTTAGCCCTTTCTAACTTTAGACACTAATAATGGGTCAACTGAGGACTGGGCTCTGGCAAAACAGAAACAATAGACGCCTGAAAAGGAAATGGTTGGCAGAAATGAAAAATATCTACAAGTTTTCACCTTCCTTGAAGGAAAATGGATTGGTCCAATATCTGAGATTCAACAACAGTTAACAATAGAGTCAGGGGAGACCATTTCATGGCATCCAACTTGGAAATTTTCCCTGGATTCCTGAGGTGTAGCACTATAACCCTGAGACTGTCTCCATCGAACCAGTAAAGGCACAAAATCCTCTCCTGTGACTACATAACATGATGGAGCACCAATGGGGGATGGGACAGAAGAGAGAGATGGGGACAGAGAAACAGATGAAGAGGCATGTCGCACCCAAGGCATGTAATCGATGTCTGGGGGCATTGTGTATTCACGTTCCTTAGAGTGATGATTCATGATGTCTTCACTTTGAGCTAAGAAGCAGAGGTAATGTTTGCACTGTTTGAAAGACAGGTGGGGGTCGATCCAATATGGGCAAAGAGGAATGAATGGAAAAATATCTTCATTATGGTTCATAATAAGCGGTGCTTAATGTAGCAGCTCTCCACCACTAAAAGCAAAGGAACCATTAGCTAGATGCTAACATTAGAAAACCCTGTTAAGGGACAAGTTGGGCGTTTTGGAGGGAAAACACCACATCACAGTGTATGTGAAAATGAAAATGTGGCTGTGTGTACTTTTTTCACACGTCCTCACCATGACACTGCACGTTGACAACGAGAACTCTGGTTCACCCTGCTCCAGCTGTTGAGGAGAGGGCAACCGCGGGGCAGGGAGATTGCTCTTGCCTATTATGATGGGATGAACATCACGTGCACACACAAACACACACAACTATATAACCAGACGGATATACACACAAAGGCTGTGCGTCAAGCCCATCCCAACTAATGGCTGTAGCCTCATACTACTAACGGGTGCTCAGGGAGGCAATGAGGTTTGCCATCTATATATCCATGACCCCTAGTTGACTTCACTCCCCCATTCACCTCCCCCTTCATGACCTGGCAATGGCACCCTATTAGGGTGAGAGAGGGGAGACAGAGAGACAAAAATAGGGTCTGGGATCCCGTCTGAAAGGAGGGCTCTGACACAAACATCGGCATGTTGAGTATACAAATCTCCCTGCAAATGGGGTCAAACTCAGTGCTTATCCATTTGCTATGATTTTCCTCCCCCCTCAGCCTTTACTCATACACACTCTCTCCGGCTTTCCTTGGGAAATCGTAACTGTTAGCAATCATACAGAGCAATATGGCAATGACGTACCAGTGGAAGAGCCATTGAACAGAGGAATCTCTGTGTTCTGTGCACACAGTTTCAATCTCTACGATGCATGTGCCACTTGTACAGGCACAGACTAACAAACATGTTACATTAAGAACACACCAACGGCCATGTGTAAAACACACGACTGAGCAGTAATATGGTTGATTCCTCTCTGAAGATATATCAAGGCAGAAGAAGCAGAGAAGAGTAAAGCGGCCTGTGTGAATGCCGGATACAAATGTTAACTGCCTCACTGCTGCAGCAGCTTCTCAGCGACCTAACTAGCCTGAGGAGGAATCTCACAAACAAACAACAGAACACCTCTATGTGTTCTGTTGTTCCTATTCATCTCTACACATTTCATTCATAATCTCAGATTGATGACTAATTTCTCTGATACAACAGTGAGGCATTTTAAGGAGAACAACTTGTGCTAAAATTCACTTTCTTCTAATATTTATTTGGGATTTACATATTTGACAAAAGCTCTCTGGTGCATAACTAATTAACTTAATCTTAAATTATGAATGTAGAAACCACTCTTTAACACTGGGCAATGCATTAATTTGTCTATGTTGTTTTTTGATCATTTAGAGAGGCAAGCAGATCAGTAGCTGAGTCACAGAGGACGAAGTTGTTGATCTCAGTTCATCTTAAGAGGTGGACCATCTGCAGCCAAGCAGGTCACTGTGTTAGGCAGACCCCATGTGACTCCAGCCTGCTCTCTAGGATAATCCTACTGTGTGTGTACATGTATGGTTATCCTTACATAGAGGCTTCTGTGGCCACACAAACATGTACACATACACCAAACCCACCCACCTGGGTCAGATAAAGCCAGAAGCCAGTCAAATCAATGTTTAGACACAGTCTAGCATCCTTCTGGTGCTCTGGACCACTAGTTTGGCAGATAGTTGTGTTTAGTTCTTAAAAGGTTATTTACATGATGGTTATTAAAATGCATGTTTGCACGACTGCAGAAATCTGAAGTCAAAGCTTTATAACGTGTGTGATCTCCCATCAGAAAGCAATCAGTTTGTATTTAAGTCTGAGTTTCTTCCCTTGCATGAAATAGTATGGGTTCATGTCTTTTTGTGTGTGTGTGTGTGTGTGTGTGTTTGTGTGTGTGCGCGCACATGTCTCTGGCCCTTACAAGCAGAGGTTAGCAGGCGGCTGCTCTCTCTGATCAGGTTACAAAAGTGGGTGTGCTCCCACTCTCCTCTGTCGCCTGCATGTCTGCCTCTCCCTCTCCCTCTCTCTCTCTCTCTCTCTCTCTCACTCACTCTCTTCTCTCTCTCTCTCTCTTCTCTCTCTCTCTCTCTCTCTGTGTCTTTCTCCCTTTCTGGTCACAGAAAGCTTGCGTCATCCAGGCCTCTTCCTCTGGCAGCAATACAGACCACCTCTCTTTCGCTTGTCTGTGCTCCTCCCCTTCCCTCTTCCTTTCTTTCTTTCTTCCTTCCTTCCTCCCATCTCTTGACAGATCCTGACAGGGAGCAGCCCTGCAGCTGGTCAACACTCCCTGCAGGAGGCTGGGAGCCATGTGACTGTCTGCCCTGACCAACTCTTCTGTTGCTGAAAAGTTGCCCACCAGCCGCCCACCTAGCATCACTCTGGTATTGATAGCCTGCACTAAAACACACACACACACACACATACACACACACAAACACACAACTAGGATTCTGTCACTCACTCACACCCAGCAAAGCAATGTAATGCTGACCAACTGTTGTTATTGATTTCTTTCGAACATGTATTCTGACCTAATACCCCAACGTCTTCCAAACACACATTGATAGCATTTTAAACACAAAGATACAAATTTCAGTTTGTGGAAAGATGCTCATACTGTTATGTGCCTGATCTTATAACTGGTGTCCAGCCTTTCTCGGCCACTTCTAAAATAACTCTGCAATATGCCAACTCTAAACCACTACACTATATGCGGGATAAAAATTACAGTCTTGTAGGGCATTACTGATTTCGATAAGCAGACAAGTGCAGCATCAAGGTCTCAGGTGTTGCCAGGCGATAGATCTGGACATCTGTGCTCTTATCAGACACATCTGGTGCCAAAAGAACAAAGTGCTTAACACCTATCTATCCTTTTAGATTGGTAATGTATTTAGACTAAAGCTTTTGATATCCACAGTGATCAGCAACAGCCAAATGGTAAATATCACATCTATGTGAAATGTCAGTAAAAACCATAATGTGACCAGATGTTTACTATTCAATGCATTATATAAATGTATGCTTGAGGTGTATGCACACAGCTTTACATATTTGCTTGTAGCAAATGTACACAGAAACATTACCTTGTCCTTCTCATGGGGCAGTAACCGAACAGGTGGCAGCGATTCCAGAGACACCGTCCCGGTTCCGTCATCCTGGGAGCTGCTACGGCTGATGAGCTGGAACAGTGGACCCTGCTTAACCACACGTCCATGGGCCACTGCCCGCTTCAGGGCCACCCTTAGCTGCTGGTGGAAGAGGCCAGGCCCCATGGAGCCACTGCCTGACAAGTAGGCTGCCACATCAGCCTGGCACTTAAGAAAGCGCTCAATGTTCTTTAAGCTGGAGCCGCCAGGTTCATGGAGCCCCTCCAGTGCCCGCTTGATCAGCTTGTTCCAGTCGAGTCCCGGTTTCTTCCCCGAATGGGAATGAGAGCTACCGCTGCCACTGCTGCTCCCACCTCCTCCCCCGCCTACACCTCTTTCACAGGTGCCACCACCTTTGGGCTTGGGCAGAGCCAACCGTCCAGGATTATCAGGGTCCTTGTAAGAGTTTAGACCTTTGTTGGTGACCTTAAGGATGGTACCATCCTTGACGCTGAGCTCTAATTGTTCCAGAACCGTTTTACGGTCCAGACCGTGGGACATAGAGACCGCATTGCAAATACGCTCCTCTGATGGTCGCTGCTTCTGCTTCTTCACCTTCTTGATGGCCTCTAGTATCCACTGGGTGTACATTGGGTTTGCCAGTTTCACCATGGCTGCAGTCTGGGTAGGTGCAGAGACCTTGGGGCCTTACCACAATGACCACACACAAAAAATATGGACTGTAAGCCAAGGAAAAACCTGGCCTGCGCCGTAGCGCCGCCGCCGCCGCCGCCTCCTCCTCCTCCTCCTCTTTGCCCTCTGTCTGCTTACTATCCCTTGTCCTGGGGTCGCACAGAGAGTCCCTCAGAAGCTGAGTATGGGCAGCACGGAGGGGAGCAGCTAACCATAGCACAAACCCACTGAGCCAACCCTCCACCCAGTAAAATCAGGCCCACCCACCAACTACTCCCAGCCAGGTGACGGTCCCTGGCAAGAAGCAGGGGGAGTGGAGGAAGTAACAGGTCTATAAGCTACTTAAATTCCAACAGCACACAAGGTAGGGTAGAATAAATCTTGAGGAGGGGTGTTCAGAAAAAAAAGGTGTTTCCCACTTTGCCTGCCACAAAATACTTATACATGGACAATAAAACCAGTTCAGTCAGTTTCCTGTTGCTCGCAAACCGGGCAGTTTTCAGTGTGATGTATGAAAGACGATCATGGTCTCCAAGACATGAAATTAGTGTTTCAATTGTAAAGGTGAGGCCAATACAGTAAATATGTTTTTGGTGGATTAGGCCATTCCGCAAGATGAGAATTTTCTCTGCATCCACGTTCCCTTGTCTTCACTTGTTCTCTCTGGTCATCTTTTACTAAAACTGCAGTTTGGGCTTCTCAGCTCTGGGACGGAACAGTTATCTCACCCCAGGGAGCAGCCAGCGCTGATCTCCTTCATGCCTACTGCACTTTGGTAGCTGACAAACCCTGAAGAAAAAAGGAAAAACACACAGAGAAAGAGGTTAGCAAAACGTTGAAGAAAAGGGTGAAAACACTTTTTGAGTAAATAGGAAAAATCAAAGCAACAAACTCAGGTCTTACAAGATGAGTGGTTTGAATGAAATTGCACAGAACCTCAGAGAGGGTATAAAGTATAGAGTTTTTAAACACAATGTGCCCTCACAGAGACATAAAAATAAAGCCATGCTTGCCCTTAGAGAGCACCATGAGGTTTGGCCACGAACTAGTAACAAAACTATAAATTACGAAGAGGAACATACACTTGACTAATACCTGTTACCCTTGAACACCTTGCTCATCAGTTTTGTGTGCAACCCTGCGTTTCTCTTATTACATCGATATCACTGCAAAAACCACAGCCAGTATGACACAAATGCTGTCAACAACCAAGTAAAACAAGAACCTCTGGTGACCGCTAGAAAAGGCACAGATATGCCATATAATGATGTGAATGAATGGGTATAACAAGGGTAAACAACAGCACCCTAAAAACTGCACTTGCAAGTTGACTACTGGGCTAGTTGGGTTGCTAACGTAAACATGATGCAGTCAAAACAGACTGTTAGCAAACATTAGCTGAGACGCTAGCTAAATATCAAAGCCAAGTGAACTGCCGCATTGCCAAAGTGTTTCCTGCGGTTTACCTGTGTCTGTTTACCGTCACCGGCATGATATTAGGCAGCAAAGTGTTTGACAACAAGCCTTCCCGCTAACTGCTGTTGTTTAGCACGCTAACGTTACAAGCTAGCCACGAGCTAACATTACGATTATGTTACTAACGTTACTCGCTAACCCGAAACGTAAACAGCGTGAAACGGGAGGTTAGCCGGGGCTCCCGCACAAAAAGGCAATATCCCCCCCATCGCCCGACCTTTTAGACCAGAAAAACCCTCACGCTGCAGCAGGCACAGCGAATAATATCCTTTTGCATGACATTCGGATATTAACGTGAGATCGCGGCCTTGTAAAAGGCACAATGCAACTTGCAGACGGCCATCTCGGCTAGCGGGCAAGTGCGAAAACGAAGACACGATAGCCGCGGATTCCGCAGTATTACACGCTCCGCGGCGTCCCTCTCCGCCGCGGCCGGGAGTGAGGACCCCCCGTCCGCCCGGAGGCGTCCCCTGCGAGCGGTCCCCACCTCGCCGACTTCCTCCCTCCGCCGACCGCCCTCCCACGTAACGCTACAGCCCGCGGTGCGGTGAAGACAAGGCCGCTGGAGCGGAGTAGCTAGGCCTCGGCTCCCCCCTCCGTACCCCCCACCCACCTCCGTGGTCATCATCCCTCCGTACCCCTCTCTTCCTCTACCTCTCGCGGTTCCCCAGAAAGCCCAAGCAGGTCCGGTTCTGGTTTCCGAGGGAAGCACGGGCGAAGCGGACCGTAGGAAAAAAAAACAAAAAACCCCACAGCCCCCCCATCCGGCTTCCGCTGCTACTCACCGGAATTTCGTGTCGAGCCGCCGAGGAGAAGGTGCCAAAACCGTGCGAAACGGAGACAACAACAAGCCTAAAAATGCAGCCAGAGACTGGGGACTCTAGAGCCGACGCCATCTTTGAGTGAAACAGGAGCACGGCTGGTGGGGGAGGGGGGACACGGAGCCGTCAGGCAGGGCCAAGGGACCGTCTGCCTGGTGCCGGGCGAAGATCCAGGGGAAGAGAAACCCACTGCAAGGCGCGGGGGGCGGCGGCGGCGGCGGCGGCGGCGGCGGGCTGTTGCTACGAGAGGGGTGTGGACACCGCTTGAGGACACGAAATGGAAGAAAGGGACAGATGGTGGTGGTGTCGGAGGAGGGGAAAAATAAAAAGGGAGGATATACGTCCTCTCGTTCCCCGCCGTCCTACAGCTATATAGGGGAGCTCTAAGGGAGCGTCTGCATTTTGCCCGACGGTTGTAGAAGAAAGAGAAAAAATCCCAAAGCCAGTGAGCATGCCTTAACGTTGGAGGGTATTTAAAGATCACAGCGAGACAGCCTCCACACTGCGGTCTATTGTAGCAGCCGTGGGGGGTTTAAAAGACGAGGATGGAGAGCAAAGCCGCACAGATCCGGGTCCCCGGAGACGATGGGATGTTGCCTTGTGTAGCTATCTGGAGTATTACTGCACATGATAAAGCATATTATCATCATCATCTGTGCGCGCAGAGTGGTCCGCCGATGCATTGCCCCGTCAGACCGTGAAACGGAGCGTTGTGTTTCCACCAAAGAAAATGATCTCGCCAAGAGACCGCGGACGATCCGTTTCATTAAACGACAACCCGGGCTAAAAACATTTCCCTTGTAATTTGCGTTTACAGAGAGGAGCTCTCAGTGCAACATTAATTACAGCATCTGGTGACAGGTGGAAGCAGCATAATGCAAAGGTGTCACTCTCGGGGCATTTGACATAACCATGTGCTCGGTTTAAAAGTGATTCGCACTCAATTTGCACAAGCAATGGATATTTTAGTCCTGATAAATTGTTGAAAATTAAAACCCGCGACGTTATTAATCGTGGCTCAAGACAACCAGAATTCTGTATAAGCCTTGAGTATCACATATCACCCCGTAATTTAGAAATCTGCCGGTGGGAAGTTTGAACAGCTTAAGTACAGTCTTCTTATCATTCACGAGAAAAACAATCAATATAGGAAAAATGATCTTTGCTGCTTCAATTTCATGATCATAGTGATACAGAGGCACTTGTGTTGGAAATCTGGCTGCAATCTTCCTTTTCCATTACAGGCTAATGCTGAAAGCTCCCTGGGTGGAAATTAAATTATCTGCAGCTTTGTGTAAAATGATGTGTACAGCGGTCCTCTGAGAGGGATTATACAGTGTCTTATAGGGAGCAATTAGACCTGAGGTTTTCCCATGTCAGAGGTGTCTTGTGAGAGGTTGAACTGTTGTCAGCACAGTGGTGATCAAATAAAACAAGTAAGGTCACACTTTACATGTTGTTTATCTTGCACTTCTTCAGGGATAGATAAATCACATTGAAACGACAAGGCACTAATTTTAATTAATGGAAGTGTTATTACACAGATAAATAGTGTGAAGTGTTAACACATGAACGACTATTAGTACGCCTCCTGAGAACTCACATATTACATTAGTGTGTACAGTGGGCCAGCTAACAGATGGACAATACTCAGGAGAGGCTTGTACCACATCTACCGTTCCCGGCCATGAATAAATAATGTTGTGTACCATGATCCACAGCGGACGTCGTGTTCACCAATACACAAGAACGGAAACAAACTAACAGGGGTGGTGTGTGTGTGGGTGGAGGCATAGGGAGTCATTTCACTGTAATTTTAATAATATCATATTGATTTTCAGTTAGATAAATGGAAGAGGAGGCACAATTTGAAGAGTCCTACTTATTCCTAATAAGTGCTGTTACCTTCTACAGAAATTTGAGGAATGAGGACAAAGACACTTCATTTTACTTTAGAAAAACCTACAGTGGTGTTAACTCAACTTTAAAAATGTTACAAATGATTATGGGCTAACTAACACATCATACTCAGTGGTGCACAGTATAAAAATCCTGTACATGGCCTGAAAGTACTTTTTAATGAGGAAAACATACTAGAGCAGAGACTATTAGTGATTAACCTATTAGTTGATCGTCAGAAAAATAGGAAACAATTCTGATAAATGATTTATTGTTTAAAGGAAAAGTTAGAGATATTCAGAAGTACCCTTATTCGCTTTCCTGTCAAAAAGTTATATGAGAATATCGATAATACTCTCAGGTCTGTTCATTAACTATGAAGCCACAGCCAGTGGCTGGTTAACTTAGCATAAAGATTCAAAATGGCAGAAGCAGCTAGCATGGCTTTGCCAGAGGGTAACATAACCCACCTACCAGCACCTCTAATGCTCGCTAATTAAAATGGTGCATCTTCTTTGTCTATTCCGCACAAGAGAAGTGACTTCCTGAATGACGCTGTCGCCATAAGGTTGCCAGGCAACCAGCAGAGATAAAATCACTGCACCAGGCAAAGAAAAAGTCCTCCACATAACCATCGTGAATCCTGTGTGTCATGTTTAGACTTCAGTTTTTGTGTGGGTTAAACAAACAAGATATAACACGTTGATTAGGGAGATTTAGAGATGCTGGTAAGTGGATTTTGTTGCATTCAGACAGAGCCAAGCTGTTTGTTCTCCCCATTTCCAGTCTTTATGCTAAGCTAAACGGACCAGCTGCCGGCTCCGGCGCCATAATGGTTGGACAGATATGTGAGTGGCAGTGTTTTTCCTGAAATGTCAAACTGTTAACCCAGAGAATTGTTATAAATGTTAACAATTCTCCGGGTGCAGTCTTTCAAATGGGAGAATTTTCTGCTTTTCTTGTTGTAAATTAGATGTCTTTAGACTCTAGGTCAGATCAAACAAGCAACTCTGAAAAACTGTGTGATATTTTTCATTATTTTTTTCTATCTGACTAAAAAAAATTGATTGGTTGATGTAAGAAATATACAATATTGACTGATCGTGAAAATGACAGATATTTGCATATGAAACCTGTGTTTATGCCTAAAATGTAACATTTCTTTTGCTAGCGGACCTTTCACTTGCTACTGCCAAACCATGCAAGAAAAATCAACAACATATCAATTCCCATATTAAAACTTTGGTTTTCCAAATATAAGATAAATATGATACAATAAAGTGAACAATTAGTGTTACGTAATAAATTACCCCCAGCCACAGCTGGATGTTTTGGTATGAGACTCGGTTTGTATTCTATCTTCAGTGGAGAAAAGGAGACTAGTAATCCTCAGATTCCTTTCATCCCCTTAATCCCTCCTTTTTTAATTTCTATTCACTGTGCATCCACCTGCAAGGGGCCCTGAGCCCCAGCAAGCTGCACCAGTGTCCACCTGCCCCCTGATACCCTCCCCTCCCTGACACACACGCACACATAAATACACACTTCCCGTCCACCTGATGCACAGCGGCACCTCCTGCTACCCAGGCCTGCTGTCGGGCCTGCTGGCTCTTGCTCTGCTCCACTTTTTCCTGCCTCGGGTTTATAAGATGGACCTTTGCCAAGCCAACTAAACTTAGGGCATCCCTTTTAGTCTAAAACAACATTTCATGCTACAATTACCAAGCTTGTTTTTGTGCTGATGCTTCTTGTTACCAGATTTTTGATTGTGAGTTGGCCAGTTTCTCAGCCTATAAAAATGATTGCTGCTTTAGTAAAACTCTAAATCCTCCTGCGGTTACATGTCATATCCACGGTTGTTTCTTAATATAGGATCTGATTGATTGCCTATTTAGGTTCAGTAAATGAGGATGTTAACATATTGAGTCCAGCTGACAGGACATTTTCCAAGTACTTTACACATGACTAATTTGATATAAACCGATCCTGAACCTTTGCATCTCGTCTACTTTGTTCAGTGTAGAAGTCAGATGTATATAGGCTGAAGAGATGAAACCTAAAGAACTGGACATTATCAAAGATTGTCTGAAAGTGAATCAGCTGAGGAGAAAAACGGGAAATGCATCCTCTCTGGCAGACGCCTTTTACTTCGTCAACATAAAATAAGTAGGTATGAATATTGAGTGCAGCTGTGAGTGAGTCGCAGTCAATCTGTGCCACCACCCGTGCAGATCACATTTCTGAGTTCCTGTTTTTTCGGGTGATAACTGGAGTGCCGTGCTCAGATAGCCAGGCACTGTCCAAGGCTGCTTTTTTTGTCCGTGTGAAACTAGCAAGCTTCCTGCTGTGTCTGGCTCATTGCCAAGTCCCAAAACCCTAACCTAACCCCCCCCCAACGCAAACGCAAACACCAACTCCAAACCCCTCCCATCCTGAAAAGAGCTGAAACATACAACGGAAATTTCCAGGGCCTGTCCGCCCAAGAGCGTGCCCCCACCCATCCAGTAAACCCCGCACCCTCACCCTCACCACCGACACCCAAACCCCTCCTCCCACCCTTCCTCCCTGTGGCCCCCACTCCCTGCCCTGCCTTGAATCCAAAGGGACAGAGAGCAGCTGGAAGGTGAAGTGCAGCTTGTGAGCGCTGAGCTGAAAGTCAAGCCAGACACCTCCCGTGCTCTCTCCAACTCCTCCTATCTGTAATCTCCCTGGAAACACCATCTCCATCACTTGAACCGAGAATTGCTTAAGAGTACCGCAGAGTACACTTGAATGCCAGGCGAAAGCAGTGGAGAGACAGGGAGGAAAATGTTGAGAACCATCCTGTTTGACAAATCAATTGTCCTGCTGTGGGTAACAGTCATTGTAAGTGTACACACAGTTCAGGCAGGGGTCTCTGACAAAGCCATTAACATGCCCTGATAGCTCTGACTTTAACACTATTAAGCACAGTAGAGGAAGAAAAAAGTCACAGTAATAGATATTGCTGAGGTAGGAAAAGCCCTGACACATCTATTTCGCAATTTTCTTACTTTTAGAGGCAGGACTTTTAAGGTAACAATTTAAGGAGTTGGTCTCATTGAGATCAAGATTCAAGAGAGACATGTAAACAACAAACTGTCATGAAACCAACATATAAAAACCACACCTCTAAGGCCAGACAACCAAAAATCTAGCGACAAAATATAAGTGAGTTGTGAAAAATATCAAATAGTAATTCCAAGGGGAAAGAAAGAATCTAGCTTCAGGCTTTTATCAGCACCTCTGAAACTCATTAACATGTAATTTATGCAAGTCCATGCAAAAGCCAAATTGTACAAAATATAATTCACAATGTAAGACACATAGGTAGATTTAGAGGATACCATTTACTTGGTTTTATCTGCCACTAAAAGAAGGCTATGATTAATAAGGGATAACTGGATTAGTCAGAGCCAGGGGCATATAAAAAGTCATCATCTGCATAAAAATTGACATTGACATACTCATTAGGAATATTAAAGTTATCCATATGTAATATATATAGAAACTGACCAAGAATAGATGCCTATAACATCCTGTTGCTGGTGGCAAGAGGAATTGATTTAAATTATAGACCGGTTTGTGTACAGATTAAACAGACAAACATGTTAATTAGTAAGCTTTAGAGATGCTAAAAGGTGGATTTTGTTTGCCTTTGATTGTTTAATGTAGAGCTAAGTTAACTACATCCTTTATATTCAATGAAAAAATATGAGAATAATATTGATCTTCTTATCTTGTTCCTGACAAGAAAGTGAATAAATGTATATCCCAAATGTTAAACTTCACCTTTAAGTAGGGCAAAGCTGAATATGGTATCTTTTTCATTTTGGATTGCAGGGTTTCAGGTTCACTCTCTCTCTTCTTTTCCCGCCTTCAATACATTCTCACTTTTTTGTAATCCTAATCACATATCTGGTAACTTGAGCCATTTCTTTGCTTTATCATTCCCCAATGCTGTGAATGGCAGCCCAACTCCTCTGGTTATACTCTGAGGTACTAACAGCAGCTATAGGCAAAAAAACCCCACCAACAAACCAGACAAGTTCAGACATTGAAGTCGAAAGCAAGGAGTGTACACATAATCAAAGTAGTGTGCTTGATAAAATGAAAGAGGAAACAACAAGGATGGGAATTAGGATAATTAAAAGACAGTGATAACCATGGCCTTGCCTTTTATTTTCCATTTGTTTTAGTGGTTTGTTTTGTTCACCCTGGTTAAATAACATCAAAGCACTTTTTCTGAGAGTGGAAAAGATCCCCTGTGACTAAACATCGGCACCACAGTGGACTTTTTTTTCTTATTTTTGCTTTCACACAACAAACAGTAACTATATCACATGATGCCTTGTTTGGCTGTTAGGTTTCCAGGCCTCCCACATCACAGGCTTCCCCCCCAAGTACAAGCCTCGGAGTTTTGGAGTATAGCAGCTCTGCAGTGTTTGCAGAGCAGGATGCACCACAGACAACAATGCAGCCTCCAGGACTCTCACACACACACACATTCCTGTGGGCCTGGTGTATTGGGGGGGCTTAACCTCTTGAGCTCAGCAGGCTTTGTCTAATTTTCCCCCACACTCTCCACCTCCATGCTACCCCCACCTTTTTATCCAAGCACTCACTTACTTACAAAACAAGCTTTTCCCACATCAGAACATGAAGACCTCCTTAATCAATTCCATTAAAAGTCAGAGCAGGATTTATATCAGAAAGGATATGTTGGTTAATAGGTGAGTAAACACAAATGATGATTTGTGTGATTCTTTGATTTCATCAATATGACCCATGCAATATGTATTAAAAGCCACTCAGTTCACGGTCATTTATATTAATGATACCACTTTCAGATTACTGCAGGGTAATGGGGGCAAAAAAGTGTACATTCCCATGAGTGATGAGCCCTCCACGGTCATCCCAAATTTCATTAGAGGCAGTAATGATCAGTATTGTTATAATGTAAACTGTGGTGAATCAGTTACTCATTCAATACGGTCGCTAATTGAATAATTAGATTCTTGTCTGTGTAAAGATATGCCTGTTTGTCTTCCACTGCACTAGCAAAAGGCAACAGATGGAGCATGTTATGTAATGATATTCATGTAAATTAAAACCACACATTATCCTGAGAGATATGTAACAATGTGACATGCCTATATGTATCATACCGAAGGTGATAAATACCTTCAGTCCTTTTTGATAACTGTATCCTGCCCAGGAGACAATGACAGAGGGCTTGCCGTGTTTTTCATAGGGAGAAAGACAACAGAAGCTGCTGCTGGGAGTGATGATCATATCATGTCTAATCCATCCAGGTTTTCCTCTTACACATTTCCTGCATGGAAACAGGCGTCTTCAGTATTGGATAAACTCATGTCAAATCATATTTTCTGTCTATTTATTTGTGGAAAACTTATTAACCACTTTATAGTCTGACATAAATCTTGAAGGGATACATTTTAATCAATTTTAGTTATATTGATGGTTGTTTGCCTTGTGTGCCTTCTCTTAAAACTGTGGCATAGGGACATTTTGCATATTTATATCTATACTGGATTGCGGTCCACCTGCACACAGGAATAATATCCATGTCAGTATTTTATTACTTATTATATATATTTCTAATTTCTTTTATTATGATTTTTGTTGGCACTGTCTGTCAATTTCTTAGTCCATCCACCACTCTTCCATGAAATATTGTTAAGACATTGATGTTCCCTAAAGGATGAAAACTACTGAGTTTGGTGATCTCTGATTTTTCCTCTAGTTTTACCATGATGTTCTGTTGTGAAATGTCTTGAATTGTAGAATGGATTGCAAAGAAAATTGATCCTTATATTCATGTATATTCATATATTCACCTGAAAATGAATTGTAGTGGCCTTGGTGTTCTCCTGACTTTTCTGCTGGCTCTAGCAGCACTACTGGGCACAAATGCCCCCATTCCGATGATGGAAAAGTGTGGCAGGGGCATTTCGAAGCTATCCGACCATCTGACAAGCAGCTCAGATGAGGCAAGGTCCCTGGCTCCTTTCAGCACGGTGGTGCAGTGTCACTGTGCTAATATGCTTATAATGACAATGCTAACATGCTGATTTTTAGGTGTTTAGAAGGTATAATACTTATCTTGATCACCATTTCCCTCACTAGGAGTTCACGTAGCGTAATGGTTAAGGTACAACCAAGTAAATGAAATTTGTTTTTTAAAAATAAGGGAAACACCAAACTCATTGATATGCATATTATCTGGGCACAACTAACTGACATCCCCCAAAGTTATATAAAAAATATTAATATAACTTTCAGCTCAAATCTTCATGACAGCAGCAAGTCACAGCCAGTCCACACAGAGCCTGCCACAGAGCACCAGTGACAGTGAACTTCCGTCTTTGAGGTCAAAAGTCCAAGTAATTCAGCTAAACCCCACAATCGCAGACGCTCCAGTCTGGTCTTGAGGCTGTGAGTCCTTCTGTGACCCACAGAATCACAGCATCCCCTTTCAATGAAGCGGGGCCTGGAAGTCATCACTGATACTGGCAACACACAGGGAGCTCTGAGGTCATCAATAATGACCGCATTTACTTAACACCGACCCAAACACCTGCTCATTTATCATGGCTGACACATGTCTGCCTGGCCCATTTCTCACAGAGGAGCCAGCCAGCCACTGCAGATCTTGATCAGGTCACCTTTGGCTCTGTGAGGGCTTTAGTAGGCAGATTAATACCCAAAAATATAAGTTAAGTGCAAATAGTTACACATTCATGCTTTTACCACAACTGGATGCTGTCAGGAAAGTGTTTGCATGGATTTTAGAAAATCAAAACATTTTGATTGTGCTTGGACGATAAAGTGTTACGGATTTATGTTGCTTTTGGCAGGCAATTAATGTGCTGATTATTTTAACATAGGATGCATATAAGTCACCTTTAAAAACAGACTACACACTGCATGTGAGTTTTTCTGTTTTTTGCTGACACATCTAGGGAGAAAAGACTCTGAACTTTCACACTCGACTCAGTGTACGTTATATTAAATTGAAGGAACCCTCAGTAATTAGTGGAGAACCATTGCAACTGCAGAAGCCTCTACAAAGGGGAATAAGGGCTCACTAATGGTTTGATGAGAAAGAAAAGGATGTGAAATGACACTACATCTTCACATGACCTAGCAACTCAACTGAGCACCTATGGGAGAGCTCATGGTGGACCTCCACCGACTAATAGCACTTCCAGATTAGAAACTTAGGAAAATATAACCTAATAATATCATCAAGCATTTATGATGTGGGTCTACAGTGCAGCAGTTCCAACTAAACACAGACAGGGAGTGGGGCATGGAAGATTTCCCAGCATGCAACAGGCAGGGGGAAGAGAACAACCTGGACAGTTCACTGGTCCACAACACATACAAAAAGGGATAGGTCACCTCCGCACCGAGAGGGAGTGCATGTTTCTCTCTTATGGAGGAAACTCATGTGAACACGGGGAGAACGTGAATTCAGAGAGACCAGATTCGAAACCCGCAAGATGCCCTGATGAAGATGCACCAGTTTCTCAATATGGTTTATGCAGTTTCAGCTTGTCTCTGTGGATATAAAATGGGTGATAAATAATGATGAAATTGGTGACACACAATACTAAATAAATAAGGACACGTTAAATATTGGATATACCTTCCTTATTTTTGAGTGAAACACCTGCTGTCCTTCTACTTCTTTAGGATACTACCAAACCATTGTTATAAATTCCAACAACACTGACACTGGACATAAATCAAATCATTTGTTTCAGTATGAGTAAATATGTTGGATGGGTTCACTTTCAAGCAGGCACTACTTTTCCGAATCTGAAGAACAAGCTTTCAACTTTGTATCAGTGAGGAGTAAGATCGAGTTGTGACATGCCCGGACATTGTGGTGATTTGTACAGGTATGTTACTGGGCAGCTCCCTCTGTCCTCTGTTACACACCACACTAAATGCTGGAAGTAGTTTGCCCTTTTGTCCTTTAGTTTTTGAGACACAACTTCTCTCTTCTCTCTGCATCTTTAATTACACAACGTGATTGCTCTTACATGTAAATGCATTCCTGTTTTCTATAATATACCTGTTGATGAATATGTCTGCTGAAACTGCTCTTTTACATGTTAAATGCAACCCTTATAAGACACAAATTATAATATATAGTATTATAATTAATCCCATTGCGTTGATACAGTATGCACATAAACCTTCATAAACAATTGAGAGTGTGGTTAAGATAATTGGTATCCTTGCTCTCACCTCTGCAATGTACTTAGCCAGAATGCCCACAGTGTTGTTAGTCTTGGTGTCAAAACAAATCCAATTTACCATAAATCCTGTTGCTTCCTGACACAAACAAGATGTTACTAGTTGTGTCCTTTTCCTCCTCTGGATTTGCTCTGTGTGCTTTTACAGATAAGGTAGAAATATTGAGACAATGACAGCACTTTGTATACTATAAATTCAGACAGGCTAAAATAACACAGTGAGGCTTATTGCACAGTAAGGACTCATAACTTTATTTGCTTCAGATTCAAATAATTCTCCCTAGAAAAGGTCACCCAATCTGAATGTAGGAATGCCTTTTGGATGAAATGGTGTTGATGTCGTCAGTAGAGGTCCTGAGATTTGCAGAATATATGCCAAGGACAATTTAAACTGGACTGGAGGCTAAGGGTGAAACAGGACCTTACTAAAACACCTGTTGGTTCTTCCTTTAGTCTGATACAATTGCCTTTATCAAAGCAAATTCATTCAGCTGCATTACAGTGGTTTAATAGGGAAAGAAGGAACAAAATCAATGCAGCAGAACTGAAGGTCGTGTCTTTTCTACTCAACACTTATTTGACTGTCATTTGTTCAGAGGTGTGTTATGCTAGTAGCAGCTTATGTAGTCCGAAGCAGAGATGAGGAGTGGGCTACAGAGGTTTGGTAAACTCAGTTCTTTCTAACTCCTCACCCTCAGACCTTTTCATTTTTAAACTTGCCGTCTTCGTCCCCAACCAATGCTGACTCAAGTGTCATCACCTGTGGCAGTTTATCAGACTTCATACAGCTTCCTCTGGCTTTATAATTTTTTCCTTACATATGCAGCCGCAAACACCTATAATGTGTGTAGTGGGTCGAATTCCATTCTACTGTGACAAAATGAAAATAATTGACTAAATGCCGGTTAAACTGAGGAAAGGTAACAGGGCAGGTACAGAAACCACCGGTTTAACTGACAATAATCTTACTTGATTATGGTATATGAATGTCTTAATGGTAAATGCTTCACACACTATACCAAATCTAGAAAAGCAAGCGTTTTAATGGCACTCATTACACATTAATTCAAAGCTCCTTACATCAACGCTGAAGGTTTGGTATTTGATGTTTGCAGCAATGGAAGCCAATGATATTGTCCGTTAAGCCAACTTCAAAAAGCCCATCAGAAAAACAAACATTTTCATTCTGTAATTTTCCCCCTGCTGTTGCTATAAGGTTGAATCAATTTCTGTGAAAATGTTTACAGGCTGCAAAGTCACCTAGACTGGCAATCCTGATAACTGACTGGCTGAAAAACTAAAGCCGGAATTTAGATGTATGTTTTATTGAGGTATAAGCGTGAAGACAACCATGACAAATTACTGACTGTGATAAATAGAGCTGCAACACTTTGTCTGTTAGTTGAATAGTATAATAATAAACTGAAAATTATTCTGCAACTATTTTTAATAGATTAATTTTTTTAGTTTCTTGAGGGGCAAAAACTGCATTTTGAACATTGATTAGGCAAAACAAGACATTTGAAGACATCACATTGGACTCTGGGGAAACTGTGATGGACATTTTTCACTATTTTTGGACATTTTATAGACTGATTAATTGCCAAAATAATCTCCAATTAATCGATAAAGAAAATTATTAGTTGCAGCTCTAGTGATGAAAAACCCATAGCTTGAAGAAAAGTTATAGCTGTGGCATGCACATTTATTCACTTTCTTGCTACATCGGAGTAGCTAGAGGGTCTCTTGCTGTTGCCCTGCCTTTGTTTTGTTGCCCTCCTCCTGCTGTCTTTAGCTCCATAGGAGAGCTGTGCAGGGTTTAGAGAGCGCGCCACTCAGCATCAATAATAGGGGGCTCACAGCACAGAGCACAGAAAGGACTGAGGCAGCAGGACAACTTAATACCATTCAGCTACTAATTAACTAATTGAAAGACGAAAGTCTCTAAATCTGGAAGTACAAATAACTTATTATGCCTCTTTGTGTCAGTACAGAAAGTGCTCATTCGTTTTAAAATGAGGCGTAAAATCAAGTGTACAGTGAGTGTGAAATCTTGTGGCTCAGCCCCATATTTGTCAATGAGATCAATGTTCTCTTATTACGGACAGCGACCACAGCCCATAAAGACCTGATTTACTGTCGTCTCTTTGACTGTTTTTTGTCTGGAGGAATTGTAGGTGGTGAGTCAAGGCCATAAAGTCAATCACTTGCAGCTGTAAAATGAGATGTAACCCACATTCATAAAAGCCTGGAGAAGAGGAAGACAGGGAGAAGAGGGAAAAGATATAGAGCTGGAGAGCTTCAGTGGAAAGAAATGGACTCCATTTTTGTAAGTCCTCCTCTCCAGCTGTCAGCCCGCTCCCCGTCCCATGGGGGGTTGCCACGGTGATAGGAGGCCACATGTCTTGGGGGCGTCGTTTTGGTCAAAGGACCCCATTGTTCTTGTGTTAAGCCGTCTTCACTATTCCCGTCTGCCAGGGACAGGGGACTCAGCTTCACACCCCTCATATATACACACACACACACACACACACACACACACACACACACACACACACACACACACACACACACACACACACACACACACACACACACACACACACACACACACACACACACACACACACACACACACTCTCTCTCTCTCTCTCACACACACACACACTAACAGAAAACATGCCTGACACCCACTTGTATAGAGGCTCAGCAGTTTGGCTGCACACTTAAGATGTTCCCAGTTAAGTTTTAAAATCAGACCGGAAAAGACTTCCATAACATGATGCTGTGGAAAACAAAAATAACCACGCACACACACACAAGCTTTAAGGGCTCAGCAGTAGCATCAGACAAGAAAGAACTTTGTCACAAATGGATGCGCATCTATCCAATCATTTCCTCTTTTTATGATAGCATCAGTTCCTGTGACTTCTTTTATCTCATAGGTGATATGGTTGACAGATGAGTAAGTGGTTATGTGCAGCTCCTGAAAGCACCACCAGATGGAACCGTGGCCCCACTGCACCAACACTGCCATTCTGTCCATCCGTCTTCCACGAGAACAGGTGCGAGACCTTGGTGGACACACTGGGAGCAAGAAACCTCTGGTGTCCTTCAGCCAAGCAACTCTGACGTGATGTAAAAAGAGGGAGTCAATTACTCCGTGATGGATAGATTACAGTCATGCATCATTCTGGAAGCCAATTTTCCTATGCGAACTGAATCAGAAACTCAATTTGTTACATGCTCTATTTGTACCTCTATGACAGATGGATGGAGCCAGTAAAGGGGAGCTGATTTGACTCTGTAACTAGTGGAATCTGAGGTTATAGGTCAATATACTTTCTTAAAAAGTATATACTTTTTTAAAAATGTAGATCAGAATGGAAATTTATGTAGCCATTATAGCTAAAGGTTCTGGTTAATGTGAAAGGAAAGCTGTTGTACTTGAACTGAAGAGAACGCACAGCTGGAACATCTCATTTCTGGATGTGGCTGTTTTATTATCTGGATGAATTCCTTCCTTATTGAGTCTTAATCATCTGTTCAAATGAAGACTGGTTTGGTATAGTGGGGTGTCTTCACATGCAACTGAAGCATTTTATCTAGCACAGTACACTTTGATATTTTTGATATGATTTCAGGGAACTCATTAAGAACACCAACTTGTATTTAATTTCATGCAATGTATAAGACAATTTCAATTTGACTGGCTATTGCAATTAATTTTTGACAGAATATTAAAATCATCCATTAAAAGCTCAGATACGGAGGACAGGTAAGTCTTCTGGACATCTTCCTATATGACAACAGACTGGATCATTGAGGAAAAAAAACTAAACACCCCCCCCCAAAAAAAAACAAAAATTAAAAATCCCAGTAGCCACAAATAAACACAGCTCTTTTAGCCTATTAATTTGATTTCTGTATATAAAGCACATTCTCTTCCTCCATTATTATTCCATTACTCCAGCCCCCCACCCCAGGCAGATAGTGAATGCAGTAAGCCATCTTCATCTATCCACAAAAAATAGATATTGTCTTGGAGATGATCGATCCAGTGACTTTGGAGAGGGAGACTGAAGATGCACTGTGATTACTGGCTGAGTGGTTGGATATTGATTAGGAGGTGGTCAGCAGACATGACTGGACTCTCAGTGTATTGACTGGCTTGGTTACCGGCAGGAGTATTGCAACAAATTACTGGTAGCCCTTATAATTCACACAGAACAAAAGCATTAAGTTCAAGCTAATGTGAAATAATTAGCCCATTTTTTTGGATAATCATTCCATTTAATTTTAGGAAACCGGACATTTAGGTATGTCTGACAGTATACTGAATGTATTGGTTATTTGCTTATAAATAGGCTGGCAGTGTCCCAATTAATCAATTTAACGTCTCATGAAGCATTGTCTTTTGTCTCCCCAGAGAACGACGGGTGGACAGGTAGTCCAGCACTGAGCCGTCGGCCCCGGGTCCTCCTGCGGGCCTCTTTACTGAAGTCTGGGGATGTTTTCGGCAGCCAAGCCAGACCTGCACTGTTGTTGCTGTGGACAGCGTTGCTCTGGTTCCTCAGGCTACGGCGTACAGAACGCTGCCCTCTAGTGGTGACCGGTTTAAATACATCTTCAAAATTGAAGTCAGCCTGCCAGGGGGCAAGGTCCAACTTAGCTATTTCCTCCTCTTCTTGGCTATCTGAGCTTGACCTGCTGTTGTTTTTAAGCTGGCTCGTTGCTTGTCTGTTCTCCTCCACTTCATGGCTCTCTTGGTGCTCCTCTACCTGGTCCCCCTGTTCCTTTATAACTGACGTGTTTACAGAGCTCCTCCTGCCCTCACTCAAAGTATGGCTGAGTTCTTCACCTGAAGGTGCGCAGGCACTTAGACCAGCATGACAATCTGACTTCCCGCCCGAGTCTGTGCTGTGTGTATCTGCAGAAGTCTGGGCATCGAGTTTAATGTGAACTCCTCCCTGTTCAGATAAAATATAGTTCAATGGGGTTTCCCTTGATGCCTCAAGGTTTGTAGTTGTTTGGTCTTCACAGTGCTCCTCTGTCTTGGCTTCAGTGGGGTCCTCAGGCTCCTCACTGAGCAGGTCACCGTCAGCAACACTGACCTTCCTTCTCCTCACTCCTCGCCCTCTGCCCTTCTGCCCTGAAAGACTCCTGCCTCTCCTCCCAGTGGTGTTTTCTTTACTGGCGTAGGTAACTGTGACAAAATCTTCCAAAGGTTTTTCTAAGGCATTAGTCAGAGTGAGGTCACCTATTACTTGAGTGTCATTGGCCATCTCAGGGTTTAAGTTGGTCTCAGGGTTATGGGCTGTTGGGAGAAAGGGAAGACTTACTGACAACCAGAGATTTTCAAGGGTTGCACGTTATGAAAATGTATATAACAAACAAACAAAACAAACAGGGATTACAAAGTTTTTCTTTCACCCAACGATAAGGACACGAAATCAACAATTAACTATTGCTTTTAAAACCCTAAGACAAGGTTGGTAATTACCTTCATGTCGTGTGCAGCTCTTAGCAGGAGACTGCTGTGCTGCTGGAGACTGACTGATGAAGGACAGCCTCTCAGTGATGGGACTCAGGGTGGGGTTCTTGGAGGCATATGCCCGAGAGCCATACAGGGAGCGGTCTACATCCCTGTTCCAACGACGCATTGCTGTGGAGGTCATCTTCAGAAAAACAATCTGCATTGTGAGCAGGTCTCTACTCTTTCTACTGACAGCCTTTTATTAGCCGGTAATTATCCACTTAGGATATGATGTAGAGTGACTTTTTTCTTGCACATCTAAATCAGTAGTATACTGGTTATCAGTGAATGATTATTCTGAATTAACTGATTATTTATTTATTTATCTGTTAATTTTGATATAATCAACAGACAAATATTGGCAATTTGAGAGTTTTTGTGGGTGTAGGTGCTGTGTCATAGGCTGCGGATTACTGAATAAATTATTAATAATAATCACTGTAAAATAAACACTGAACTAAAACACAAATACAATATACAAATAAAAACAATTATTACCAATGAAACAATATTTTATTTCAGGGATTTAGTTCTTTATTGGAGCTAGGGTGACTTTAACATTGCACAATTTACTGAGAAATATCTCTTATTTGGTTTGTCCTCTAATAATTACACACATCTTTGCTTGATATCAGCTCTGCTACCAAACCAAAGTTGATTGGTTAATCTAATGGCTGGGAACCCATTTAGACTGATAAACATCCCTGACAGAGAACCTTTATGTATGAAAAACAACCATAAAGCTGTTAGAAGACACTACAAACTCAGTAAAATGACAATGTTGTAATGTGAGCCACAGTGGGGGTACCTATAGCGATCCAGATTGCCTTTCAAATGACTAGTTTGATGCACTGGGGAATATACAGTCAACTACAAAATACCACATAGCAATCTTGTCCATTTGGCTTAAAACATATGTAACGTAAAATTCTCAATTGTTTTTTTTTTTTTTTCAACAATTACCATAAAAACAATAAGGGCAGCAATGAATGTATCATACTACAAAATATCAAGAGAGCATCAAGAGGCTAATTCATCCAATTTCATAGAGCTCCACTGTTGTGAAAAACTATTAACAACCCATGAGTGAGCCACTACAACAACATGTCCCCTCATTAACTTGGGTACCTGTTTATTTTGAGTTGATCCAACATGTGCCGTTGTGAAGCTGTAAATTTTTACTAATAAATCAAACCAGCCACTGAAAAGAGTACCAAAATAATTAATATTTACTTCTTACAGAGTTAATGTTTGTTGAAACTAACATAGTAAATGATTGTGTTCTAAAAAGGTAAGTTTATGTTTTTGTTTTTTTTTCATAAGGTATGAATGACTCAGGCCTGAGAGCCACAGAGAGGGTAGGGAAGTTGGACACGCATTTAGGTTTTGGTCTTTTCACATGATTTGTTGACAATTACAAAAATGTTGAATACAAAATATCACTAACTTTATCCTTATTATAATATAACACTAATGAAATACAGTTCACTTTTTCTGCATTCTAAAACTGATTTGTACTATTATCTGTGACAGCAGTGCAGGTTCTCAACTCATGCTCCATAGGGCATAACTTTATGAATTACTTCCAAGATTTCATAATGGAATTCACATCATCTGTGGTGTGCAGGAGCGCATAAATGTGTGTGCGCGTGTGTGCGCACACACACACACACACACGCAGATGTGCTGATGTGCAATCATCAGCTCCATGACTGCCTCCCAGAGAGACAAGTCTGCAGATCCCCCGCTGAAGTGGTGTAAAGAGAAATCAAATGAGGAGACTAAGCCAACTCACCTTCATCTTCCCAGAGGCCGACTTGGCAGCAGACCGTGTTGACCTCTTCGCAGGTTCACTCTCCTGTGGTTGCTGGGGGAGCACAGAGTTGACATGAGGATACGTTATATAGAGATTGTCTCTGCCACACTCTTTTAAACACATTAAGTGGATATGCTTGCATGTGATTAAGTTTAGATCCAGTGGAATTAAACAGTAGATTAGAAAGGAGCATGTTATGACCCTTAAATTATCAAGAAAGACAATCTTGTCCGTTAAATGGAGATTTCTGCAAGTGAGATCAAGATGAGGGCAGTTTGTGGTAATAGCAGACCTTTCTCTTTCGACTGTTGGGTCGAGCAGGAGCCTCAATGGTAGATTCACACACTGGTTCTGGCTGCTCAGACAGAAATGAGAAATTTTTGATTTAAAAATGGAAAATTCAAAGTATGACGTTCTATAGAGAATAATAATAATTACTTTGGCAATATTGACAGACAGTAACTTTAGTAAATGTAAAGCAGCATGTCGCTAAAAATATATCTAATTTGACCAAAGTAAATTAAGAAGCTGCAATGGCAACAGACCTTTTTCCTTCGGCTGTGAGTCCTGACTGGGGTGAGAACTTTGACACCTAATTCAGGTTGCTTCTCCTTCTCTGGCAAGGATGCAGGCTCATCTAGAACATCCATCTTGGAGGTTGTGCTTGGTTTTGTCTCACACTCTGGAGGAAAATTTTTTTTTTTTTTTTTACAGTATTACACCTGAAATGACAACTGTCTATGACTTGTGTTATAGGTAATACTCTTTTTGATTCTTTGGGTTAGCACTGAAAACTGTAATCAAGAGAAAATTCAACATTCATCACATACATTTCATATGGCTGAACCCAAATGAAAAAGGTACTATACTCTTTGATTCTTGCAAATTGTGGTTTAACATGTTTATTATTTGATCTACCCAATACCGGTTTCTACACTTATTATTCGTAAGCTGACCTCAAAATGAGAAAACTTGGATTTAATTTCTGATAAATCTTCCAACTTGACACTCACTGATTTTTGTGGAGAAAGAAGAAAGCAAGGGAAGGGGAGTGAAGATATAAAGTTAAGTGACAATGAAAAGAAAAAATAGAGAAGTATGATGAAAGTTTACCTGTCACTATCTGAGAAAGAGACTCCTCATGAAAAGCAGTGTTTAAATTCAGCGGCTGGGAGTCCCACATATATTCTGAAATTTTAACATATGGGAAGACCTGTTATCATACCAACAAGAATTTCAATTATTTTCTATTGGACAGAAGGAACTGTAACTCTCAGGGTGCAGCTGTAGCCAACCTGTATCACTTGTTGCTGCAGAGTCAATCTCCTCCATTGAAGGGAAAAAAATCTAGGACCAAAAAACAAGAAAAACAAAGCTGCTCAGTGATGAATTTAACATGAACAATCTAAGCAAGATAGTGATTCATATCATGGTTCTTCTCAGTAGTGTTCAATCATTGGCACCAAAACTTAAATATACTGTAAAATCCATTATAACAAACAAGTATGCTGAGAGAAGGAAAAAAAAAAACTGAGCCAAGGCAAGACAAAAACTGCATGTAACATGTTTACATGTGTCAGGACTAATAATAAAAATTGAAATTGTCATAGTGTCCTTGATGTTTGTGGCAATGTGCAACCTTATTATCCAGGTTACATCAGTGTAACCTTTCAACACTGTAATTATCATCTTAGGACATGTAAAATAAAACAATCCTGGCATCCTGTCTACCTTTCCATACTTCTCCTCGCTGTCCTCTCCCACAGACTGCATTATGCAGTTGTGAGGCACTGCGAATGTAGGGGAGGCAGCAAACACAGTGGGGCTGCTGAAGTCTGGCTGAGCTTGTGGTGTGTGGGATTCACTCCTCTGTGGCGTCTTCAGCACTGGGCGCAGCTGTAAGACCCCACCTGGTGTGGCTGCTCGGGCTGGTGTGCCCCCTTTCTGTAATGGGGTGCTGGGGGGCAGGTTCTTATCAAAGAACTCAGGGGAGAGCGGACCTCCAAAGCGCACTCTCTTTTTCTTAACCGCTGATATCCCAAGGAAGTCATCCTCTCCTGCCAAGAAAATAAAACCTTTAATGCACAACTAAGCCACACTGTATTAAGAGGCAGAAAGTATGTCTCCTTTAGATTGTAGACGTGATTCTTGGTGTATTTTTCAAATAGTTAAAACAGCTAGGTAGAATCCCAAAATGTCTTATGAGAAAAAAAAACACAACAAAACAGGCTGATTACTAGCTGATTTATAATTCAGGATGCCTGCCAAGTTTAATCAACACACACACATACACACATTTAAGGACCCACTCCTGACCTACATATAATGAAGGAGAAATTTTTACTATAAGTTTGTAGCATTTTCACACAGCATGTTTCTTTTTCTTGGCTATGGTCATGTCTTTGGTATCAGTATTGAGACAGTTGAATTGCTAGTCCAAGCAAAGTGCCAGTGAGTGTGATCCCCAATAACACTTACCTTGTAAACATTCAGGGTTTTCCAACATAGAAAACTCAAAAGGCTTTTATATATAGACGAATGTCCTCCCTGAAAATACAACTTTGACCCTCTTCTGGTATGAAGCCTAGATACACTGCATCAAGATTAGTCTCAAATGCTGGGCTAAACCAAGATAAAAGGCCAGTTACTCTAGCATGGCCACAAACAGCAGTGTGTTTACCTGAGGGCTTCATCTCCTGTGAAGAAGGAAGAGAGGAGGGGGAGGCAGGAAGACCTGCTGTAGCTGCTGCAGGATCATCAGGTGGTGGCTGGCTAGGGCTTTGGAGTTCAAAGCCACCATCCTGTTGAGAGAGAATACATGAGAGCCCCCATTCTGTTGGACTGTAGTTGGAGGAACTTCACGAAACAGGTTGTTAAGTGTTACTCGAATATATCTGATACTAGCTTCAATTTTTGTACACAGGATCTGAAGGCATACTGTATCAAGTGATCTTAATCTGTTAGTTCATTCACCTAATGTAGCTCAATAAAGATGCTTTTATTACATCTCTCCCTTTGCAATATTTAAAAGGTAAGGTTCCACAGTTTAGGAAATGCACTTATTCGCTCCCTTGCTGGGAGTTAGAGGATAGAATTGATCCCAATTTTATGAACTATAAGTTAGCCAGGTGCAATGACTTCCTTAAGTTTTACAGTCACCTTGAGGTTGCTAGGAAATCTGTGGAGACAAGCAAATTACTGTCACCAGCCAGGAAAACGTTTAGCATGTAAAACTTCCTGAACAAAAAAAAAAAAAAAACAAAAACCCAACAGAAAAAACAAACTGTTGCTTTTGCAGTCCGGTTTGTGTATAGATCAAACAAACAAGATATAATGTATTAATTAGTCAGCTTCAGAGTTGCTGGTAGGTGGACTTTTATAAAAGAGCCAGGTTATCCGTGTCTCCCTGTTTTGAATAAGTGTATTACCCAAAACTATTGCTTTAATCTGATCTGCTGACAAAAGAAGTACTGGAAATATTACCAACTGAAATGGTTTGTTTTTGTAGTGCTGCTTCCTCAGTTCACAAGTTTATATCACTATCAGAATCCTAAATCATTCAGAGGAAGTGCACCTGTTTCAAATTTAAGCATTTTGTTGTGCTGACCAATTCTTACTGCACAGCAGTAAGTGCTGACCTCAGTGACAAAATAAAATGCCTTCCCTACAGCTGCTTCACAAAAAAAAGCTGAGCAGTGGTCCTCTAGTGAAAACCTTTGTTGTGTAAAATATATCAGGAATGTTTTCTTCACACACAAATGCAGCTCCGATATGGCCATATAAAAGCAGATCAGAAAACTGAGGCTGTGATATTTTAGAGTAAGTTTAAGAACAGGAATGTAGGAGAGGGGAAAAAAAGACCCCAAATGACAGAGTGTGCTTAAGGTCCTTAAATGTAGCAACACTTAAAAATTGTGCTAACTCTTGCTTGTGTGACCACACATGTTGAGTACTTTCAGGCAAGACAGCTCTTGGTTAAGGGAGGAAATGGTTGCAGTTTGTCTCTGCTCAAGCAGGGCAACAATATCATAGGTCTGCCTCATTGTCAACTGCTGTGTGGCTGCAGTCGAGATTCATTTGATTACTGTGCGACACTGTGGCAGAAGTTACATAAAAGGACATGTTCCCTTCAGAAAATCACGTGCTTTGTCAGTTAACATAACAAATATCACTTCACATCACTTTTTCAGGTTACAATTTTTTGGCTTCTTACTGAATCTGGTTGTACTGTCAATTACACATTACTGCCTTTGGCTTTGCCCCCCCCTTTAAATTGGTCTGTGATTCACACCTAGTTTTTGTGTATTTGTGTGCATGTGTGTGTGTTGCAGTCTGGATTAAGAAAAAAAAAAAAACAACAAAAAACAAAAATTGTTTTTTGTTGTTTTTATTAGGGGAACAGGTCTGGAGCGCAATGTCATCACGTTGGGGTGGGGAAATAAGCACAGCTTGGTACTCTTCCACAGCCTCACTGGATGGCAGTGGTCCTTGTGTCAAAAACTGCGTCACTGGCTCTTCATCCTCCTGTGCACATGATTAAGGAATGCCCACTGTTTTCATTCTGCTGCACTGCACCACAACAGCAAGGACACTTCTCTCATGGGTTCAGAAAACAATGTGTTTTGATACAGAGTATTTAAAACCTGATATTACACTTAACAAAATACAAGAAATAGTTCCAGTTTAAAAAGAACAAATACAAAGAAGATGCATGATTAAATAAATAAATCTGAATACCGAGCACTCAATTCAAACTTGTTTTGTTTGAGAGTGCTTTATTTTCCCCTTTTTGGATGCTTGTAGTCAAGTTAAAAACAATCAGTGGATTAAATGGCTGCCAAGTACAGAGAGGTAAAACCTTTTAGTTAAATTATTTACAGCAGTCAAGTAAGAACATGGTCAGGGTGAGTTTACCTCCTGCTGCTTCAAATTGAAGTGGAGGATAGGAGCACTGGCCTCTCTAATCTTCACCTCACAGCTTTCAAGGGGGCCCAGGCGTCTTCTCTTTCTGGGCGTGGGTGTCATCATTGGTGGGTGGTTCTCCTTACTGTTCCCATCTGAGGGGGGGAAGGGGAAAAAAAACACTATCAAAAAAACATTACATTAATATACAAAAACAAACGGCACTGAGGGATACCAATAAATAAATAAATAAATAAATAAATAAAATAAAACTCACACATCAAATAAAAATAAAAAGTTTGATAAAAACTTGATCATAGGATCAGGGTTAAAGTCTAACTTCAGCAACAAACAGCTCAGAACCCAGCCTATTTAAGAGGCTGACCAAGCTCAAAAGAAGTGACTACTGTAAGATGGTGTTGGAGTCAGGCTTAAACTTTGCTATGCATTAATCCACTGGTCTAGAATGGTGCCTCCAGACATCATAAAGAAATCCTACTGGCATAGATCCTCTTTGAGAGTTGAAACTATTAATCCTGTGGCACTGAGGCAGCCTCACCAGACAGATAATCTCTTGTCTTGATGCATACTCCAGTGTCGCCGTCCTGCCTTGGCATCGGATCACAGACCTCACTCTCCTCCACATCCATCAGGCTCTGGAAGGAGGCCATCTTCTGCCTCAGCGTGGAGGCGACCCGGGGAAGGAAGGGGCTGCTACTGACATGCTGAGAGTTGAGACGGCAAAAACAAACGTATATGCTCAGTGATACAGCTTGATAGGTCATAGACTTCTGAAATTACAGGAGTGGTGCTAGCGAGAGGCAGCACATATAATCGCATTCTCCACAAACACACACACACACACGCGCGCGCACACACACACACGCACGCACGCACGCACGCACGCACGCACGCACACACGCACGCACACACGCACGCACACACGCACACACGCACACACGCACACATACGTTCGCAAAGCTTTGCATTGTCCAACACCTTGAGAATATTCTATCATTACCATTAACACAAGTGTAAAAGAATACTGTTCAAGTGAAATATAGAACCAAAATGTACAGTGTCTCTTTAGTATCAGACTCACCTCCTGCTGATTTGATAATTGGTTTTCATGGTGGAAAAAAGAACAGAGTGTCCACAAAAATTTCTTAAACCACTTCTGCAGCATAATACACTTCTCCACTATCCACAACAGGCTCACTATGTTCTAAAATTGTGTAGCTATGTCATCATATGGCTAAATGCACAGCTTTCATTTAAACCTTTGGCACGAGCCATCTGTGCTTGTGAGCAAATTCATTTCATTGGCTCAAACATTTTAGTGCCCACCTCTGATCCTTTATTGGTTAGAGACATGCTATCTTCAGCAGTGAGTGAGCTGGGACAGATATCTCTGAAACACTTATTTATAATTTCCAGGTAATTCAGATGCATAATCCAACAGCACTGTGTTTTTAACTGATCATAATTCAAGAGATAGGCCACCATGCTACTACAATGTCAAATAATGTCTGAGTAAAAAAAACTTACAGCAACAGCATCAGAAGACATAAAAACAAAATCCCTGGATTTTTATTATTTTAATTAAAGGTGTTTATATCAGCTAAAGAATATTTTGGTTTGGAACACAACAAGAAGAAGAAGAGACAGCAGAGAAGTGGATTACAGTGAAAAAAAGTTATTTTAAAATCGTTAATGGCTATAATCAGAGACATTATATTAACGACTTTGCTGTTGTCATGTTTTTCATGACATAGACTTGTTATTATTAAACTACATTATGACTGACATTTCTCTGTTACAACGAAAAAAAGTAGTTTGTAATAGCAACCTCTCAGGCCTATGGGGTGCAAGCGTGAGAATTAACTATGGGGTATGGCATCACTTTAATGGGTTCTCTTTGGGCTGTTAATTTAGATTTACTTTCTAGGTTAATTCATTCAACATGGCAGAAAAAACAAGGGTTTAGGCATTATCACACTTTCACATGGTTTGACCTCTTTTCTCATTGATCTTGTAAAGACTTGTTTTGTGGAAGACAATATACAGTGTTTTTTCCATCCCATGTTCTCCCTCCGCTCTCTTGATAAAAATGCACATTATTTTCCATTGAGCATTACTGGCTATTCTATTTTATGAAATATAATATTTCTACTTAAACAAAAGATCATGCGAGATAAAAAAATAAATAAACTTAAGATTTTTTCACCAAGACACAGGCTGTTTAAACAGGTCAGGACTTGGAAAATAACCAAACCACTGTATTATATCTATCTATTTAAGTACCACACCATTAAATTGTGCTCGCAGTTGTGCTTCGCAGTTGACATTTATATAATAATTGTTAGGTTAAACAGTCTTTAAATATCTCATTATCTCACTAAGCACCTGTGTGTAAATAATTAGTGTGAACTTGATGATGGATCCAGTGGGTTGATCTGAGTGTCTGTGATCACCTGGTGCGGCTGGAGTGAACAGCCAGAGAACGTTTTGTTCTGAATGAGACTGCACACACGTCTTTCGTTCTGTTTTCGAGGATTTTTTACCCATAGTTCCCTGAAAAAGGCTTCTACTTCAGTCAGTCTTGGGCTGTTGGACTGTGAGGACCATGGAAAAACCTTCAGACTGTGCCTCTTTATGTAGTCTACTGTGGGTCTTGAAGTGTTTTTAGGATCATCATCATGTTTAGAAGGCATCCTCTTCTCATCTCCAGATTGTTGTTGTTGTTTTTTTTTTTTGTAAAACAGGCAATGATGGTTGCTTTCAGAATTTGAATCCATTCTTCCCTATACCAGTGAAATGGTCCCTCTGCTACTGGCTGCATGACAGTCCCAAAGCATGATCGATCTACCCCCCCCCCAATGTTTGACAGCCAGCCAACACTCTTTACTCATTCCAGTCACAAAGATCTTTAACTTCACCTGCCCACAGAACTTGTTTCCAAAATGCATCCGGCTTGTTGAGATTTTCCTGTGCAAGCTTATGCACTGTATTTGTGGTGAGTACACAAGAAAGGTTTTCTTCTGATGACTATTCCATGGAGGTCATGTTAGTACAGGTAGTGCTGCACAGTAGAACGGTGCACAACCACTCCAGAGCCTGTTAACCTTCTCATGCAGTCTTTTGCAGCCAAAGGGGGGGGGGTATTTTCCTTTCTACTAATCCTACCAGCAGTCCTTTCTGAAAGTTTTTTTTTGGTCCACACCTCAACCAGACTGCCACGGTTCCTGTTAACTGCCATTTCATAATTACACAGTGGGTGAACTGAGGAACCAGCCTGAAAATATTTTTTTTTTAATCTTTCTTTCTCCTGCTTTATGGCCATCAGTTATTTTAATTTTCAGAGAGCTAGGTAGCTGCTAAGAGAAGCCCATGGCTGCTGATTGTCAGGCAAGGGTTGAGGAGTCACTGTATTTATAAAGCTTTGAAAAATGCATCACTTGGCCTTTACTAATTATGACTGTGAACAAGCCATAGGCCTAACATGCTAATTAAGATCTGAGACCTTGGTAAGAGTTATCAGAGAGATCAAAGCTCTGCCCAGACTTTTTATGGTGCTTCTTTCCTTTGTTTTCCACTCTGATATTGTACAAAACAAAAATAAAATAATGCACTTAAACGTTGAAAAGAATGTTTTTTCTTTGACTTTGTGCCTTTGGGAGGTCAGTTCATCTTCTACTCACTTATTCATAGTAACAGATATTCTGACCAAAGGTGGCCAAACTTTTTCACATCACTGTGCAGCTTGCCTGTGTCGGTCGAAGAAAAACACAGAAAGTATCTTGTGCAGTAAATGCCAGTTTCAACACTAATCACACAGTTGACAAAAAGCGACATTAACTTGAACAGTGCCTCACACTCTGGTGCAATGTGACATAGGTGCACAATTTTCTAAACTGTATCCTGAAAAGCCTCTCACCTCTGGAGTCTGGGTTGTCGGAGTCTTCATCCTCTGTTGTGCCATGAAGCGGATGAGGGAGTTTGTCTCTGGGGAGCCCCGGACACCTATGCTGGACCGCCGCCTTGACTTTATTTGTGCTAAACGAGACTTATCTAAAACAAAAAGGTATAAGAATGCTTTTTCAGGAACACTCAACTGGTGCTATATATGTGTATGTGTGTGTGTGTGTGTGTGTATATATCCCTTGGGCTGTTTGGTCTCTAATTTTATGCATCAGGGGTGCTAAGGAGTAAATCTGTTACTGCTTTGGTCATAATTGTCACCGCAGTACGGTTCAATATGCTCACAGTTCTTTTTAAATGGTTGAAATCCTAATATTACAGATTATATACACAACCTACAGTATTTCTATGGACGTTCTGGGGGTCTCCTCCAGGGGTGACTGAGAACAGCAGAATCAACACAAAGCAAACCCTTCCGTCTTTGGAGGGCTATGCTGTTTAGCATAAATATGGACCACTCCTCTCACCTTTGCGGTTTGATGATGATGCTGGGGTAAAACTCTGGACAGAGATGCCAAACTGATGAGGTGTAAGCTCCGAGAAATTCAAGGGGGCCGAGGTGTAATTTAAAACAGGAGGGACGTCCTCTTCTGAGGGGGACAACATTTTCTCCCTCCGATCTCCTTCAGTGTTCATCTCTATGGTAGAAATCTGCATAGACAATTTGAGTAGCTCTTAGAATTCGTGAAAGGCTGAACCACAAGGACATGAAGAGTGTCAGCAGTAGCTACTAGGTCAAACTACAGATGCCTGGCAGCTAGTGAGACACTTGTATCTCCACAACACACTGGTCCAATACGAATCATGCTTTTAGGCCCTCACAGCCAACACCAATTTGATTCCCATATTTTGTATGAACAAAACTCAACGACAGTCCATAGCGTTTGGTGAAGTAATATTCCATTCATTTTCAGCTGGATGATAATATATTTCGCATAATACCGCGATTAAAATAAGCAAAGACGCTAATATCGATTCAACTCAAAACATTCCGCATGTTCTTTATAATAGATGCATCTGCTGAATGAATAATGAACTGAACTGAATAATGAACAGTTTAACAGTCAAAGTGGACGATTGTCAGAGACTTATTATCCCAAACTGGCTTGTATAAATAAAACAAGCTCCTGTTGTTTAATGCTACGCTCTTCATGCGGGACGTTAGCTAGCAGCGCAACGGGAGGGCTGGAGATCACGGAGTGACAGCAAGCAGGACACTTACCTTGCAATTTTAACGGGGACGAAAAGGGTTTCAGCTGCTAAAATCTATGTTAAAACACATATGCACAAGAAGGTCATAGAAGGCACATCGCATCTCAACGCATGTTCCCACAAAGTAGAAAAGATAGAAGCGAGAGGGAGCAACAGAGAGCGATTCAAATTACGCTCCACTCCAGAGCCGTGGCGGCAGCATACGGATCCCTCCGCGGAAAACCCTGCCACACTCAGAAACACTAGTGCAACGTCAAAAACAGCCCGTTGAGCTGTGGAGTCCCGTTAAAACGTTCACAGGACGAATACGAACCAGGCTGGATGTTAAAACCACCGGTAACAACCGGCAGACCGGGCGCTCGGTGGAACTAACTTCCGCATTTTTAAGGGCTTAAAAGGGGCCGGGACTCGTTTAATATGAATTAGCCAATAGAAAAACCGGACAAGATACCACGTGCCCTCCCAAAGTAACAGCAAGAGACAGATACACAGATAGACAGGTAGACAGACAGACAGGTAGACAGACAGGTAGATAGACAGATACACAGACAGGTAGACAGACGGACAGATACACAGACAGACAGGTAGACAGACAGGTAGATAGACAGATACACAGACAGGTAGACAGACGGACAGATACACAGACAGACAGGTAGATAGACAGATACACAGACAGGTAGACAGACAGACAGATACACAGACAGACAGGTAGACAGACAGACAGATACATAGACAGACAGGTAGATACACAGACAGATAGGTAGACAGACAGGCAGGTAGATAGACAAACAGGTAGATAGACAGGCAGGTAGATAGACAGACAGATAGATAGACAGACAGGTAGACAGAAAGACAGGTAGATACACAGACAGGTAGATAGACAGACAGGTAGACAGAAAGACAGGTAGATACACAGACAGACAGGTAGATACACAGACAGATAGGTAGACAGACAGGCAGGTAGATAGACGGACAGATAGGTAGATAGACAGGCAGGTAGATAGACAGACAGATACATAGACAGACAGGTAGACAGACAGATACATAGACAGACAGGTAGACAGACAGGCAGGTAGATAGACAAACAGATAGGTAGATAGACAGGCAGGTAGATAGACAGACAGATACACAGACAGACAGCTAGACAGACAGGTAGATAGACAGACAGATACACAGACAGACAGGTAGACAGACAGGCAGGTAGATAGACAAACAGATAGGTAGACAGACAGGCAGGTGGATAGACTGACAGATACACAGACAGACAGGTAGACAGACAGGCAGGAAGATACACAGACAGATACATAGACAGACAGATACATAGACAGGCAGGTAGACAGACAGGCAGGTAGATAGACAGACAGATACATATACAGACAGGTAGATAGACAGGCAGGTAGACAGACAGGCAGGTAGATGGACAGACAGACAGGTAGACAGACAGGCAGGTAGATAGACAGACAGGTAGATAGATAGATAGATAGATAAATAGATAGATAGATAGATAGATAGATAGATAGATAGATAGATAGATAGATAGATAGATAGATAGATAGACAGACAAACAGATAGATAGATAGATAGATAGATAGATAGATAGATAGATAGATAGATAGATAGATAGATAGATAGATAGATAGATAGATAGATAGATAGATAGACAGATAGATAGATAGATGTTATTGTCCCCGTTTTATGCTCTTGTTATCACCAAGATATTATATTATTGAAACAGATTTGGAAATTAAGTGTGGTCTGACTTACAAAAATACCCTACAACAAGATAAAAACAACAAGATTTAACTCTTTGCACACCCTTAAAATTTACAGGCTTGACTGATTTCTTGATAGATGCTTATGAGAAAAATCAGTTTCCCATCAATTTAAACTGATACTGAGAAAATACAGATTCATAGCCCAGGTGCAAGTTAGGAAAAAGCAAGCCAAATCAATCACTTTGATGTAACTGGGTTAAATTTAAAAACAACTTTTTTTCCCCCAGTGATCGAGCTGGACAGGAAGTTACTCCCACGACTACACGGCCCCATCTGCTGTCTTGAAACCAAACAGCTGGAGTTAGACGGCAACTCTCTCTAAGTGTGTTGGTTCATAGCCGACATGATGCTTTAAGTTAAAACTCCCCAGTCAGTCAGCTGAACAGGTATCTATTAGCCTTTTCTTGTTGGAGGTTATATAGTGTGAAATACTGTACTGTACTTAGCCTATTTCTTTTCAACACACATTACAGACATGTAGGTTTTGTGTCACAACAGCTGGGAACCCAAGACCTTTGTATCCATTCACCTGCTTTTCTTCTAGGTTTTTGATATGGAGGTTGTGGTAAATGAAAAGGGAAATTAGCTTTGATGTTCAGTTGGTTGTAAGCCAAATAACCACAAAAACAAAATGAATGGAACCTTAAGAAAAGCTATTAAAAATGTATCAAGCCATAAATACCATATTTTCGTATGGCTTACAATGGTTTGACATCACTTTCTGCCTGCTCTGTGTGACTGAAAATCAATCAGCCCAACAAGTGGATGAGCTGTGTTCTACTTTTGAAGAGCTCAGCAAACACTACCTACACACACACACACACACAATCTCAATTACACAGAGAGTTCCTCCTTTTGTGAGTTTTGAGAGTCTATGGTGTAGATGAGTACAATGGAGCAGATGCATCTCTGAGCCTCTTTTCACAGCTGGGCCTGTCAACCGCATGAAGCATGTGGCTTCTTCTGTTGACACCAGGCAAGACTGTGCAAGGTGATGGAATATGTCTGTTGTTGTTTTTGTTGTGCAGCACAGGCTAGGAAAATGAAAGAGCTCTAGATGTTCCCGGGTGAAATAACGCTATATGTATCTGAGCTCCTGACCAAAATGAAATGTTTACAGTTTGAAACCACTGGAAGTCTTATTTTGACGGAATACGAATTACCCAACACAATGATACATGGAGTTTTTAAACCATGACACTTTTCTACATGTTTTTTTTGTCGTCTATACACATTGGTTTATCCATTCCTTAAAAAATTGGGTTTTGCGTTATTAGTTCTTGCAAAGGCCCTTTGGACTCTCTTTATATGTATGCTCTTCATTATGCTTCTCTGCCCCCATTTCGTCCATTTTGTCACTAGTAATATATATATATCTAAACTTAAAATTCTCATTAAGTGTCATCATTAAAGGGTAATGGCCATCAATAAATTGAGCAAGATATTTTAGGGGGTTTTCAGTGGTTCCCAACCTTTTTTGTTCGATGTATCAGGGTTACTGATACATCAAACTCAGATGAGTTCAAGTACCCCTCCATCAACACCATCCTTCATATCCCAAATTTGTTGGTTTGAATTAAAGTTAAATATGATGCATCTATCGATTATCATAAAATTTAATATTGTTACAATATTTTTTATACATGACATAAGGATTGTCTGGAATGGCCAGTGTTCTTGGCCTTTTTTCATTTTCAGTAGATTCTGTCATATTTTTATTTTTACTAGGGCCACTCTGACTAGCAGTTTTTCAGTTCAGCCACTTAATCAACACCTTTTCAATCTATCTCCAAATCTCTGGTCACATGCTGACTATTTTTTCACAATTTCATTCTAAGCACTTGGTGTTGATTGTTACATGTCACGTGTCAGCCTATCAGAGTTGGTAGGCTATTGGTTATTTCGACACACCACAAAGATTAGCCTCACACCAATTTGTAAATTTTCTTTCAAAACATAAATATGTGGATTTATGTATTTTTGCCCTGAACATAACTTCATAAGAATCCCTTGAGCCATGAGTGCCCCTGGTACTATAGAAACACATCTACCTACATGTTACTTTCTAAATATTTGATAAATGAGCTATTAAGCAATTTGGTGTTGCTGACACTTGTGGAAACTGACAAAATACAGATTATAAAAATTAAATCAAATTTGAATCAGCAGAGGCCAAAATATTCTGACTTTTAGTTCCCAAATGAAAAAAGCTCCAAAACACTAAATCCAACTTGTTCTTTCAGGATTATTTTCTCAGACCTGGCAAAGCTCCTCTGTTATTTTAGTACTTCCTGTGTAGTAAGCTAGTAAACTGACCTTTACCTGTAAAATTGGAGGACTTCCTCTTTAACAACAAACTCACACACCTTGAGTATATCTCCATTTTTATTTGTGTATATATACACATATAAAAAATAAGGACATATGTACAATGATAATAAATATCAACATGTTTGTACAAGTGAAATAAGTTACTTAACATATTTTAAAAACAAACATAAAAGATCAATAACAGACCAGCAAAAATGGGGCAAAATTAAATTTGGGTGATAACATAATAATACTATTAATAATGTGAGAAAAACAGCAGAAATTAAAGCCTTGTGTGAGAGAAAACATTACGAAAAAACAAATGTGTAAGAACTGAGGAAATGCACAGAAAGTCCATAACACATGCATTTTTTTCAAGCTTGAGACCTTTTTTCTTTATCTTTTTAGTTTTCGCAACATGTTATATTAAAGTAAAAGCCCAATTGTAAAAGGAAAATATATTAAGACAACCAAGTACCAGTGTAAGGAGCTAATGTGTTTTTAGCTTTCTGCTAGAACTGATCAGCTGCTACTTATTTGGTTTTTCAGGGGCTGACAAATTAAATAATGGGTAAATTTTTGGTCCATTATTAAGTCTTTGTAAGGGCATAAAGAATTAGATCCAGCAGATCATTAGGACACGTAAACAGGAAGCAAACTGGAGGTCCATCAGCATGAACCCTTTTTTCGAATGTTTTGCCTAAGGGGAAATTTAGCTGCAGATAAAATATGCAGAGACATTGCAGACATCAGCTCAGTGTAGCAAAGTGGACGGACTGCTGAGATTTAAATATCAATCTGGAGTCAAATAAAATTAATTTAAGTATTTCAACAACATAAAAAGCAACTGCAGTCTACTTTGGCTTATTCGAAAGGTGAAGAGGCACAGAAAAAGTAAACATGTTGAAATGCAGCCATGAATTCCTGTACAACTCTTGAACCACAAAGTCAGACATTTTTTTTTTCCAAAGAAAGCATTAGTGTTCCACAACATTAGTGTCTGTAAAAGTCCAAAAATAATCGATCAAAATGATGCACTTGTACAAGGATGATCATATCAAAGATGTACAGTCCACTTGCAGAGGATCATGCAACACTAGGATGGAGTGCTGATGGCTGAGTACCTCTTCAACGTTGGGATCATGTTTGATATTCTACATCTCTCTCAGTGATCTGTACACAGTAGGGCAAAGTATTTTCAGGGTATTTTTGTCCTCTCCTTCACTCTTGCTGTGCTCCTCTGGTCCCAACAGACACTTTCCAAAAAACAAAAGCCACCCCTGATGAACAAAGCAAAGAAATGGGACAAGATAATGCAAAATTAGTGAAAGCAACAGAATATGACCTTATCAATGTCATATGTATTGTTGGCTGTATTTCAAAGTTTTCTTGAAATTAGATCAGAAAATGGGTTGTATTTTTAGGACATCATTATAGTAGTACTTCATGCTAACCCTTCATTATACTCTGCTAAATTATTGTAGGTGAATAGAAAAGAATATAAAAAATATTGAAGATTATATGAGACTTCTCAGCAGCTTTGAAAGTAATGCTATGCTGTTACAATATATCTGACTGGTATGAAAAGGTTCAGTATGATGTCTGAATTTTGCAAGTAGAACATTGATATTAAATAGATGTTTCAGTCTGATAGAAGTCTTCCTTAGGTCAACCTATTTTGATCTTTGACAGATTTGAACATAGTCTTTTTAATAAAATGTTCTAGCTGTGAGCTTTGGGCAGAGTGCTGGCTCTTTTCTTATCTTTTACCCTGAAACTAGGTTTTTTGATGCACCTGTCCCTAAAGACTTCAGAAACAGACTTCAGAGTGCACAAGGACAACTTTTGATGAGAAGGAGACTGGTCAAATTCTTGAGAACATATGATGTAACAAGACTCAGAGTTCATAGCCATGCCAGGGGGAGTGTGAGACAGTACTGAAGCACAGGGGTACTTGGACCTAAATCTTAACATTAGCATACCAACATCCTCACCTTGACAATGCGAACATGCTGATTTGTTATGCATGGTTAAATTATCTGATTAGCACTAATCTTAAAATAAGGTTTTACAATTATTTGGTCATAACACAAGATAATAGACGAATTTGACCCGGTGCTGGTGCCAGATGAAAACTCAAAGGATCACCCAATTTACTACAATTCATTCGGAGGGGGCCATGAATGACTGATGAAAATTTTATGGCAATCCTTGCAATACTGAAGTCTGACCAAAATCCTGACTGACGGACCAACCGTCCTTAGAGCCAAACCACTTGACGGCTAACATCAGCCACACACCATCAGGGATGACTTCCCCGCCTCACATAATATATGCAAACAGCAGATGATAGAACACTGCTCTCAGCTTAACACTTACTGATTTGTAAGAGCTCCAGAAAATAAACCAGGCTACATTAGACATATGGCGTTTATGGGCCATACGCCATATTGTAATTGCAACGCTTTATATTTTTATTACGAGATCAGTCTTCCTATAAGGCTGTTCTCTTCATAACAGTTAACATAAGGCATCTGTAAGTAGTGTTACCGTGCAGTAACAGTGTTACCGATCGCCCAATTATGATTTATTGTCCCATCATTTAAATGAAGTTTGACATTTTGGGAAGTAAACTTATTTGCTTTTTTGCTGTGAGTTAGAGTCAAAGATTGATTGCGCTGTCATGTCTCTTTGCTGAATATAGGGCCATAGAACCATAAGCAGGAGACTGTTAGCTTAACATAGCATAAACAGGAGAAGAGCTTGGCCGGCTCTGTCTAAAGTAAAAGCTTCCTCTTCAGTTCACTAATTAACATGTTATGTTAAATTTCTTTAATCCATACAGAAATCAAAGTTTAAAGCAACATATTTGCAGTTTGACATGAAGGTTCTGTATCTGGCAGTTTCTTTGCTGGAAACAATGAATTCCTGTTTACAGTTTTTGCAAAAGATACAATGAGTTATTTAGTGAGTTTTTTTTTTTTACCTTTGGAATGAGTCAGGCCAGCTGCTTTTGACATTTTAGCTGTTTTGCGTTTGATTTTTAGGTAAACTAACTGGACCGTGGCTGCAGCTACATATTCAGCGGACAGATATGACAGTGGTATTAATCTTCTCATTAAACTCTCAGCAAAAATAGAAAATGGCAGAAGTGTATTTTTCCAAAACATTGAACTATTTCGTTTATGTTGAGATAAGTTGAGCTGGATAAAATTAACTAAATATAGCAGTGCACAGAGAAAAACTGAGAAGATAAACTGGAAATCATTAAAGGTTAGGACTTTGCTTAAATCTGTTTGCATGAATTTAATTAAGAACAATACCTGTCACTGGTTCATGGCTGCTTCCCGCCTGGAGCCAGTAGTTTTTCAGCACAGCAGCTATCAGTCAGTCAGTCTGTCCATTCCTCCATCAACACTGTGTGTGTGTGTGTGTGTGTGTGTGTGTGTGTGTCCGTGTGTGTGTGCGCGTGTTGTTTTTGTGTTGTTGTGTTTTACAGTGTTCTTCCTCGGTATGAGTCCACAGTAGCCCTGGGTCAGTCTCTGGGCATCGGTAAGAGGGAGGGGTTTAATCAAGTTTAAGGGTGAGTCACAAACACACTGTAGTCCATGTTGATTCGCATTTATAGGACTGTGAGTGTGTGTGTGGGAGGTGTAGTTTCCTTCTTGGCAGTTCAAGTTAATGTCCTCACCAAACATGTAAGATATAAAGCACTTATTCAGACATCCACAGCGGTCGCAACAGTGAGGGTTCAACTACATTCTCCATGCCTAACGCCTTCACGTCAACTTCAATTTGAAATTAAGTGTGCAATTATGGTTCCCCTGCTAAGAGCTAAATGCAAATAGCCTTTTCTTTTCTAAGGAGATGAGCAGTCCAATAGAGCACAACCAAAACACATATCTCTTATATACCATGTAAATGTAATGTGGAGTGCACTTGTAGTGTTTTGGACTTGAACGTGCGCTTGAAGGTCACCAAGCAGGGTTGTACAAGGAATGTAAGCCCTTACCCTCACATTGTGATTCACAGAGGGGAGCCATTAGTCACTTGACAACCGTTTGAACACTGCTGTGGTCCGTAAGACATAGAAAAAGAACAAGAAAAGAACAACAAGTAATGTCTTAATTCAAACCAACCATCACAACAAATTAGAGTGGAAAGGATCGAGGGATTTTCTCGGAGGGTAAATACAACGTGGGGGAAAAAAATACAAATTGAGCAGAGAAAGTCTTGAGAGATTGTCCTTCATTCGAAAACCCCCTTGCGCCTTTCACTCCAATTCACTTCATTTTCCATTTAATTTCCTCTCTCTTTGTTTCTCACTCTCTCTCCTCTCCTCTCTGTCCCATGAAGAACTCCCGCTATAGGGACATGATTGTCGTCTTGCTTTGAGAATAATTAGTCTTTTTACCGCTCTCACACTCTTGGCTCACAAATACAAAAATGGAAGACATGCTTCCAGTTTTTAAGTGCAGTAAGCTGAAAAGGTCTCAAAGGAAAAGAGGGGCAGAGAATCAGTTCAATATTTCCAATCAGTCGCATTTGCTGTATGTCAACTGGTTTCAGCACAGGGACTAGAAGCCTCACTTGGTCCACTCAACATAAAAGATGTGCCCGTCAGAAAAAAGAAACGCCATCTCTTTGATTTCCATACATGGGTCATTCTCCTCTGCATTCAACCTTATTAAATATACAATTTACACAAGTGGCGATGTTGCCCAGAACACAATAATTACAGGAGTGCATGTTGGCGGACACGGTGTGTGAGTGTGTATATTTAACATGCTGTGTACTATAAATGTCTACAGTGAGCCAAACAAGCATTGGCAGAGCGAGAGAGCATGGGGAATTGACAGCTTGTCATTGAAAGAGAGAGAGAGCAGGCATCCTCAGAAGGAGGGAGGTAGGTTGGTTGTTTTGTTTTTCCAACTCAGGGAATGGATTCGGAGGACAGGCCTAGACGGATGACTCCTCAGGGTTCGCGTCAGGCAGCACGCTTCTCTGTTGCAGAGTGCGTCGCAGCTCTTCCTTGAAGGGGCTGGAGTAGTCGTTCCCGCCCATGCCCAGGCCTCCCAGCCCACCGCCCCCAGCGCCAGCACCGCTAGCCCTCTCCTCCCCTGCTGTGCTCAGGTTGAGGCGGATGTAGCCGTTGCTACCGGAGCCTCGAATGTTGGTAAGGCTGAGACGGCTGGGGGAGTGGATGGGCTGGCCAGGAATGGCGCTGGGTGACGCCGTGCTGCTGACGCTACTGGGCCCCAGGGCGTGACCGGGAACGATCTTCAGTGAGCCGTCTGAGTAGTAGTAGTTGGCGCCTGTTTCCCAGAAGCGGTCCTCATCGCTGGGCATCTTGCTGGGCACAAATGTGGGTGGCTCCTTGGGCAGAGTGATGGGGTACACCAGGGTACTCTCAAGGGGCTTCATGTCAGCTCCTTTTCCTAGAGCCAGCTTCAGCCTCCTGCGCAGGTAAAGCGCTGCTACAAGGAGCAGCAGGCACGCCGCTCCGAGGGTGATGACCAGCACCCAGAACAGCCCCATGCTGCTGTCTGGAGCCCGGGCCTCCATGAAGACTGGAGCACTGGCTACCACGGCCACCTGGTAGCGCTCTGTCTGAAACTTGACCCCCTGCTCCTCAGAGTAGCAGATGTAGCGGCCGGCTTGCAGTTGGCCTGCTTCGGGGATGACGAGGGCTTTGAGGGTCCGGTCAAAGCGTGGCCCTCCAGCCTCGGGGTCTCCCAACTGCAGCTCACGGTCATTGAGAACCCAGCAGGGCTGAGCCAGGTTGGAGACCAGCTGGCAAGGCAGCACCATATCAGACCCAACCACCACTGTTACGTTCCTCAGACGGGAGTGATCTGGCAGAGGGACAGGTAAGGTGGAGGGAAGAGCAGATGGGAGAGAAAGTTAAGTGTCATCCATAATGATTCCAATTCATGTTCTACAGCAGCCTGGTCTATTCTGCTTAATTCAATTTATTCATCTCAATCCAAATATATTCACTTCCTGCTCAACTTGAGTCCAGCTCAAGTCCAGTCTCTTTCTTTGCTGTTGAGTTGGCACTGTACTGACAGTCAATTCCCACAAGGGGCCACTACTGAAGTGTGGCCACGTACTCACCGGGGCTAGGGATGGAGACAGGCTTATCGAACTTGGCTTTTCCCCAGCTGAACCTTTCTAGCATGAGGTCCTGTGACAGGGAGGAGGTGGACCTGGAGAGGAAAGGAGAGAAAGCGGAGCGAAAGATTGATAATGATCTAACACTAGAACTAAGGGACACTAAGTACTACAGACAAGACTGCACCAGTATTTGTATGTGTTGACAAGTAATAATAATAATAATAATAATAATAATAATAATAATAATAATAATAATAATAATAATAACGACACAAAATAACCTCAATCTATAGAAAACATTAAAATCAATCTATCTATCTATGTAGAGTTTAAAGGACACATAATATCTAAATACTGTTCCAATGGCCTGTCCAGTATTTGCAGCTTCCCTCAGTTGATCAAAACCAGGCCTCAGAAACCTCTACGGGTTTAAATTTAGTATATTGTGTAAATGCAGAGGTTCAAATAGGTACTGTTCTCACCCTCGGCGGAGGTCGACGCGGACGCAGGCCCGACCCTCACTGTCCCAGGCGCAGTAGGGATCCCGGGCGAGCAAACAGTCTGGCTGAGACTGATAGCGGCTGCAATTGGCCAAGGGCAGCTGGAGAACCTCCGAACGAGAGCCAATGTACAAGTACCTCTACAGAGAAACAGAGAGAAGAGATGTGAGCAGGATGAAGGCAAAGAACAGATCCAGCCGTCCACCCAGAGACGGAAACCGGAGAGAGATGAAAAGCAAGAAGAAAGATAAACAGAGAGACAGAGGCAGAGAGAGAGGAGGGGACAGAGAAAGCGAAAGAGAGAGACTCAATTTGGGGTTAGAGGAGATAATGGGATAATCACTCTCAATTACAATAACATTCACTCCCCCCGACCCTCTTCCAATCCAATCTGGGTTGTGCTCTTTGCTCAAAGGCTGTTATAAAATGTCTGGTTGCAGCTAAGCCAGTATTAATGAGATAAGCGGTGGGCTTTGGGGCTGGGAACACCCCGTCAAAACTGCATCGATCGGCGGACATGCCATCGTAGAGCCACAGAGACATGGCCTGTGTCAATACCGAGGCTGAGCTGACTGGGTTGGTGATTGAGAAAACAACAGGGGCAGAGGTTTGATTCCCCACCACGGTGAAGGATCGTAATTACTGTTATTGTGAAGATGGTTTTAGATTCACGAGGTGACACTTGATCTGAAAAAGGGCAGTGTTGATAAAAACATCTGCTGCGTGGCACTGAGCCAACGGCACTGTGCAGACTTACTGTTGCCAATGGATATATAATTGTAAGTGTCTGGTGAAAATGGCATTAACAGATCAACAAAGACCAAGTACCACTGTCACCAGTGACTACCATGACCAAGTGATACCACAGAAAATGGAGTTAATGGAAATCAAAGGTACCGTTGAGGGATATGATCAAATAAAATACAGAACCATGCCAGTTATGCTGGAGATTCCAAAAACAATGGAACTTGATACCATTAAGATACCATTAAACTTTGCCATTTCCTAGTATAATAATACATTTAGAAGCTCGTGTGAGAATATGTACATACTTCACTATAGTGAGTGAGAGCAGCTGAAAGCTCAAATTCAAATGATCATTTAATAGAAACATAGCTGCTTTCTTATCATCAAAATCACTTCTGCCTTGGTTTGTAGTGCTGATTATGAACTGGTGTTGTTCAAACAAACAAAACTGTATCCAAATAGTGTTGTCTCAACTGTAATGCGATTACAAATCTTACAACCTTTTTCTTGAAAGCATTAGATATCCTGTTGAGTGCAGAGTTTGAAAGGGATCCTCCAGTTCCTTTCAGTGTTGCTGTGCTCCAACAGAGGCACCTGTCAGAAGGCTGAACAGCATCTTAAAAGTCCCTCGCCCAACACTTTTCTGACAATGGGGTTGCCTCCAAAAATTTCTGTTACTTTCTGGAACCAGCAATTCCACAGTCATGCCAACTTTATCCTGTGATTAGCCGGGTGTGCAGAGGTTGGAAAATAAGCTGCATTTGAACTCTTGTAAGTTAGTAAGTATCTGTCACTTTTTCTATGTAGAAAAAAAATGAATGCCTTCTTGGACATACTGAACGCCTATGTGCCCATATTTCAACAGTTTTATCATCTCTCACCTCTCCACGACACTAAGCACTGTCGCCTACTGTTTAATGTCTCTAACCTCTATAAAACTTTTTCCTGTTTGGATGACACATTGAAAGAACTTCTTTTCAGGCATACTCTTCTCTTTTGTATGGCACTTCTGTAAAGTTAAGGGACTCGCAAGAAACAAATTAAAATAAAAAAAAAAGGTCAAAACTGATGCAGCAGAGGGCAACATTTCCTGATGTTTCCTTTACTAGTTTGGATAAGGCTCCGAAAAGAAATTATTGCGTCTTTTCATTGGAGGCTCTCTTTGTGGTGAAAGCCCACGACTGTCAAGCCCCATGCCTCCAGTCAGTCAGTGTGATGCAGGCTGTCCATTAACAATGTGTTGTGGTCAAACTAATTCTGATGTGTCACCAGGAGATCATTACCTTGACTTGACAGAGCTCCTCCAGGGCCACAGGAGACATTGTGCAATGGTTTTCACAGGGAGTGCAACCCATGACTAGTAAATTGATCTCAATGTGTAAAACTGGGGAGTGCTCCGTTAAATCAAATTCGTTAAAACAACTGAGAGATATCCTATCCCTGTTTCCTTACCTTGGAGTGGGAGATGGTCAAGCTGTCCACTGGCTGGGCTGTCTCGAACAGCTGGATCTCCTCTATCACGTGGGCCTCTGAGCCGAGGATGACCACTCTCTGCAGCCAGCCCTCCGCTGCAGCACAGAGAGGAAGAGAAAAGAGGATTGAACTCTCATCTCATCACTGTTTAGTTGAACTTTCAACTCACGTTCACCTCAGTGTAATAGACTTTCCTCATCCCTTCAGGGCAATTTTCCAGGCTATGCAAAAAAATATAAATTTACAAACAGATAGCTTTGACACTCACAGTCCAACTACAAACTGACCAAAAACACAAACTTATGAAAGCCAGACAGTTCATTAAAATAAAATTGATATGATATTCAATATGACACACACACCTGTGTCTGCAAACTAGTTCATTTGAATAATAATGATATGCTATAATAAATTTACCCATACACCTATGAAAGCACACCAGTCAATTTGAATATTAATGATCTGTAAACACCTGTGACTGCAGAGTATTTTACTTAAATATTGATGATATACTAAGAAATTCACCAACTCCCACCTGTGACTGCAGAGAAGTTCATTTAAATATTAATGACCAGGTATTATGCAATACAAATACACTCCTTTGATGCCATAACAATTTACTTAAATATTAAAGCACAAACTGTGCTTTCATACTGACTGTGTTCCTGAGTTGCTGTTGGTTCCTGCTGTACCTTGTGATGCCCATTTGCCATAAGCCAGTTTTAAAGGTTTAATGCCTATTTTTGACTTGCCACAACAGTAAAATCACAGGTGAAACTAATTACGTTAATGACATTTCAGTGCTATGGAAAGGGATGACAGAAAGCCAGTGTGCAAATAGCAAGGCCCTGCAACCAGAGCAACTGACTGGAATGCAGTCTTTATGTTATTAATTGCACTTGTGATTTTCCTGCTCTGATGTAAAAATGTTGACTGTAAGAGAGGTCTACTCAAGACAAGAAGAATATGCTCCCTGCAGAAAATGCAAAAGTTTGCGGTCACATACATCATAACAAATGCTCAGAGTCATTAAGTTGGCTGCGACTTTCCTCAGCTTCAATTTGCACTAAAATTTCATGCTAGTCTGAAAATGAAACTTCTTTTGCCAGAACTTACAGCTGCATTACTGTGTCCAGTGTGGCGAGAAACTATTTATAGGTGATTTTAAAAGAGTGGGGAGTGGCCTTTTAAGACCTTGGGTAAAAGTAATATATCAGAGACATTTGAAGAGTTTTTCAAGCATTGTTTGGGGAGCTGATGCTGAAGGAGCAGGAAGAGGAGATCCTGTGTTCCTTTCATGTAGGGCATTGTGAACAAGTTTAGACCCCCTGAGATGAAAGGCGTTTCAGGCACAGCTGGTGGGGTGACCTTGATGTGTTTGTGTGTATCTATGGGCAGTGTTACGTGCTGACATGTGCTTTCTTGTGTGGTCCTCTTGATTAAGAGACTGTCACGGATAAAATGAAAAGCAACCCTGTAGCCAACAGGAGGCTTGAGAGAAGGAAATACACGTACAAATACACACACAAACACACGCAGACACACACACACACACACACACATACGCACACACAAATACAGCATAGGAAGCACCAGGCATATCATCACACTCCCCTCTCGCGGCTTCAGGGACCAGTGTCGGTTAATCCCTCAATCCCGTAGCCTGTTTTTTTCTGAAAAACAGTCTCGGCAAGTGCTCGCTCTCTCTCTTTTCACATCAGCTGTCGCTATGCTGCAGCTAATAGCTAATCAAGCCCGCAGCCCAATTGGCAATATGAGCACACGTCTGCCAAGGGCCCTGTTGAGTTTGTGCTGTGAAGCACGACAAGCGGGGATGACTGCACTTGGCTCGGGGACTGTGAGTGTGTGTATCTTTGTGTGTCTGTGTGTGTATCAATTTGAGAGTGTGCTACCTATGTGTGTGTGTGTTGGTGTGTCTGGGTTGGCCTCAGTGCTTGCCAGCAGAGAAGCCCTGAGTCCGCTGTTGTCACACTGTCAGTTGCCACAGTCACTCTGCTGCTGCAGTGGTCTGAATGGTAAGTAGCTGAGTCTCTCTCCATTCATGAGATTGGCTGCATTCGAATTCACATTTCCTGGAATCCACTGTCAGATCCGTGTTATTCAGGATTAAGGTTCTGGGATGGGTGGCTGATTTCAGATCCGTGCCAAAACGGGACACCTGCGTTGGGGCCCGATGGCTACTGACTGGAGACGTTAATTAAGTTGCGGATACGTAGATGTTTCCTTTGATGCTTGAAGACTGATCTCAACATGCAAATCAGGGTCTTAATTGAAACCCAGCTGAAGTCTGTCCAGATGGCATGTTGTTTTGTGCCACCATACCTAATGCCAGTACCTGTCCCTGTCTGCTGCCATGGCCTGCAGGCTCTCATCTCTTCAACACATGCAGTATGCTCCTCCCCTCAAACCAAACAGTGACAAAGACACACTAAGCCACAGAGGGGGAAGAGTGAAATAAGAAGAAAGACTGTACCTAGAATGTTATTTCACTACCAGATTGAATGAACGTCAACATCAGGGACATTATATACTATATAATAAAATCCAATAAAACAACAAGCTTTAACCTTGGCATGTAAGGCAAAATTTATGAATGTAGATACTGTTTCATTCAACACTACTGGCATTTTTTAAGTTGGAGGCTGGAGAGTCTGTCTGCCTGCATTGTATTAATAAGAGGCTTTGTCAACTAACAACTTGATATGTATCCAGAAGAGGCTAAATTTGTCCTCTGTCCTGTTGTAAATTGCATGTGCGAACACTCTTGACACCTTAAAATATTTTAAAGTAGGCACTGTAAATGGGTGAAGGGTCAGTAAACTCAAGAGCTGAAGAGGAGGAGTATGTGACATCACTGCACTCTAAATCTAAATTTGAGAAGGGTGGAAAAGAGCATAAAACTTGATAAAAGAAAACCATAAAAGGTCTCAAAAGGATGACCCAGTATGATCAAGTACAGCAAGTGGTTTGACTTCAGTTCCTGGGTTAACAAATGAATGAGTATGAAGATGTTAAAGTCGATGGATGTTCAGAGAGTCAGACAACAATCATTGCTTAAATTTCCCTGGATGATCGAAAGTTTCTATTTTTCAATCAAAAAAAAGAAATAAATTTGGCCTTCATGTAATGTGTACCTGTGCCGATGAAGAGCATGTTGTATGCCCGCTGGTCTAGGGCACTAACCCGATCCACTGCCAGCCTGGTGAAGTTGACGCCCTTGGTCAGCAGCAGGGGGCGAGCCAGAGCTTTGTCCTCCATCAGTGGGTGTTTCTTGGCAAAGTTGAGCGTGGCATCGGGCAGCTGCAGAGAGCTGTTGTAGCCGTTCTCCCTGTCTGAGTTAGTTATACACTGCAGCACGGACAGGGGAAGGAAAAGGAGCAAGGAAGGGAATGGAGGGAAGGACGAAAGGATGTGTGAGACGGGACAAGGAGGAGAAAGAGGAAGAGGAAGACACTCGTTAGCTGCAGCTGGCACAGGCTGGCATGGTTTGTTGGCGTAGAGATGACTGCCCTCCCTCTCTCTCTTTCCTCCAATCTTCTTCACCATCTCTCTTTTGCTCTTGCTCTCACGTCCGCCTGCCATCACCCCTTCCTCTGCTTTCCTCTCTTTCGTCCTGGATCATTACATTCTTCGCTTTTTGTGTCTTGCCAGCTTTCACATCTCTTCACTTCTATGGCTACCCTCTGCCACCAATACTTCCCTCCCTCTCTCTCTTTTTGTACTTCCATCCTTTTCCTGCCCACTCATCTACCCTTTTATGATGCAGTTGTAGATAAAAAAACAAAACAGATGCACAAAGAATCTTACATTACGAAAAAGTAATAATTCAATTTTTATTAGCTTAGAAAACATATTTTCTTAGTATCTGCATTTTTAAATATTACATCTCATATGTGCCAGTGTAGGACTCCTGGTTTCTTACTGATCCAGGCCGTGGGACAGGGACAGCACCAGTGTAGCGTCCCCATCTCTGAGATGCCTCCCGGTACTCCTTGTAGGATCCTTCAAACACCTTCTTCACATCACTGATCAGGTACTGGCACACAGCTGACACATCCACATCACCCCTGAAGCATGGTGGAAGAGCAGGGAATTAGTGACGAGGAAATAAAAACTGAGAGGCAGATTATATATCATGAAAAATGTGTCTTTTCAGTAGCAGGTAGAACAGAACATAGAAAATCTAAATATCCGTTGCATGTCAAAAGCATGGAATATGAACTACAAATTAACATGTTTACAACAGGCTAAGGCTGTCAAGAAAAGTAAATGTGCTTTAAGACAGTATTATTAGTAATCACAGGGCAGGAAGCAAATATTAACCCTGAAGCCTAAATTGTCCTTTATCAAATCAGCTGCAGTGATTAGATGGGTTGGCACATCCCCACTTCAAAGCAAAGCGATGTAAATGATGCACATGTAATACGCTTCCTTCGTAGGACAGTGAAATCAATCAGTTGGTGCTGTGGAGGAAACATGTTTCATTTAATGGTAAAGTTGGGGGTATGGGATCTTTTTTTAACCCAATTTTATACCCAAAGTGGGACTAAAATTGGTTACTGACACCTGGCTCAGACACACTAAATCATAACTGTACTCCTCATCTCACAAATACATTTTATTTGCATGCTCATTCACTGGCAAGAAACACATTTTTTATGTTGCTCTAAAACTAAAGTTATGAATAAGCCAAGCTTTGTTCCCTAGAAGCATGAGAAATAATTCATAATTCAGGGTTGTCTCTTCGGCAGGGCACTGAGTACTCGGGAAGTAGCGAAGTGCCTCAATTACAGTGTTACCGCACCTCTTCCTTGGAACATACGGGCAGAGTGTACTGCTACTGTAAAATATGTTTTTTGAAAGCTATAAACAAGAAAGAAGCCAGTGCCCAATAACTGCACTGGAACAGTACCGTAAATGTGCAGCAGTCCCATAGGTTTTATAATGTGAACACCGAAACCGAAGGACAGCACTGATGTCTTAGCAAGTTAAAAAGCTAGCCTATTCAGTAAGATTATGGCTTGAACTCCAAGTCATCATTTACATAATGTCCAATTATCTTAATGTTATCTCTATCAAAGCCAGGGGGCTTTAAGGAATTCCCAGCGAGTCACACAGAGAAAAAAGATTAGCCTTTTTTTTCAGTAGCAGTAGAAACTCTGAATGAAGAATCAAAGCTCTAAGTTCAAAGCTGGTTCAGTTTGCGATACGATATCGTACTGAAAAACACAAAAGACTCACATCAAAGGGCATTGCCCGGAGACAGAGTAAGTCTCCAACTCTCCTCCCAAAGAAAACCTCCTGCCCTTGCTCCTTTTTCTTTGTTGATAAGTTACTCATTAACACATTACTGTTATGTAGTGGTCATACAAATGCCAATCTCTATTCCACTTATAATGCCACAGCCCCTTATTCAAATGAAGTGCCTGTCATCAACCCTTCTATTACAACATTGTAGTTTAATTATCAAGCTGCCCCTTAAAATGAGTTCCCTCCATCATTATGTCAAATTAAAAGTTTATTTCATCCGTCTACATTGATTTCATGAAGCTAAAAAAGGCCAAGGCCTTTGGACCTCAACAGTGTTTGTTTTGCCTGATCAGTCAAAAAAAGGAATTTACTTTTTTTAATTAGTCCAAAAATAGCCAGTGGACTGATGAATATTATTTCTGGTCCCAGGAAGAAATACAACAGTCAATTTGAGTAACAGTAGTACTCAAATTGAAAGACACAACAGGTGACCAGTAAATAAATTGTTCACTAATAAATGACTAATAAAAAAAACAACAACAATAGACCATATTCAAACACACTAATGATGTATCCTCAAAATAACTCACATTAGTGTCAGTTAAAGGCCTATGTTATCAAAAGCCCATTTATGATAAATACCTAATCACACAAAGTGCATAATAAGAACCATCATATAAGAGTGACTGGCTGAACCATGATTTCAATAAAAATCACAGTATCTGACATATTGGAAAAGAGATATTGTATCTTGTCCTGAAAACAGGTGGCACATGTTGTAATTAACTCTAATTTATCTGAGGATGAGACTGACACTGAGTTTTAGCAACAGTCTCTATGACATAACGTTATTGCTGAGCCTGCTCTAACTCACCACTGGGCGTGGAAGATGCCATAGAAGGTGGTGCTGCGCCAGTCCTGCCCCGGCAGTGTGAAGACAGCCCTCAGGTTGTTGAAGGAGACGTGGCGTTCCGGGAGGGAGCACTCCAGCCTGGCTTTCTGGAAAGTGGTCCACTTCTTCTGCAGGGTCCTGGTACCACCCAGATCCCCCTGAGAGAGGTTATATGAGGTCTTATCAGTGGCTGAAATGGATTAATTATACATCAGTTCCTTCAAATTGACTGTGCCAACACTATTGGGTGTGGTTCGAGGTGCAGCACACTTAAAGAGGGTAGTGAATCTCTACTTATAAACCTGGTGTTCATTTACTCTTTATGCTGAATGTCCTCTTTTCACTTTTTTTCTCTGCAATGCTGCTGATGTTTCTGTTGCATTTCATTGGCCTCTTCTTAACCTCATGAATCTTTCCTTATATATACTATGTACTCTGTATCTGTATAATAAATACATTGGGGTTGGGCCTGCTGACAGCAACCCCCCCCCCCTTCCCCCACTTTTTCACCATGCTTGCTCTGCACATCTTAAGGGTACTACTATAAAGCAGGATCCATTCAACCACCCATCCATTAGCTATACCACTTATCCCCTGAGGTATTAATAATTTAATATTCTTGTTTATCCTGCATTTAATATTACTCTGTTGTACAATAAAGATTGCATATGTATTGATTAGTGGTCCATTTATGTAATATTTTGTTGGCTCAACAGAGGCTCATTTGCCAGATATGTCTCATTCTTATTATCCTCTGTGATTGCAGATGCTGTAAAAAAGGAAATAAAAAATGCAAATCCTCATATTACAGCACGGGGATATAGACATTATACTGCTTCTGCAATATCAGCAGGATGCCCTGTTTTATTCATTGCTCTCGTACACATCAAGTGTGAGCATCTGTTTCTAAGAGCTTTATTGTCAAGTTGAGAATTGTTGTTGTTGTTGCTGTTGTTGTTTTTGAGCTGGGGACTGAACTGCCAACCCCAGAATCAGTGGTCAACCTGGTCTACCACCTGAGCCATGGTCCCCTACGGTACAGACATTAAAGGGAACTTCCCATAAAACTCTTATGCATATACACCAATCAGCCACAACATTAAAACCACCTGGTTTGGACTGAGATCTGCAGACTTTGGAGGCCAGGGCAACACCTGAACTCTTTTTCATTTGCCTCCAACCAGTGAATGTGTGTCCTTGGCCTGCACCAATGTTAAAGTAGGAGGTACGTGTCAAAGCGACATCCTGCTGCCCCAGTTAAATGATGCACATGCACCTGGATGTCCACATCGCTCCATGGTCCAGATGTGCCCATGGTCAGATATACCACCCACTGACAGGTGCAATCTTAACAACTTATTCGATGTTATTCCCTTCACCTGTAAATAGTTTTTAAAAGTTGTGGCTTTAATTGCAAACATCTCCACAGACTGTTACCAATCTGTCTCTATTTTGCTCAGTTTAAAGGTTATTGAGATTATATGGTTGCAGAAGTAACTGTTACATGACAATAAAACCCTTGCTGTGTTAACTAAAAGGTCACTGAAGTCAGTCAAAATAAAAAGAAAGTCTGCTTGAATGACTCTCCTCACAATAAGAAGCACCTCTGATGTCTGGCCATAATTGCTGTGGTATATCACACCTAATCAGTTATCCTAACAAGGCCATTAATTAGGGGAATGAATGCATTAATTACCAAATAGATCTATGTCAATGTAATTATCTTCACATAACTTACTGCGAGTAAACTGGTGGTGAGCCCAGATTCTGTTGCTCTTGTTGTTGTGGGTCAAATTCACAAGAGATTCATAAAAAAAATCTGAACATGCAGATCTTTTCAGCCCTCTAGGGAAACTGTGTGCCAAGGTTTAAGTAAACAACAGTTCTCCCATTTAACTATCAAAAAAATTTGTGTGTGCTCAGTTTTGGCAGTTTGTGTCCCTTGCATGGTGGTCTAACTGGATATAGAGCTGGCAACCTTAGATCTGACCAGAAAATAAAGCAACATCACATAAAGTTTGCTTTGAAAGTGTAATCAGGCTATTACCTGTGTGACTTTAGCTATACAGGTGTATTTACTCTACATATCTAGCTGTAAAACAACTCTACCGGTTGCTTCCTTGTATGGGAGCCTCCTGTTGAAGTTTGTAAGCCCCAAACTGTCTAACGTTATTACATGCACAGAAACAGCTGCCAAAACAGCTGGAGGAAGCAGAAAGAAGAAGCAGAAAACAGCTGATTTCAAGAACGCTTGGCTTGAAATCAGCTGTTTTCTGCTTTCTACTCGTTTTGTGCGTACAAATGTGTCACTGTGCTCTCGTAAATGGCAACTTGCAGACTGATCACAGTTTGAATTAGTTTGGGCTTTTCTCTAGTTTTTGTCATGAATAAACTTCCAAGGATATACCACACAGAGTGAGATTAAGGTAGTTTTTAGGAGACGCACTAACTGACTAACTGAATCTGCTCAGAGATCAGCTCTGATTATCAACTGAAGTGTTACCTTGCAGACACGGGCCACTCTGGCAACGGTGAGCTCTGTGTCACAGTCCAGCTCCAACGCTCGCTCGCTGAAGAAGAAGTAGATCTTGTCATCGTCCCCTTCTTTACTGCCACTGCTTTCCCTCACCAGGGCTGAACCCACAAAGTCTGGCTCTGCACGCACACACAAAGTAATCTCAGAAAGTGTAGCATATTTACACACAACAGTTGAGACTTACTGTATATCAGTACTGAGCAAATACGCAGTCTCAGCCTGTAGCTGCATTTGGACTGAATCACACTCTACACACACACATATAGACACACAAGCTTGACACTTCCATCTCATTCCCTGCCATCCCCTCTCACCTGTCTATTTTCTATCATCACTCTCTCCTTCACCTCATCTCTCCTCCAGTCGTTTCTCACCCTCTGTCTCGCCAGTTCTCCCTATTAGCGGCCCTTTTTGTGTTTCTCACTCCCTCTCATGTCCTCCCTCCCGTCTGTCTCAGATTCTCTCTATATCCAGTCTTCATTATGTTGTGAGTGATGCTTTTTTCTTTTAGGTAGATACAGACATTTCTGGAGCGGGGCAGCCGGGGGCTTTATATTCTACCATTTTTATGCAAAAGTATTTTTTTTATTTATAAATTACAAGGATACATTGTTTCCTCAGACAGACTTCTTTTCAGTATAAAAGCCTCTGAGATGGTATTTTAAACCATCATGGGACACTACAATATTGAAACCAAGCCCAATTAAATGCTTGTAGGTTGGCCAGAAGCAGCTTAAATTAAGGTGAGGCTAGATTCATTGCAGGTCTAATTTTTAATAAAATCTCTGTATCAGCATTGTAAAAAACTTACACATCAAACCCCCAAACCTCAGCCTCATCTGTATGTTCCTCCTTTCTTACCCTCCATTCTCCTCACCTCTCCCTCTATCTTTTCATCGCCAGTCCTAATGCCTGTTCTTTCATTACCCATTTTTCCTGCTGCGACTTCATCCTCTTCTCTCCCCTTCATTTCTTTCCAAGTGGCTCACTTCCCCTGCCCCCGAAAGATAACGATCTGTTGCTGTAGATGAGTCCTGCGCTTCATTTCCTCCAACTCATTTCTCTTTCTCTTGTTCTTTTGCATGTTTCTGGCTCTTACTTTTTTCTAAAATGAAACTCAGTTAAAAAACTTAATGTGATTTCTTTCATTTGAATACACTTATAATTTGTCAGTGTCTTAAGGTCTTGGAAAAAATAAACTGAATTCCATGGATGAATATACATTTTTATATAGATGTTTTGCAGCAATTATAATTTTCTTCTGAATACAGTTTTGGATGCAAGTTTGAAATTGACAGGTTGCCAAACCCCTCCCCAGCACACTACAATGGACTTGGGAGATAATGGCTACTTTTCTAATGTATTTTTATGGAAGTATTGAGAGTGGTCTCTTCTTTTATTGCCTTTCCAAAACTAGAATCTACACACAGAGCAAAAGTGGAATGCAGTAAAAAATTGTATTTACCTGCTCTAACGTACATGGTTTACATTTTGTAACGAGTCAGCTTGAAACATTTCACTGTCAGCTGGAGTGTTTATTGAATCGTGTGTGTATTGTTGAGGACCCTTCAAAGTGCAATATCGACTGTGAAGGTTTTTGGATGAGTGGATTTAAAAAAACATAAAAAGAGGTATGTTAAAATAAGTCAACGCCTCTTTCAAACAGTAGTTATTGTAAGCCTCTTGTATCATACTGTATTAGTTTTATCTATATGTACCTAATAAATTGGCAAGTGAATTTATGTGTCACAGCAATCCTCAGTATTTTCTCATCGGGAGAAATAAGGTCTATTATAACTATGCATATCATAATGGCAGTGACATGGGAATTAGATGATGATAACTAGATAATTGAATAAAATATTGATCTCTTATTGAGATTACAAGCATGTTTTGAACGGTCACTAAACTAGTTCTATGAATTTCAAGTAGTAGCTGCCACTGTTGTCATCAAATGTGTTGTGTTAGAACAGAAGACTTTACAGGTGCAGCGACAGTAACAAAAGGGAATGGGATTCAGTGAAGGTTCTATTTTGGAAGGATTGATACTGGTGATTTTGGGCTTTTTCTGACAAAGAACTTGGCATATTCAAATATGAGCATTGCCTGAAATTGTAAAAACATAAAAACTAAACCTTTCTTGTGTTATTTTCTCTATCCCTTTTCTACCCTCTCTGTCTCTCCTCTCGCTTGGCAGGCCTACCATGAATCCTTTTTTTTTTTTTTTTTAAACTTACCGTTAAGCCAGGCAGGCAAGTATTCACTCTTCATGCTGTAGTGCTGTTGGCCCAGGTTCCTCAAAATGACTGGTTCTGTACCCAGGAAGTTGTTGAGTGTTGCTGAGTACAGCTCCTTATCTGGGCCAACAAAATACAAGCCTTAGTTTAATGCTGTCCTATTCAACCACAATTGTACAGGCTTACAATGAGTGAAGGTCAGTGGTTCGGCAGGGAGAGACAAAAATGAATGGAGAATTGGTGCCTGTAGATTCAGCGAAGCTGTCCAAACTGAAGTGAATGCAGCATGCAAGAAAGTTAAATTAGGCCTCTGGACTCTCAGTGCAATTGTATTGCTACAAAACAGATGGGAAATGCTGCCAGAGCACTTTGTGGAGATTTGATGGACATTTAATGCTTCTGTCAGACCTGTAAAAACATGGAGCTGTTCACTTTTATATAAAGTCTGCTGAGACGGAAAAACTGGGGCTGACAGCGTGCTTGGTGTTGATACAAATGTCAATGGATTTCCAACTCTGGGCTAATCTAACTTGTTGTGGCGAAATGATACTTCGCTGATACTTAATGATAATTAAACCCTGGAAATGAATGCTTTATGTTTATTTATATTCCAGAAAGTTTTTGTTTTCTGTCCTTGGAGTACATAGGAGATATATGCATGTAAAGTTATGTATTTGCATTGTGGTCACACTAACACATACGAATACTTACCCACTATCAGGCCGGTGTGCCCTTTGGCAGGGTCATATGGGCATTTGCCCTTCCCATCTTCCAGGGCTGCAGTGTTGAGGGTAAAATAGTCTGCATTCTACAACACACATACAAAGACACACAAACACACAAAATGAGGAGCACAGGGGGTTTGTAGTCAGTATGTATTATGACCCATATGACACAGCTGCAAGCTCCGTCTGTCTGGTACAAAGACCAGAGTTTCACCCTTTGCCTTGTTGTTCTATTGCATCATTGTCCCATATACAGTATGTACCCACTTTACACATTCAGTTAACACAAGATCATTTTCTTTAGGTTACTCTTATTTTTATTTTATCATGCAGTGCGCTTAGCCTCAGGTCAGATGACAGACATCTTAAGTTGACACCTGTCAGCACTGGCTCACTACGAATCACTGTCTAGGCAAAGACACATTCTACACATGTGTGCACGCATACTTACAATGTAGGTGCATTTGGGCTGGAAGGCATATGTGCCGCAGGTGTAGAGATGCGTGTGGTTGTAGCTCTGTAGGAATCGAATGTAGTTGAAGCACTCGGTCTGTGAAGGAGAGCAGAGGAATTGATAAGATGCTGTTGGCAAACCTGTCCTGTAATGTTTTGTCTTTTGATAGGGTCCACTAACTATGGTAACACATTGTGTGAGATCTAGTTTTACTACAATGCTTCAATGTGACTTCTTTTAAATTCTCATTCACCTGAAATACCTCAATAACCTTGAAACTAGACAATGTTTGCTGTTAATACACTTTTATCAAAAATGTTGTCAGCTGACTTAAAAGATCTTCTGGCTATGCAAAAGAAACATCAGCTATTTTTTATTTTTAGCTGCACAAATATGTAAACTTGAAAACACTGAACACTGGCGACCTCCAAGAAGGAAAATTTATTCTTATCTATGATGTCAATGAACTTCAGCACTGTTATGCAAGTGATGCTATGAAGTGCATCACTTAGTAGATGATGTTGTGATACAACCACATTATCAGTAAAATTTAAACTAAACAAAAATCAACAGATTGTTTCCATTCAAAGGATATGTGAGTCATAACAGTGTAATATATACACAGTTTTATGGAAAATGCCCTTTAATGCCTGTATTGTGATGAACAACAAAGCTCTTCGAATTGAATTGGAAGCAGATGCTCACACATGATGTGTACTAGAGGAATAAATTATTCAGTGCATCCAGTTGATTTTGCCATTGTAGCAGCAAAATGTAAACTGTATCTCCCGGCTGTAATACAAGCAATATGATTTTTTTTAAAAATTCATTTTTGCAGCTTGTGTAATCACTTTGGATAATCAGGATGCAATGTGTCTGGCAGATGGGCCTCTTTCAAGCCCACAACTACAACATTACATAAAAGACTTACCATTAAATACTGTATAATGATGGGCAGTGTAAACACCATATGGCTATTCTTGAACATTAAGTAAATTTCTGTTAATATATGAATGTAAGCATTCAGATATTGGGATAAATGTATTTTGTTTTGCTTTTAAATATTCTGTACAACCATCCTGGTCATCGGACATGATTTTAAGATTTGCATCAAAACAGTAAAATTGCTACTTTTCTGAAGGTTAATTTTGAATATGCATTAAATTTTAATGACTATTTGAGAGCACTGGATGTTTTTTCAGCTCCAGGTTTACTAATTTCTTGGAATTTATTTGTTACTTCAGTTGGACTGAATTTTAGTTAAAGTAATGTTTCTGCTACTGCATGCCAGTGAGCTATATTCCCTTCTGTTTAAAACCACATCAAAAGTTACTGTTGTACAGTGAGATAAGTTTTAACTCCATTTCATAAGCCCTGTGTGATTCTATAAAATATTTAAAGAGGCTTCTTGCAAATTTACATTATGCAGCCTAAGCAGTGAGAGGCTCTTGGTTAGACTAAAGTATGGACCTGGGGCCAACTCATTCTCTGTGTATGACTTCAGGCTGAATTACAATTCAGAGTTATTTCCCTGTTAAATATCATTATCAAATATTAAGAAAAATGGAAAATCAGGATGAGATTTGTTTCATATAAAAAAAAGAATCTGATTGAAGATTGCATCTCTGACCGTGGTACATTTTTTGTACATCATTAAAAGAGGAAAATGCATAAATTAGAGGAGCTTCTTGCTGAGAGTTAGATGAAAAGACAGATCAACCCTTGTGCTGATGCAGAGTAATTATAGTGTTTGTTATATAATCTGGTATTTTATGGTATGATTTACTGTGTTGTATTCTATTTAGAATTATTTAACTCTATTTCACATTTTTGACCCTTTTTGGAGCAAGACTTCCATATACTTTTTGTTGTTCAAGACAAAACACTTCTTGGTCTGAACCACCTTAAAAGTTGCTGATGCTAACCCTGTCTGGAAGGTGCACTTCACTGTGTGCTAATGTAATGACTGGAAGGTTTCCAGTTTCAAACCCCAGACTGCCTCAATTAATGTAATTGAGTAAAATAAAGTGATTAATGTTGCTCTAGTAAACTACTGTCTTAAAAACTATATATGTGTGCACTTGAGCAAGGCATGTAACCCTAAGCTAAAATCCACGTTACCTGGTTGTTCTTTCCCTTGGCCACACACTCTCTCTTCTTATCTTGCGGAGCCGGCCAGTCGATCTGGATCAAAGAAAGAGACATATGTGAAGTCTCCGGGAAAGACAATGTGTGCCATTGGCCCGTAAGTAAGACATTCCAGAAGTATGAGGTATCAATATTTCATTTTCATTGGATGATGTAGACCAGAAATATAATGCACATAGTAAGTAGACCTTTCAGTGATATTGCCTTATTCCTCTCTAGTGAAGGCACTTGGATAAACATCATGGCAAAAGATTTCACACTTCCCTTGCTGCCATTTGTCCTAAGATGGCCAACTGACTCTGCACTCTTGACCACCAGCTGTGACTATAGCAAAGACCCCAGACTCCTAAAATGTACATTTTAATTGTTTATTTTGGTCCTGAAAAAATATAAATTTATTACAGTATCACTATAACATTGAAAATAATGGGGCCACAATGAGAGCAGATGTTTGCTTTTTGTAAAAAGTAGTTTCTGAAAGATCGGAGTACAAAGTTATACCAGTTTACCCTGAATCAAAGATGTAATAAAGTGCGTAAAAATAGTCCACGCACTGAGCCACCCAGGCGGTGTAGGGATAAAGCAACGCTGCAGAGACCCAGGCTCAGTCCCTTGTAATGGTGCTTCCGACCTGCCCCCGTCAAACACAACGTTATTGGTACTAAGGAGACTGTGAGGTCCCTACTGCAGCAAAACTCCCTAATGATTACATTTTTGTTTAAGGGATCAAAATTAGACTGGCAATAAAGTGTACCATGATGCACTTGTAGAAGGTACTGCTCCTGCTACAGGCTTTTATCCCTCACAAAAGGCATGATACTGCTGAAACATCCAAGAGAGAAGGAAATAAAAAAGGAAGGTGCACATTCTGCCCATACTGCCTTTTATCCATCACTGTTGCTATTTAGTATTATTTACAGTAGCTGCTTGTTTAATGACTGTGTGACACATGGCTGAACTTTGCTCTATTGACAGAGGTCTAAAATATGAACTGTATTTACTGATGGGTTTCCACACCATTAGAAATAATTACACTGGCCATTACAGGCTGAGAGCTGCTGTAATTTCAGAATTAAACTCTGATTTACTTGACTGGATTTAATACAACAGCAATGAAACAATGGATGACTGCCACATACCAGGAATCATAAACTTGAACACTTACTTTTATATATTATAATAATACTTCTACTTTTAATGGCATTACGCTGAAAAAAAATGCACCTGGTTTATCGTGAAAATAAACTTTTAGTGTATGCGAGCATAAAAATGTTTCCAAGTACAATACATGTCTAATATTCACCTTACTCCTCCCAACTACTGTCCAATCAATATCCACATTTAAATTTCAGAGAGGTCCTATGTCCACTTGAGAAATGATGGAGTTATAATGGTTAAGATTTAATATCAGAATTAATCATTAAGTTCAGTGACTGTGAAATTTAACCTGTAGGATCTGTGGTTTTAACTAATTGGCTCTGGTTTTTAAAGAAAGATCAGGTAAAATCGAGCATAGCAACAGCAGCAGTTTATAATTAATTCCAATTTGTTTCCAATGAAATCTTAAGTGTCACTTGTGACTCTCAATGGTATTATACAGTCCAAGAATATTCAGTCTTCATTTGCTCCTCACAGATCAGATATTTTACAAAAAATATCAGGCAGTAGGAAGTCAACACCCTACAAAAACCCATTTGCCCAAATAAATCTCCTCTACCCCACTTTAACACATGGAACGAATAATAAGCAACAGCCCGCAGAAGAAGTTTCCAACTCTCTTCCCGTTAGTATCTTTATCTTAGAGTCTTTGTGACAAATATATTGTAAAACGTAAGTACAGTGAATAACAGTATCTCACATAGGTAGCAAAAAGGTCTCAACTGCTGAAAATGAGGTGGAATAATTTATTTTGGGAGGGAACTCAGTACTATTACATGGTCACTTGATTTCAGTATTTTGAAAGGCACGTGCTAATCTCTGCTGTTTTATCTCACACTGCGTTGGTGCAGAAAAGGCAGTCTACGCTTTGGCTAGTAGCAAATGAGTAAAAAAAGAACTTAAACTGAACACTTGCTCCCAAGGAACTGAGGTGATGGCTGAAAATGGAATACAATTTGTAGATTGATGCATGGATAGATGGATATATCAACCAAATGTCATGTCACCTGAACTTATGGAAACATTTTGTACTATACAACACAGGTACGAGGTAAAACACCACGCTTATGTTGCAGATTTTTTCAAAACTGTCTCATTGGTGTCTGACTTGCTGCACTGAAAAAAAATCAAATAAATTAAATGAAATAACGGAACAATCCACAGCAATTATGAGAAAGATCAGAACAAAATGTAGAAGAAAGCACTTCAGACACAAATGGGATCTGTCTTCCTCCAAAAAATCTAAATCCTGGCAAAAAAAAAAAAAAAAAAATCTAAAAAATATCCCAAAAATATCTTGGGAAGGAAGATGGAGATGAAAGCACTGAAGAAAGATAGTAGGTAGGGCAGCAGCAAAGAAATAAAGAAAGAAGCCGTTAAAGGACGGAAGGGAAAGGAGGGGTGAGAGAGTGATGGGCAGATGGTGACAGAGGGGAAGGACTATTCCCCTGTCCTCTCTCCATCATTTTTTTCTGTTGGCTCCTTCCCTCTCAGATGCACACTGGAGGCTGACAACAGGTGGCCTTATCATTACTGTAACTCTCATAACCCTCACTCAAACAGCTTGTGCCTGTACCTCTGCCTGTGTATGGATCTGTGTGTGTGTGTGTGTGTGTGTGTGTGTGTGTGTGTGTGTGTGTGTGTGTGTGTGTGTGTGTGTGTGTGTGTGTGTGTGTGCGCGTGTGTGTGTTTGCATCTAATAACTGCTCATTACAGCGTTAAATCAGATAACAATCCCGAAACCGCTGAAGGCTGCTCACTATGCCCTCATTGGACTGCTGTAATTGTATTGATTGCAATATGGACCAATTACTGGGGGAACAAGGCAAAACCAGATTGAGACTTCAGCATCTCTGTACGTGTATGTGTATCAGGTCAAGGGTATTTATATAACACTTTTAACAAACAGTTTTGCTCCAGAGTGCTTAACAGAAAAACAAGATCTGCAAATTAAAACAAGGACAATAAAATCATGAGTGAATAAGTGCATCATAAACTCTGAGAAACAGGGCCAAAGCTTGCAAAAGTGTACAGTATATATGTGTGAGTGCCTGTGTACTCCCGCACATTCACAGTTTATTGTGCTGATGGAAATGAAATATTAGAGCTGATAGCTGCACATACTATGATCTCAATATTTGGCAGTTCATTCACTCTATTACTGTTGGAGGCTTTTAGCACCAAATAACATAAATAACCTCCAAGTAATTACCTGGCAAAATGTCAGAAAACAACTGAACTGATTCCAAAATATATGTAATGTTATTGTAAAAATCCCTTTCCTGATTAACTAGATATCAGTATATCATATGAAGTCTATTTGTGACGGTTATCAAACAGTCTGAGACAATATCAGTCTTTGCTGATTTTCATAGTCTGAAAATTTTGAATAGTTTGAAAGATTACATATATGGAGCCAGAAACGGACAAAATTCTGTAATGTTGAGATGTCTCAAAATATAACTGGTTGCATCAATAAATAATATTCTTAGTAAATTAATGAAAATGGAGTATGTGTCTCATTTTCATCCAAGTGAGTTTCTTTTTATGTTCCATTTTCATAAAAACATCATTAATCACTGATTTATTGTGCTCTTGACTTGTCTGGTTACCTTGGTACATTTTGTTAGTTTTACAGGTTTTCAATCGGCTGAAAACAATGCTATAACACTTTGGTTTGTGATTTTTGGTTTATCCTTTTGAAAAAAAAAATCTAATATATTAAACACATAAAATACTTGTGGGTTGTTTTCTGCTTTGGAGGTGTTGATAAATTGGATGAATGGGGCTTTTAGCTAACAAGAGCAATTAATATATTTTATTATGTGTTTGACCCTTCAAGGAGGACGATTTAATATATTTCGAGAGGGTATTAAATTGCTGGACAGTTTGTAAGTTATTAGGTTCTACGAGGCCTGAAAATTTAATAAAAGAAATATAGGCCTCACCAATGAAAGACCCAACAACTATGACTCAGTTGACTTTATCATGGTTCTATTAGATTCTTTGATTATCTTCAAGGATTTCTGTTTTTGTGTGTTTGTTCTCAAATGTCCTTGAGTCCAAAAATGAGTCAAAAAACGGAAGAATGAAATATAAAATGAGGTCAGTCTGTAAGTTAATAGGCAACCATGAAGTGTGGCACAGGCAGAGATTACACTTGTGGTTTCCTTCCCTATCCTTTCCTGCTTTTCCAAGCAGAACCTTTGTAATATTTAAAGCTTTTATATCATAATTATATCACAGTTCATATCAGAATTAAATTTGGTGTATTTAAATTAAGTATTTGAAATGAATGTTTATCTCTGGAATGCTCAGTAACCAGGCCGTGTGGAAGAGAGGATGTTTTTTGTTCTTGAGCTGTCCATCATGAAGCTCTGTGATATTAAATCTCATGTGTGTTAATTTATTGCGTTTCTACAAAAGCCTTTCAGAATGTGTGGGTGTTTGCAGTGACTGTCAGGCAGTGCTGTGGATATAATTATGTTTCTTGAAATCCTTCCTTGTCCATATTGAACTTTTTATACATTTTAATCCCCCTCACCGGTGGAAAGAAAAGCCTTTAAAGTGTCTGTGAGTGTGTGTGTCTGTGGGTGCGTGTGTTACCTGTGGCCGTAGCTGCCTGCCAATGTCATTGGGGTCGAGGGCGAACAAAGTCTCCCGTGCTCCGACGTACAGGACCCTCTCATGGTCAGACAGAGTCAGCATGCTGTAGTTGAACACCCCCGGAAGGCTGAACCTCGCCATGCTGTCCAGGACATCTTATAAACACAGAGATGCACATACATCATTAAATTACTGATAACACTTAGATGCAAAATATCTCATCTTCAAACAGATGACAGAAGGAAACCTGAGAAGAACATTTCACACTGCAGTTCTTGATATTTGTGGATGTCTCAGCTTATTCACACCAACAAGCTTAATGTCACTCATCCTGCTTGCATGTGGTATCTCCTCCAAATTTCTTCCCTTCATTAAGTACTGTGTGTTGTATTACAGCTACCCTACAGAGTCACAAACTCCAAAAGCTCTTGTGCATTTGCCAGCTAATCTGCTCATGATCTTCAACCATATCAGTTTGCCTTTACTTGCTCAGATTTCTGCAAACGTCACCTAGTTTCTACCTCCAATTACTCCTTAGAGCTGCTATACATGTTATATAAAAAGATTCTGCATAATGTGATGATGCAAGATGCAGGCAGCTTTTTGCCAATGAAAAAGCTCTGCTAAACCAGTGGTGTACTATTTGCTCAGGACCATGCTGTAGGCAAAAGTCAGCAGCTAGCAGGTGAATATAGCATTTAGAAGATAGCGAGCTAGATGTTCTCTTGAGGACTCTATGGAGAAATACATGGCACTCAGAGGAGGTGAATATTACACTTAGATTTGCCATATTAACTTTACAAAGATAATTTAATGAGGTTGTGTTTACAGCTTGTTGCACTGTACCATGTGACCAAAAGAAAATCAATGAATGAAGGTTTAAACATGAAACCTTTTTGCCGGTGAAATGGCTATTTGCTTGTAGTGATTTCCAGTTCAACAGATAGTGGAACGACAGCCCTCTCATTCGATTTAAATGGCTAAATGATTTAATTTGACCCCATTTACACCTCTGCTATATGCCCCACTACCAGAGTACAGTACCCAAGTGCATTTACTATAATTAACAATTAATTCATTGAGGAAAACAGGAGTCCATTTAAAGATAAAAACCTCAAAATAACAAAGAAAGTAGCAAAATATTGTTACAACTTAAATGTAAAGCAGATTTACTAAAAGCTTTCATGGTTATAATGCATCAGGTCCTAATGAGTTTGCTGAAATTACCCACAGTATCTATCTCGCAGATCTGTAGTAATTTATTCTTGCAGGATGGAACCCTGCACTGAAAGCTTCCCAAGCTCTGTATTTGCTTTAAGACCCCGGAGCAGAGGCAAGTCTTCGGGGCAAGTCTGATAAGTTCCAGATCTGCATGTCAGAAGGGAGATAAGGTGGCTGTCTATTTAGAAAAGCTGTGCAAATAAACAAGAAGCAATGATGCACTCTTAGACCAGCCCTTGTTTTGATGAAGAGTGCAGTGGTGTGTGCTATTACAGCCACTGGTTATGAATTTAGCAGAATAGTTAGTCAGCATCGAAAAGCGTTTAGGAGTAGTGTATTTTTGAATACAGATAAAATCACCCTATTCTAGGAATGATAGCAAGGCTGCAAGTCTGCGCAATCTGTGGAATCACAATATTTTTTCTGAGAAAGACTTGAATCCCCAAAAGTTTCAATCAGCCAGTGCTTTTTAAAAGTAAGTTTGCTATTGAGTCAGATGCCAAGATGTTTGTAGCCATACACTTGTTTAGTAAAAATTCCATTAAAATTTCAATTTGAGAAGAATGGGCTAATCCCACTTTGAAAAATAAACTAAATTGTGTTTTGTCTGAATTTAAGCTTTTAGACTTGAGATTGTTAAAAGACTTAAGAAGAACTCAGCCTTAAGAAGACTCTATCTATGGAAAAGGAGCAGCTTAATCCAGGCTATACAGAACACCTACGGACAACAATATAAGGATTTAGAGTTGGAGCTAGTATCATTATTCCAAAATGGAAAATGTGATCCAAGTGACAATGTGGGCAGAATGCAGAGCATATGAATGTTTGTAAATACCCACTAATAATGGGTGTAATTCTGTGGGTGTAACTAGATTGTTCATTATCCATGGTACATATCTAAATGCAGATTGCATTTTGATACGAGGCCTAAATGAGGCCTTTTACTCTGATCAGGCTATCACTCAGAGTGTTAAGAGAATATTAGCCTCCTTGTAAACCCAGTTATTGATCCTTTTACATCAAATAGCTGAATCGGTGTGATTTATCCCAGGATTGTCTAATAGGTAAAAAGATTGCCTGCATTTTTGGGTTGTTTCTCATTTCTGCAGCTCACAGACCAACACAAACAATCTCAAAAAGATTAGTAGAAATTCACAAAATGTTCTCTCCATGGCCCCATCTGCTTGTTGGAAAAACCAGGGCTGATTTTTTTTCATCAAAAATTTAAAAAAGATGCACCCACTGCCCCCCCCCCCCCTTGCAAGCACACACACACACACACACACACACACACACACACACACACACAAAAACACACACACACACACACACACACACACATACATAAACACTGTTCAAATCTCCAGACTAGCATACAGACAAACTACTGGTGCAGAGCAGAAAAGAAAGCAAGACAAAGACAGGAGGAAAGAAAGGATGGTGTTTAGTTTTCATTATCCACACTCTTGTTGCTTGTAGTGTCACCTTGTCCCCCCTCTCTCTCTCCTCTCACTCTCTTTCACTTTATCTGCACTGACAGAATATGTGCAAAATGCAAGCTGACGAAAGCCCGCGCTGCAGGTAACACGATCTCATAAACCGAATAAGAATATTTCTTTTTTGTTTTCAACAGCATGAATATTTTCATTTCTTCAACCATTTTTGTGGAATGAAAATAGCTTCTGAAATCCAGGGAGAGAAAAGGAGGCACCGGTGTGATTTATGGTGCAACTAAATCCTCATGTGACGCTGTGGCCTAGTTGGGACTAAATAGACTTATATACTTGGAGAAGCCTGTAGAAATGAAGGTGCTGTGGTGTGGAAGGTGTGTGTGTGTGTGTGTGTGTGTGTGTGTGTGTGTGTGTGAGAGAGAGAGAGAGAGAGAGAGAGAGAGAGAGAGAAAAGAAAGGCAGCTTAGAAAAGTAAGGCTTGTTACTGAAAGCCTGATGGTATAACTGCTTAACCATTAAGATGCCCTTGATGCCACTGAACTGCAAAGCCATTCAATTTAAAGCCACTTCTCTCTGTTGCTTTAAATACAAGCTTATCCCTTTCATTGCCTGCTGAACAGGAAATGCTGTTTCTTATTTCTATAGTAAACCAACAATGCTTTCAGCTGAGTGCGATCAAATCAAGTTCATTGACCATTTTCACATCCTGACTCTGGACTCCTGCAACAAAAGCAAAAGCTGATATCATACACAGTTGTTTACTAACCTGAGATGAAAATGTGAAACCAAATAGTATTCACTCATCCTAAAGACATTTCTTGGAAGACTTGGTGTCAAATGCTTGGATGCTACTAAACAGTAAATCATTTAATTCTACAAATAAAACCAGCATTACTTTTAACTAAGTGCAAAACTTTGATGTAGTGACATTTTTAGACCAAAGGTGGCACCAAAATCAAGAAAAACACAAGTCCTGGATATTATTATTTTGTAGCCTGGGGGCTAGATCATAGCTGTCCTCTGAGACCCTTTCACAAGGCCAACCAAAATTATTATTATACTAATTATTTTTATTTATTTACTTTTTCCAATTTTTATTATCCCCTAGTCTTTTATTTTTAGATAAATCATCTAATTACTTGGCAAGGCTGCAGAATCAAAATATAACAATTTCAGAAAACAAATCAATGAACTGTTTCCAACTGCACAAGTGCCCAGGTAAGTCCATTAGCATTCGATAACCTCTGCACACCTATTATCTGACACCACAATATTTAATTCATAACCCTGAAAGACTTTGTTTTGACCCATAGATCATTTGCATCGCCCCCTTGGAGACCAACCTGGTCATTGGCCCCCTGAGTTTCAGATCCCTGACTCATGACTTTGTTCACTGAAAAAAATGATATTATGTACAAATATTTATATATTAAAGTTTAACAAATCACTGAAACAGCATTTCAACCATCTTGAAGCTCCAGTAAAGCCCTGATGCTAACCAACTTCTATCTGTGTCAGTGTGCGGGTAACTGTTTACATGCAGCAAACATAACAGAAAATCTGGACAAGATACAGTTAAAAAAACCTGAGCGGCAACATGTTGTTAGAGATACAAAGGGATGGAAGGAAAGAGATAGAAGAGAGCAGGGAATTAGTAACCAAAGGAAGGAAGGGGGATAAGTACTGAAGTCAGCTTATTATCTGAAGAGCAGTGGTGTATAAACATTGGAGGGTATGTACGGATGAGCGAGCTAGATGAGAGTGAGTGAAGAGAGAGAGAGAGAGGCAGCATCCTCGGGGGAGAACTGAGCACATCTGCTGTGTTCCACACAGTCAGGCAAAAAAACTCCAGAGTTGACACACTTTTACTGAGGCACACACACACACACACACACACACACACACACACACAAACACACACAAACACACTCACACACACTTGTGTCGAGGTACATGGCCACGGTGCATGTCTATAGACTGAATATACACAATTTATGAGTAAGCTAAAAGACACATTGCATTTGCACGTACACATTAACACACGCACACGTATAGTTCTGAATAGGCCTCCAGGGTACCCGTTTAGAGACTCCAACGTCTCTCCACCAACAGAGGGAAAGTTTTCCTTCGAGTGGCTTGTTTGAAGTGATCGGCGGCTCTGTCATTAAGAGGCGTAAGGGCAGACGCACTTACCATCTGCCACCACACTGTGGCAGCCCTGAGGCTACCTGTTGTGTGTGTGTGTGTATGTGTGTGTGTGTGTGTGTGTGTGTGTGTGTGTGTGTGTGTGTGTGTGTGTGTGTGTGTGTGTGTGTGTGTGTGTGAGGTTGTAACATGCTCAAGTGTGGGTCTCTATAACACAAACAAGACTATCACAGGTGTGGATTATCAGCATTTGTGTGCAAGTGAACAAATGTGTATGTTTTTGAAAGACAACGTGCAAGGTTAAATTTATGTAAACATCATCTAGGTTTGAGAAAAACCTGAGTTTGGAAGATGTTTTTACAGCTGTGTAGAACGGCATCTAAGGAAAAATAAACTATCTAATATAAAACAATCTTCTGAAGCACAAAAGTAAAGGAAGAGCAAGAACATGGAAGATGCATGCAATCTAATGCATAAAGGAAGCGTATTGCACAACTAGCTTTGTTCTGAAGTGTGTTTGTAAAGGCATTTTGGGTTCAATTACAAGGCCTTTCATACTGGGAGACAACAGTTTGGGATGAGAAGAGGAGAGAGAATATAAGTAAAAGAGTGTCAATGAAAAAAAAGAGCATAGAGATGAGGGGAAGTGTTATTGGTCTGAAAGATGATGGGGAAAATATAAAAAAGGGCAGAAAATAGAAAGGCTGAAGAAAAAAAGGGAAAATACAAATGTCAGAGGGCTTGACCAAGGTCAGCACCACTGGAGACAGAGATGATCGGAGACTGCACTTTAAAACCTCTCACTGGTAGTGTGTGTGTGTGTGTGTGTACATGTGTGTGTGTGAATGTTTGTCTTTAGATGGGTGTGAGTCTGTGATAAAGGAAGGTAATAAAAAGAGAAAAAGAGAAAGTGTCCGGCATTTGTATCTGTCTTTGAGTGAGTGGGTGAATAATATATCATTTATAACGATTTAAATTAAAAGATGTTAGGGAGTCATTAGAAGAAAACTTGAAGACAAATATAGGGCTTATGCACAGTTCTGATTTTGAAGTAATTACGTATATTGTATCACTTAAGTAGATGATTCAGAAAATGTGAAGATATATGGCCCTTTAAAAAGCCACATAAGCACTTTTTAGGCCATTAACTAAACCTTACGTTGGCCATATTTTACATAAGCGGTTGCCAAGAGGGTCACTAGATGATAAAAGATATATGAAATAAATAAATCTGTCACTGACATTCGTTTTTCCCCCTGACCTTATTCACTTTTAATTTTTTTTTTAACTTAAAATCTGTCATTGCTTCATTTTAAAGGGTCACAAGTGAAAAGGGAAGAACTGCTTAACATTGCTGCAGACCATTTTACAGTTATTTAAGACTCAAAATTTAGTATATTTAAATTCTAAATTAAGAATCAAAGGCAAAGTACGTGTTTACCAGAAAACTCTCTGAAAGCCATGGATCATTATTATTGTTCTATTAATGAATTAATTATCATTTATGTAATTATTATGTAATGAGTAGTAGCTGTTGTACCTGGTTAAGGTGAAGCCAATATTAACTGTTTTATATACTGTTGTGTAATTAATTCTATAGTATTGCCTTACATTGTATAAACTCATCATACATTATGTTCAGTATGTCAAAGTGTCAGTTTTCAGAAATTGCAGTGGTGTTGAAATTTAAATTAGCAAAAAATTGAAGTACTAAAGTAAAGTAAAAGAACGTTAAAATTGTGCTGAAGTACATTACTTGATGTTAAAAGGGTACTTACTTAAGATATGTAATCGTTAGTGTTAATTGTATGGTCATGCTACTGTGAGGAGGACTGTGTAGAACATCTGGGCTTTTTTGGTTCATTACAGGAAGCTACAACATCTGCGACTTGACCATTTCTACTTATTCTATGTGCATTTGATGTTTTGCAGGCTGAATGTTTGAGACTGAATGTTTGAGTTCTGGATGTCACAGTGTCCTTAAAATGCACCAAGAGGGAGAATTTAAGCACAGTTCCTGTATACAACTGTGTCACGCAACAATAATGAAACTTCAGACAAAACTTCATTTGAGGGCATGATGCAACTTAAAAAGAAAAACCTTTTCTTTATGAAAAGCATAATCTAGATTTCTCCATTTCTTTCAATAAAAGGTAGAACTTCAGCAGCCGGTTCTAATGTAATGATTGTTATTGCCTCAAAGTCCAGTCCAGAGACTGAGGCAAAAAAACGTTATCTTTGATGGATTAGCTATCTCAAGCAAGTTTCCAGGCTGTGTGAGTTGATGAACTGAAGCCAAACGTTAGCTGAAAGGAAATAAAGCTACGACATTTTTCTTTTGTAAAACTCTCAGAAGTAATGTGAACTATGTACAAATGTGGTTAATGGGCCAAAACATGCAACACCAAAACTGACAGCAACTAGTGGGACTCTTTCACTGTCTTCAAATGTCCCAGACGTAGTAGGCATCCTCTGCAACATATGTGTCTCTGCCTGGATGTAATCTCTGATGTGCATGTACATTTGCACTTCGTTGTAGGGTATCTCAAGGTCATGTTGCAGCTTCATTATCCAGCCCAGCCCAAACCAAACCGAGCCAAACCAAGCCGAACCAAACAGATCTCCTATGTGGCTTGGAGGAGAAGGAGGAGGAGGAAGAGGGGACAAAGGGGAGTGCTTTTTGCTTCATGGCCAACTGAAAAGGTCTCGAACTGGGCCTCGCCCTTGTGATCTGCCTCCATGGGCCTTCCAGCGGATCTCCAGCCTCCCCCTCCCTGCCTGCTATAAATACACCCAGCCTCTGCTTATAGCTTCCAACCGCTGAGCCACTCACACACCAAGCTATGATTAAAGGCCTATTTTAGGGAGAGCTTTGAAGCGGCGACAAACAACGAATGAAAGGCAGAGACAGACAGACAGAGGAGGGAGAGATGTTGTGTAGTGCCCACACAAACATGCAGATGTACCCGAGCATGCACGCAGATCTCCATCAGACCTTCATCTGAGCAGGTAACCTCTTTGAAGTAAAAAAAAAAGAAAAAAACCCAACACTGCACACAGAATGGAAGACACATACACACACTCCCACGTGGATGCACGAGCTTTGTCTGCCGAGTAGATAACAAGTTCACAGGAGAATGAAGTGTAAGACAGAATGAGAGCATGGAGATAGAGAGAGACAAGAAAGGTAAAGATATAGCTACATGACTTTACCAGCTGGATCTGCAAAAATACATTTTTTGCCAATTGTAGGCTGAATCCAGGTTAATACAGATTAAATGGAATTGTAAATTGAGAATGAATGACATTCGTAGGATTATTCAGGCTTCTACACAGGGTATTCATGTACTTAACTCAGTCATGACTGAGTCAATATGCTATAAAGAATAAAAGTAAGTACAACGTGGAACACATAATCAAAATACATGTTTTAAGCTGAATAATTACCCTTCTCTACATGGCTTAACTGTGACAACCCTTGTTTGTCAGTTATAGTACATTTGTGTTTCCTATAAAGCTTTATCATTATTGCTCCAGATGAATACTAATGGAAATAGAGTGACTGAATTCAACAGAATTGGGAGAGAGCGAGATGAAGCGATGGGATAGTGGGCGGAGGGGAAGTCGTAAAAGTGGATTAACACTACAAGTAAAGTGAACAAGTGAACTCACGGGGGGGGGGCTGTTCAGAGAGGTGTTGGGGAAGATGAAAATGGGAACGGATCGGGGGATGAAACAGTCTCGCTCAGTGGGGGATTGCCATTGCAATCCACAACAAGCAGCACAAATCAAGAGTTGGTTGATGCCACGAGTGAGGCTTTTCTATTCAACTGTCATGGTTCGCCATGTATGACTGGCAAAGTGATGGGCACCAGCTGGGGGGAGTTAGGCCTTTTTGTACAATGTTGTGGTGGTGAGGACACACAGTAAGAGATAGAGAGGCGCCTGTGGAGCTCAGTGGTGCAGAATGGAACTGCTGTAGTTTTGGAATTTGACTCACTGAAAAATTTACATGCCAGGGATGACTCACAGGAGGGGTAATTCTTGTTCAAGTAAAAGGCTTTTAAGACCATGGAACACTACAGTCGAAGCATAACAGAAAACCTCCTCATAGTGCAGATACTTACAAGGGAGACAATTTAGGTTTCTCACAAGCCAGTGTACTAAGGATGCAATTATTTTCATCACTGAATTATCTGTCAGCCATTTTTTGGTCACCTTGGTGATTAAATCAGGCCTGTGCACTGTTGTACAGTACACAATTGTTATGTCCAAAGAAATGCTCATTACATTAGGGGGAATTTGCAGTTCATTGGAAAAATGGAGAAATGTCAGCAAATCCTCACATTCGAAATGAAGGAACCAGCAAAGGTTTGGCATGTTTGCTTGTTAAAACACTTATAGAATTATTTATCAAATGAAATGTCCTTAAACTGATACGCCTATATGTGAAATTTAAGGATACAGATGATGCCAGAGACGCCAGAGATTAACTATACAGTGTTAGTGGTAAACCAGTACATCATTTAAACCAGAGAGTGCTCCGGGTAAGTGCAGCCTTGGGGGAGCATTTTCATTTTAATCCACATGCCCGCTTGCCCACACATCAGCTCTCACAAAGTCAGTGTGACAAAACAGAGCACTCAAGGTCCTGACATCTGGTCCATCTGTTAATCTTCACTGACCAGTCAGCGTGGGGTCAGGGGATGAGTGACAATGCAGATAAAAAGCAATGATGAAACTCCTTTTCCATCCCTCCTTTCTTCTCCCCCATCTATCCTCCCAGTCACGCACAGCCTCTCTCTGCCTCCTCCTCTGCCTCGCTCTCAACCACTCATTACTGTAATTGGAGGGTTTGGGGAGATACGGCAGAAAGACAGAAAGAGGGGGAAAAAAAGAAAGACAGAGAGAGAGAGAGAGAGAGAGAGAGAGAGAAAGAGAGGTTTCTGGAGGTCAGAGGCCCAGCCCTTTTCCACTCTTCTTCTGCTCTGTGTTTTTTTCACTCTTCCATCGCTCATTCTATCTTTATTTTTCCAAATCAAGAGGCATAAATTTGCCTTGGCTTTTCTTCAACGATACAGGGCTCATTTGCTGCATAAAAGCTGGCTAGATTTTCAAACAAAGTATCAAGTTTCTAAGGGCTCCATTTCATCTAATCTCTTCACCTCCCTCTTTCTTTTCTCCCTCTCTTTCTTTCTCTCTTTGTTTAACCACAGCTGCTGGGTTTTGTCATAGTTTTGGCTTACTGGCCTCTGTTGCTGAGCTGGGCTAAGGCGTGTATGTGTGGTTGTATGTGTGTATGGGCCCAACAGGAGAAACCCAAAAACAGTGGGTGAGGGAGAGAGGGTGTTTGTGTGAGAGAGAAAAAGGGGGAGAGAACAACGGCGTTATCAGCTGAGGCATTTTCTGTAGAAATAAATTCAGGGGAAATAGGCGTGAAAATAGCCTACAACCACATAATAGATACTCCAATCAGCTTCGACAAATCCTCACTATTTTCTAACACGTGGCTTAAAAAAGAAATCGCAGTGGGAGTCTCCTCCAGCTTTGTTAACTAAAGGCATCATCAGCAAAGAGCTAGCATTAGGCAGTTACCTTTGCAAAGTCAGTGAGCACTTGTCACAGTGGGTGTGGTAACAAAATTATTGAAACTTAGACTTTGTAGCATAAATGCTGTCTCTTAAAATCAATAAACAATCATCAGCCTGACAGTAGCTCCTGGACTTTTGACTTAAAGGTGGCTGGCAGTCAAGTTAGACAAACTTTGCTAATGTCCTGAATTCCATAATGACTTACTCAGGACTTAGATCACTAATAGGACTTGATGATTTCCCTTGGGATTTCATACTCACACTTGACACTTAGTGATGGCTTGCAGAACATTGACAAGAATTATCTCTATATGTAAATAACTCAAATATGGACTAATCCCCAAATGAAAATAGTCCCCAAGAACTGCTCTATTTACTCCCAAATTTGCTGAAAACTACAGTGCCCAGTTGATTTAGGAAATTAGTGAAACTATGTATTTATAACCCACAGTTAAAGATTTATGTATCCAGTAGGACCTGAGTGCCACAGACAAGGTAGGGTAGTCAGGAAGTACCAAAAGTACAGAAAGTACCGAAAAATGAACTAACCTATTTTTAATTTCGGTCTTGTCGTGGGATTTGTCGACAGTAAGAAAATACTGAATAATATCATCCTTCTCCTTTAACATTAAGCAAAAATGTGTGGAAGAAAGAAATTTTGCAAAAGATTATTAATGAGATACTTGTAAAATACGAACATAAATATGAAATATAGTACACATAGGCCACATAAAAGTGAAATAAAGAAAAATCAAGGTACATGCACCAAGTCAGTAATTACAATGAAAAGAATATGAAAAGCATGTAAATTTATAACACTGATTAGCAACTCTATGAAGGCCATATAAAATGTGTGTACATGAAATATCTCATTAGGAGACATTTCAGTTTTTTTTTTTCCCTCCATAATTGTGATGAGTGGCTGGTGAGGAATAGCCTAAAATTTTAAATGTCAACAGTTGACTTTTAAAAAGTAAGAGAAGAAGAAGATGTGAAGAGGTTTTGAGAAAAAGCCGTAAGGATGAGAGAGATTGGATGCATGTGTTTTTTCTTTTGCACCTTCATGCAAGATGAATGTAATTGTTAGCTGGGGGGTGGTGGTGTTGTTCGGTTGGGTTGGGGGTGGTAAATATTATCTCTTTAGCCATCTTTGCCCCACCATTAACATCCCAAAGCACACACACACACACACACACACACACACACACACACACACACGATCCTTGTATAATGCCCCAGACCTCCAAATCCCTCAGACTGCCAGCCTAAGCAGTACACATACTCACACACACACATAAACAAAGGGGGATTAGATAGACAGACTCACAGCTACGCACGCACTCTCTCTACACAAATAGGTATAAACACACACGCCCTCTGTGCCCCCACATTTTCTCTCACTCTTGTTTTTTTATTGCCAGTCTTCTCATCTCTGTCTTGAAAACACACACTGAATACAAACATCAATTCACACACATAAACGCACATGGTAATATGGATGCTGTGTGAGTGTGTGTGTGCAGGGAGATGTTTCCTTGCAAAATAAAACATGGGGCAAATGGCCTGCAGAGAGAGAGAGTGTGTGTGTTTTCCTTTCTCTGCGTCTGTCCGAAGCTACTTTCTGTCCTTTTAAGGCAGTTAGTGACTGGCTTCCCTCTCCTAGTCTCTCTGTGTCTCTACCTTTCTCTGTCTTGCTTTCTCTGCATTATATATCTCCTCTCTCTCCTTTCACTTTGCTTCTCCCCTCCAATCCATCCCTACCATTTTCTGTGGCTTTGTTTTTCCATTTCGTCTCTTTCCTATCTCCTCCTCACTGCTGTAGCAAGAATCCATCCATATAAGTCATTTAACCCCGTGTTGAGCCTGAAAATCTCATTTTTATTTAACCAAGTGGAGAAATCTGTCAACGGGAATAGTAATCCCACTTGTTTCCAATGTAAATCAATTTGCGTCAAGAATCGTTCTAAGCTCAAGTGCCACAATCATTTCAAGTATGATACAAGTGACGTGATCTGCCTTCTCCTGTGTTTCATGACAAGGCTTTTATTTCTGAGACATTTCAGAAACGAACATCAAGGATGCACCAGAAATGAGGGGAGTTATCTTGTCTCTAAAAGAAAATGTATTCTCTCGATTTTCAGAGGAACTGAAAATGAGATCCTTTTTGGTTCCTTCCATATAAGACCATTTGTGTGCAGCTGTCCCTGCTTGCCCTGTCTGGTGTGTCTTTACCACAACTGAGCGCTGGCCAAAGTGCAGCAGGGATCTGGGCTGCTCTCTGCCAACACTGGCTTTGCACTGTCACACTGGGGCATTTCACTAGAAATTATTGACAGCCTATCAATTGTTTTTTCTCCCTATTCTCTGTCCTCACATCCCATCACAACACTAGTGATGCCTGTAGCATGGAGGGATGAGAGGAAGAAGGAGGGCTGCCTGGAAAAAAAAAGGAAAAGAGGAGGAATGGGGGATGGGCAACAGCGGTATGAGAAAGCAGCTTTTGAAATATCCCCACACACCACCACCACCACGCGCCATTCTCCTCGAGAGCGGCTGAAATCGGAGCTCTTTGTGAAAACGCCATGAGAGCATTTCGGGTTCACATGATGAACCGCAGCATACAAAGCAAAAAAGGGGAGGGGAGGGATAAAAGGCAAAAAGAAAGAGGAGGAAGAGAGAGGAAAGGAGAGATAGATATGGGATGAAAGGTGGGATAGGTGGTACAGAGAGGTGAAAAAACACAGCTTTTTTCCCCATATTTCTTCCCTCTCTTTATGGTATTTCCATAATCCCCAAGAGAAAGAATGCAGCACTTCCCTTTTGAAGGATTAAAAAAGACTTTCTCATCTTGCAACAATTGTCATTGTTCGGTGACGAAAGCTCAGCTTGGCTGCAGAGGAGGGCCGAGATAACGAGTGCAAATACAGTTGAGGACTGGGATTAGACTGATGTATTGTTTTACCGAGGGTCGATTTGGGCCTCTTAACGCAAATTAGATATCCACCACCTCCGTTGTAATGGAATACAATTTTATAATTATCAGTTTGGTATCAGATATCTGACCAGATAAATGACTCAAGCGAATTCTACCAACAGATGTAAGCCTATGAAATCTGCCTTTTAAAGTCTGGTCATACCACCACTTTAAACAGAAAATTTCCCAGCAATGGAGGTGCTGCAGTCGGTGGACACATTTGCAGGAGCTGCAGGGATTGACACATATTTTTCACATCAAGTTAAATTTCTGTGAGCTTTGGCATGCAAATTTGCAATTTTGACCAGTGACAACCTATCTTGACGGTGCTGGCGTCAGAGGGAACCGACAGTTGGAAGGGCCAAAATATAAGAAGCTATCATAGTTTAGTATCTTCAAATACAGTATTTCTTTGAATTAGCTATCTGAACTTAATGGTCTGCAGCAATCAGGATAAAGAGCTAGCTGGCAAGTCTAGCAACAGCCTGGTACAGAGAGCACAAAGAGGAGGTCGCAGAGCTGCACACAATAGGATGTTACAGGCTGCTTAGTGCGTTAGCATTAAACTTGCCGGTTACAGCAGTTCATCAGCCAGCCCTGGTCGAATGGTCACTACTTTTCCAAGCTCATCACAGAGTAATATCATAAGAGGTTTATGTGAGGATATCAGTTGGTACAGACTTTGCTAGCGAACCAAGTTAGTGGTCAAGTGCTTTTTTATATGACGGGTAAGATGTATATATATATATATATATATATATATATATATATATATATATATGTATATGTGTAACATTTAGGTTTTGAAGGAGAAGAATGTGTTTCGAAATGTTTTTTTTTTTACAAATGTCTATATTTTTAGGTTGGCCGGTCAAACCCCCCTGTCATCTGGTATTACACTGCTCATTCACCTTGATATCGAACAGTCTTGCGTGGGATTGGGTTCCAGTTGAGACCCAGTGACTTCTCCCATCCAAGCAGAATCACCAAGAGCAAGACCTTTGTCCCACCCATGGCTCCAATGTCAGCTCCCATCCGCAGGAACTGGTGCTGAGTGATGGATCAAGGGATCAATCAGTTGATCACGGGGACTCAAGAGTGCAGCCTGGCTCCTGGCAGCCTGTCAGAGAGAAAGAAGAAACCAAAAGATCAGCCGGACGTAGCAACTCACTTACTTTATTGACTTATGTTTTGTTTATCAGTTACAATATTGTCATAACCATATTTACAACATGCATGGTTTTCAAAGAGCCCCACAAAACATTTTATACATTCAAGCTGCACTGAAAGATAAATCTCTTGTTTTGAAAACATGTCCTATAAAATTGAACATGGTCATCAAAAACCACAATAATGTAAAACAGAAATGAGTTATGCAAATTATTAAAGTCAACAAGGACATAGCTATAATCAGTATATGTGCCTCTGAGTGCGAGTGTCTGCCAACAAAAACAAACCAAACATTTTAATGACTTTTGGCCATGGGGGTTACGCAGGAAAGTTTTCCCTGTCCCTCCCTCACGGAGCGATAATCCAGCTATCGCCACTCAAAAAGCTCAGAAATGGCTTATCGCTGCACTCTTGTCAAGCCAATTCAGCAGCAGTATATTAAACTGGGGCTGAGTTATCAAAGTTAATTGGCGTTGGCAACGCATCAAACACCAATGTGTTGGCGAATGAATGTCGAGGCAAGGACAGTCCAATAGCACTGTGTTGTAAATGAATTGGTTTATATCTAATGAACATGTCAAGTGTGCAGCTACCGAGTAACATTACGGTCCAATAACAGCACAGGATGATTGACTTGTTACTGGGCTGCAGGTGAGACCGATGCACAGGGTGTAAAGAGGAATTTCACATTAAAATGGTGCTTACACACACACACACACACACACCCACACCCACACCCACACAAAAACACACACACACACACACACCCACACCCACACAAAAAAACACACACACACACACACACGACACACTCTTGAGTTTTTTTTAGTCTTACTTGTGACAACGTGTCAGCACCTAAACCTTCATCCTTTTGTACCAACTCAGTGACATTAATAAGTGGCATAAATGTGCTCTGCACACTCAAGTCAAGATGAAACACATCACTAATTAACAAATAACTGTTAGATCAACCATGAACAGCCTTAAACAAATTATTTCTCTTTCATCGGTTATTGAGTGTTCGAGTATGAAAATAACTTTTTTAATTACAATGAATGGCTGTCATCAGTGGTTTTGTTTTTTTTAGCCACCTTTGCTGACACAACCTCCATGTTAAGTGAGGCCAAATGGGAGATAACGGAGCTGAGAAAGAAATTACATGTTCTGCTTGTTCTTCTACAAAACACTCTGCATAGTCAACTTATTTAAAAAAATCTAGACACATTTATTGATTAAAGGATTGATTCAAGCATATAACAATTAAATATATTTCCTTACCTAGTGACATGTAAACATGCAGAGGGTTTTATTTATCTGTTTTCCAAAATAAGTTTCTATGAGAATTCTGTTGCCAATGGAATTTCCTTGGTTAAGCCACCCTAAAGGGGCGTAATCGGGAATAATGTTACACAATCTGATAGGAACTTTGAAGCACACTAAGGATATTCTTAGGAATAATTGATAAAAAATTCTCTCCAGTGGACTATAATTTTCCTAGAACATAGCTCTTTTGTCAGCTTGTCATGGTGCGGTCTGTGGAACATTGTGAGGAAAGAGAGGGAACTGTAAAGTTAAATGTAGTTTTAAATACTGAGGTAGCCACAAGCAAACTTTCTGATAATTTCTATTGTATTCAAATGGCAGCAGAAACCTAAGAAATGGATATCTCAAAACCTCAACACATAAAACTAAAACTATCTGCATGGCTTGCTACCACTGCAAGCCATGCAATTTGACTTGCTAGCAGTAATTTGGTGAATTGACCCTTAATATCAACCTAATTGCAACATACAATGCAACTCCAACTCACTAAATGTAACCTTAATACTACACCAGTTACTGAACTTTAAACCTAAACGCTGCAGATATGAGGAATAAAGGATATTTCTTAATGATGGTATTCTTATAAGGACTAAATATCCTCATAAGAATCTAAATCCACATACACCATCTGTAAGCTTTCCCCCCTGCACATGCTGCTGCTGCTTATCAGCGAGTGAAATGATGCCTTTGATGGTGCGTGTTCATTGGAGAAGGTAACTCGTCGACTTTTAAACAGGCACAAAATGTCAAACTGTATTTACTTTAACCCAGCAAAAGAAAGACAGTACCTCTGTATATGTCACACATTGTAGGTCTCCAGCTCCCTCTCCCTCATCTATTCCCACTCATGAATAATATGAATAAGTACCAGTGCTGGCAAACAAACATTTGATCTATTTGGTGGATTGGCAGGGGAGGTAATTGAGATTTTGAAATGTGCGTGCGTGTGTGTGTGTGTGTGTGTGTGTGTGTGTGTGTGTGTGTGTGTGTGTGTGCATTCATGTGTGTGTTTGTGTGCCCGTGCCCAACCAATGTGACTGTTATTGATTACATTTTTGAGAGGAAAATGAAAAGCGGCTGAAAGAGGAAAAAAAAAATCAACCCACCCTATAGCCCCTCTTCGCCCTCCACCCTCCACCCTCCAACCCCTGATCAGATAATGGCGACGTGCTGTTAAATGAGCGTGCTTAAACGCTGCGTTAGGGCGAAAGCTCTCCAAGCCTCGCAGTGCCAACTACCAGCTTTATTGGATCGATGCTGGAGGCCTTGCTGGCCAACGCTTGAGTGAGCTGAGAAGAGATTGAGATAGAGGGAGGGAGCGAGGGATGAAGGACTGAAAAGATGAGAAAAAAAGTTTATTGAAAAAGAAAAAAAAACATCTACAGACATCACAGGAGGCTTGCAATTTGTCATTTTTTTCCTCTCTTAGCGTTCACACTTCCATCTCTTTGCTGAGAGGTAAAAAAGTGAAGTGGGCATCCTGAGGGTGGGATTAAGTGAAGTGGCAGCGTGTAAACACCACAGGGAAACATGAGGAGGAAGAGGATGGTGGAGGAGATGGAGATTAAAGGCTTCTTCCTGTTTGAAGAAAAGCTTAAAAATCCTAAATGACTACGTTGCTCTCATTTCCACATCCTTTTAATGTGTCCACTTCCTGTTTCTGCTTGTCACTTATTTTTATCTGTCTCTTCTCCCTCTTCTCTGCTAGTGCAACATTGCAACTGTTTATCATAAAAAATATTGCCAAACCAGCGTACTAAATGTTGACATGCAAATTTATGAAAAAATAGTTTAAAAAGTCATAGTGAAATATCAACAACAAGATGTAGCAGTTTAAAAACTGGGCCAATCAACACTTCTTCCCGTTTTACTCAGAGCATAGAAGAACATCCTGCAACCCTCTTTGTCCACAAATGACAAGATCAAATACTGTATATACTGTTGATAATACCTGCAAGCAGTGGTCAGGTGACCAGTGGAGACAGTCAAATGCATCAGTATGCATCACTTTTCAGCAGCCTTGCTGTCTTGGCTCCTTGTACTTCCCCTGAAATATGATTTGATACCCTTGAATATTCAAACATAACTTCTAGTTGGTCGATTTTGAAAACCGGATTGATCTGCAGGTTTGACCTTTAGTGACTTAAAGGTTGGTATTTCGGAATAGATTTATTGCCACTGCCTAGCACTCATATTTGATCTTTTCCATCCTTAAGCCAAGGAAGATAGATTTGACCTGGATTGATTTCCACTGAAGTAAAAGACAGCATTTGCTAATAAAAATGGGAAGACTATGATATCTGTTTGGAAGTAAATGGGTTCCAGTCTTGGGAACTCCAAATAGTGCAATAAACAGAAAGTTCTCAATTTTCTTGAAAATATCTCAGTAATGATCTCAAAATATTCATGCCAATAACTGTGTAGCATTGAACACACCAAACATGATGCTCAAATTGCATGCAGGGTTATTTTATACACCTTGGGAAAGTCAGGTTTTGAAAAGGGCACAGCTCAAATATATTGTAGTAAAAAAACAAACAACAAACTTTATCTTCATAAAAAATTCGTATAAATTCGTAATGAAATTTTTAAAAATAAAAAATCATAAAACAACCTTGTCAAACCCACTGCCAGAGTGGTGCACAAATACTGGTGCAGCAATAATACTATGAAGAAGTAGTTAAGTAAAAGTTTTGCATTCAAAATTCTACTTTAATAGAAGTACAGAAGTATTGGAAACAAACTGTACTTAGAAAAGTAAAAGTACTCATTATGCAGCAGAATATTTTAGGTGTTTTTCCCCTTCCACATAAAAAGCCTCTGAAATTAAAAAAAAAAAAAAATCTTGAAATATTACAAAAAAGTTTTTAAGCTTGACTGAGGTGGAAAATGTGGTGCTGATAAAAGAAAATGGGTCAGTGCGCACTGGAAGCAGACAGATGAAAAATAGCGGTAGACAAAAACATCAGTGAAGTGAAATGACGAGGAGACTTTAACTTTCCTGAATTTATCACATGAAAAACATAAATATCATATTTCCATAATGTTTTCTAACTTTCTTTGGCCGTTTGAGGTCTGACTAAGTGATGAATATTTGTTCAAGGGTAATGGATTCTTCTGCCGATTTTCTCAATAGTCGGTCTGCAATACAATTAGATGGAAATGTAGCTACTATTATATTTGATGATTATGACTTATGCTAACATATACACAGAATTTTCACGTTGAATCGGTTCTGTGTAAAATCTTGATCTGCAATGTTACTAGTAACAGGTGTCAACTAAGTTAACTGTACAATATTCACCTAATAGAAGTATAAAGTAGACTAAAATTAAGCAGTCAAGTTGAGTACTAGTAAAAGTAAAAGTGAATTTGAGTAAATTACCAAATCCCTCCACTGACATTATCATAACATTGTAATAATAACTTGCATATCCTATAGTGATAAGCAGGCAGGAAACACACTAGTAGATTACCTTGCTAGCAGCAGTACTAGCTCTGAGAGAATGTAAAGTAGCCTTACAAACTATTTACAAAACCAGCAAAGGCATAGTCTTCAGTCAGGTTGATTCATTTAGAGCTTTAAAACCATATAGCAGATGGATTATATACGGTGCCAATACAGAAAATTGAGCCATTCACTATAGAGCAATAACAATCAGCTAAGAACAGATTAGCTAGCTGCAATATTGTTTGCAGTGAGTGTTGCTGAGTACTTCTCTTAACTTGATAGCGCTCTGCTGCTAAAATTGCGCAGTGAATCTTCAACCTTCGTCCGCAGGGATCTTAATGAACGCTGGGAGAGATGGCTGTAGCCGGTCTATGATGTATTTTCCTTTTCCTTTTCCTCTCTATCGGACCGACTCTTATGATCGCTTGCTGCGTCGTAAGAAGCGAGGTTCAGCGTCGTTCTCCCCTGACGACCAGATTAACTTGCTTGCTCTGTCTCTCGCCGCGGCCTCCTTTAAGGTCCTGCTGTGTCACATAACTCTGCAGGTGGTATCAAAACATCTTTTAGCCGCTGGTGTTGTTGTTGAGCCTGGTTTAGCTAATGAGCTAAGACACGGCAGCCTCATAATATCAGTCAGCACTCCACAATGGAGAGCTCATTGAAAGATACAGGGAAATAGGCCACATGTTGTAATTAGGCTGCTGAGAAGTATGTGTTTTGGCTGCGCCTGTCGATTTGTGTCATTTCATGTGCACGTTTGTCTTTTCAGCCAGTGTGTATTTGAAGGTAAGATGAGTCCCCGTAGGGAGAAGCAAAGCAGGGTTGTTGCTTCGAAGAGAGCGGATGTCAGGGGGAAAAAAGGAAGAGATGAAGAGCATTTTCAACCCGCATCTGTCTGTTCTCTCCACCGCTGCATCTCTCTGTTTTCCCTGTCCTCTTCCTGCCCTTCGTTTTTCCCACCTCTCCTTTCCTGGCAGCCTTTTCCTTCCCATCCTCCCATATTACTACACACACACACACACACACACACACACACACACACACACACAGATCTCTGGTGCCATCCAAGCTGATTGCTACTCCTTGCAGGCGCTGTTTGACTTTTAAGCATAACCTTTGACCCTTTCTTTGGTTAAAAAGAGCTAGGGCGCATCACCCACCACCCTCCAACCCAACTATCACACTGGGACAGACTTAATGTCCATTAACCCGTAACTGCCCCCCCACCCCCCACTCTGTACACACACAAGTACGTTCGGACAGCCCCTACCCTTCATCTCCCCTCTCGCCTCCCTGCAAAACAAACACTGCAGCTACCATCAGCTCTCTTCCTTCCTTCCTTCCTGCCTGCAACCCCACACCCTCCCATATCCCTCCACCTTTTACTGCTCTGGAATAATTTAAAACAACACACACACAAGTGCAAACTCTCACACACAAAAACTGTTTCACTAAAACAGAACAGGTCAGATCAAACGATTTCACACCTTAGGGATGGAGGGACGAGATTGGTTCCAGGACTTCTATACTGTCTTTCCCTCCCTTTGAAATCACCCTAGTCGGAGCAGCTCTAGTGTATAAATGGAAGGACATGGTGGGTTTTTTGAAGGGACTGATTCAAATTTAAAAAAAGGTATTTCTCGACACCATAATAGCCTTGCCAGAGTAGAAAAATCTCAGAAACAGTATAAAGAGCATCATGGGACACTGACAATCAGTGTTGAAACCAAGGCTAATACTGCTTGAGTTTGATTTGGATTTTAAACTACCAGTAGTAATAGAATAATAAATATAATATAATAACAAATGAAATGAAAAAATATGCATCTTTTTGAGCACTAAGAGTCTCATTTTTAGCCATGCAATGTGGCAGTGTAAGTCTGTTGGTTGATCAATCCAACCCTTTGGTCCAGACAGAAATATCTCAACATCCACTGAATGGGTTACCATGAAACGCAATATAGATTTTCAAAATCCCCATGAAGCCTAATTACTTTTATCATATAGTACCGTCCTCAGGTCTAAATTTCATTTTTTCAAATACCTTGATTAATGACCAAATATTGGCAAAACTTAAGCTGAACTTTGTGTTTAGTGCTTATTGGCAAATGTTAACATGCAAACATGCCAAACTAAGATCGTGAGCTTGGTAAACCTACCTTTTAAACCTATTAAAACCTAATAATTTAGCATGCAGACATTAGTATTTAGCTCAAAGCACTTCTTTCCCAAATGGATGTACACTCTTTTTTTAACAAACTAGAAAAAAGTAAATTTCAGTTTGTTTCCAATCAAAATTTTAACTTTTTTATAATTTCTTGGAAATAAGTGCTGGTATCTTGTAACAGAATAAGATTCAATAAGATTTATGTATTCTACTGCAGCCCCACAGCACTAGAATACATAAAATACCAGTCAGATTTTAGATAACTCTTGAGAAAAGTCTGTTGTTATTGAAAGCAGGTTCAAAACGATACACAGACAGATTGTTCACTTGTTTTAAAAAGAAATTAAGGACCTAACAACTACTTGTAATTAATACAATTACTTGATATTGTGATAGTATTCTGTACCTGTGATCTGGGAGGAATCTCCACCATACATGGTGTCAAAGAGAAAGAAAATAGGAACCTAAAGAGGAACAGTTTGACTGGTTGCATAGTTCAGCTTTCTGAATTTTACTTTCAGAAAGGGCTCTCAAAGACAAATTTGCTTAAAACATTGTCTTTTCCAAGATTCATTGCTGAAATGATTCTTGTGACCCAAGTTCACTCAGTGTCGTTTTTTTGTTTCAAATGTCTTCATAAGAATTCAAATGTTATTGGAGTGTCTGTGAATCTGTCAGAGAGCCTTGCGAGACAATGCTTCATATGATAATTTCGCCAATTCAGATGAATTTTTAAAGCTGAAATGTTTTGATCAGAGATCACCCTTTAAAAACAGAGGTCCCTCAAAAGGAGTCTAGCTGATTTGGATCATTCACTGTAAGACCATATGTATGACAGCTTTAGCTAAATACCTTAAATATAAATATAAAAACATACAATGGCTCCAGTGTCAATGCATCAAAGATGAAATTTCAAGGCTCCAGTGTTTTAAGTTCAGAGCTGACTTTTCAGACCCCTTGAGCAACTTTTTTTTTTCTTCAAAAGAGCACCTATTGACAAACTTAGCGACTCTTTTAGCAAGCCTGTGAATGCAAGTTCGTGCTTTCCTCCTGCATAGACGTGAAGAAGCTTATAATTTTCTCTCTGAGGGATCATTTTACAAGTAAATATAACTAAAATCACAGCATAGCCGTTGTCTTTGACTTTATGTGCTGGGTGATCTCTTCAGACAATGTTGCGGTTCAAAATCAGGAATTCAGCAGTACAGAGCAGCAGCTTGGAAATGGCCTGGAAGTGATTGCTAGTAAGCTTGTATTCCTATTGGGTTGCGTTTTAGTTACTTTTTCATATTGGTTCCATTATCTGACAACAGAAACAGAAATATATGTAAATGAGGTCATCTTTATTGGGAATTCATTATTAAATTATTGTATAGGTGATCACAGAGAGAAGGAGAGAAGCAAAAAGATAAACAGCCGAAACCAACTGACACTAGGCTGAATGCAAATACAATGCAATGACATCGTAAATATGCTTATTTAGCGTATTACATCACCTAGTAGCTTTTAGCAACTTTTTGAGAAAGCTTCAGCTGCCTTGGAAGTAGTTCTCACAGTGTTTGCACAACAGCTTTCAAGTTTATCCTCAATTTTGCACATTAATCATACATGGTCCAGCCATATACTTGGTTTTGACCTAGTCTTGTTTTCCTCTTCTTCTCACTTATTCATACAGTACTGCAGAGCCATAGAGGCAACAGGGCTGAAAGAAAACCAACAGAAACACAGCTCTATGTTTCACTGAGAAGCTTTTCCTATGCATTGGCAAGTAAGAAAGATGAAGGCAACAGAGCAGATGCACTGCTCTTAGCAGAATGTAGGGCTAATTGAGCAGACATGGACACTCCATCGACAGTAAAACGCGTGCACACCCTTCGACACAATGCATACTCAGCGTCTGAGAGTCTTGGCTCAGAGACACAGGTGGAGTGTGTGTTTGTGTATGACAGTCTGCATGGTTTGGATGCACATTTTTAAAGCAGTATCAAGCCTATGTGAGCCTGCATTAAAATGATAGCATTAACTAGCAGAGCTATGAATACAGATGTTACAAACAAGTGCATTGAATCTTTATGCTGACCACCTCCCATTTTGGAGCTGTATGAGAGTGGGTGATGTGCTGGCAGAGTGTGTAGTGAGCTGGCGCAGAAGAAAGACTGATAATCAAAGAGCAGTTTGATCAGCTGCATGCAGTCAGTATGTGTGTGTTTGTGTGAATATAGATGATGAATGCAAAAGACTGTGACCGTGCTTGCTGTAGTGTCCTGATCATGTTAAAATCTTCTAAAAAGTGTTTGAAATCCCCCTTTTAAAGATGCCATCATCAGTATATGAGCTACTGATCAATTCCCATGCACTTGAGCACACAATTTCCTATGTTTACATATTTGCTAACCAGTGGCAGGGCATCATCATCAATTGCATCAAGTTAATGTCATTGACTATCCTTTCACATGGTGATCGGAATCAACTTCCCGTCCGAATCATCTCAAACTGAAGCATAACTGAGCACATCATTGTAATTTAACCAACCTATTTCAAATTGATGGTATTAGCAAAAAAAAAAAAAAAAAAAACCCCAAACAAAAAACCCAACACAAATTACAACAACAACAACAAAAACAACATAACAAAACCCTACCATGAGAGCTTGCAGTGTAACATCTTAGCCTCCCTCATTGCTGCCTCCCCCCAGGACTCTGCTCTTTCATGTTTCTCCTTTGGGAGAATCTGCAGGCCTTCAAACCCCCATCTACCCTCCTTTCAAATGCCCCCCCGCTGCCTTGTCCGTGTCACGGCCGGCTGGTCAGGCGTGGTCCGCTTATAATTCTTTGATCGGCGCTCTGATCTCTTCCATCAGTGCCAGGGGCTCCAGCTGATTACAGATGAAATAGATCTGATTTGGACTCTGACTGGGGGCCAAACACCTGCTCAGACCTGAGGAAGGGATTGAACAGGAGGTGCGGGCGAGCTGAAACCAGAGAGACTGGCGTCCAGTTAATCGGACAGCAAGACCATCTGTGCTTTTGCTTTGTCAGGGTGGACGCACGCCTGATGGATGTGGATCACACTCATGAGGGGAACATATAAAAATTTGGAGACTGGATTTGGTATGCAGAAAATTCAACTGCTCTGAGACAAAACCTTCAACAATAGCAGAGGCCTGAAATGAGTGATATGAATATTTTAATACAGCTCTCAGGAACAGTTCTTTGGCCCTAAAGTTCCCAATAATTCCAAGGGTAGGATGAAAACTCTAAAATTGCAACAAATATGTAATGCTTCTGATTGGGAATAAAAACTGTGTCGACAATTATTTTATATTAGCTATGTGTCAAGTGGCCACAAGTGATTTAAAAGTGGTCGCTTGTAGTGACAAATGCACGTTATCATACACAAAAGCTGCAATCCCCCCTCAGCTTCATAACATTTTAGCATCTTTTAACTTATTGTTTTGGTGTGACAGCCCACATCTTTAATGTTATGGGTCACTTGCTCTGCACTTCAGCGGGTTGCCAGCTGCAGCACAGTTGTTTACAGCTAAAAAAATCACAACCGAAACAGCACTTGAGGAAAGACAGACAAAATTATTCACTAGCTGCTGAACACTGGAGCAGTTAGTAGTTACAGAGCCATATATTTACCTCAGAAATTGGTGGAGACCAAAAACAGAGCTAAGAGGAGAATTACTATTTTACTTACATTCATTAGGTGGAGACAAAGACCATTACAAATGATTGCTAATGTTGTTGCATCTGCTGGGCAGGTAAATAGACGTCCATTTGCTAACATAATAGAAATATTATTTTCTTAGAATAATAAATGACATACAGAAGATTTAAAAAACTGCAGTGAGAAGACAATTAGGTTGGTTAGAGATTCAAAATCTGATTTGAATTATGTATACAGATTTCTCTTAATCCTTTAACCTGACCGAAGAAAGCAGGTCTTTTGTTGACTTGACATTTAAGAAATGTGATTACTGCAGAAAGTGAACAATAACCAGGTTACTTATGTGTGAGCAGACACACTGTCTGTGTTTTCCTCTCTCTCAGCCTCTCCATCTAGGTCTCCATCTCCCTTTTTTCTCTGGTTGACCTTGCGCTCTTCAGTCCAGCGTATGTTGTTTCTGTTGAGCACCCGAGTGCACTGAGACATGGTAAAACCCACGTGCACTCTGCCCTGCCTTGACTTGCCTGCCCACTGTGCAGGCCCCGAGGATGCTGTTATTCCACTCTGACCTGTCATCAATTCACATGTGTATGAGTGTGTGTGTGCACTAGTCCATGATCGCCATGTAGTCACAAGTCGATCAGCCTTGCTGGAGGCAGTGGACTGGCTTATGAACGGCAGCCAAACCCATACACATAGACAGACACAGATTCATTTGGACTAATGCTATTTTCTTGTATACATTTACATACTGAATATAAATACTTCACATATATATACATATATATATATGAACTACTACATACACACGTACTGTATGCATGCATTCACAAACATATAACCGATATATTTTTATATTTATATATAATAATGAGGACTATACATGCACATACACTGGTCACATGTACAAGAAAATAAAAGTATGTTTTATCATTTGTCATATGCATACCAACATCTTTAATCTCAACACTCATATATGTTGCACCCTGCTCTTCACACATCAATGCACTAATCAAATACACTCTTTTCCCCCACCAGCCAGATTCAGACAAACAAAAAAGCTGACAAACTTTCTCTGGTGTATTTCAGAGCTCATTAAAAAGTGTTCACCACTCTACAATTTAGCGCTGTAATCAGCTCTAAATATTAGAAATGGTCGTACTGACGCCTATGGGCACCCGGCGTACTGTCTCATTTTAAAACAACAACTGCTGGGCATATGAATGCAAAGCACTATGACACACACGCCCACGAACGCTCTCCCTCTCGCTTTAGTTTCTTTCTCTGGCTGCCAGTCCCTGAAAAACTCACAGCATTTTCTGGCTTGGGGAGACCGCCTACTATGCTCCTAGGGGGGCTAATTGTCCAGTAGTGCTCTTTCACTTTCCCTCCCACTCTCTCTGTCCTCTCCTCAGCGCCATTCTTTGTGCATTTCTATCAGGATGAGTTCAGGAGTTCACACTGAGCCCAAAGGCCTGGATCCCAGTGAGGTGCCATGGGGCAGAAAGGTTACACCTAGCTGGACTCCTATAGAAGCAGCCCACACACCTCAGTGGCGGCCGGATGGGGAGGGAGGGAAGGTTACACGGACAGAGGGATGAACAGAATGACAGAGGCAATAAGGGAAAAACATCACTGAAAGGAAAGGACAAAACTGACTGTGGTGTAAATGTTAAGGGTCAGAGTGACTTTGTGGGCTGAAGCTTTCATGGTAAAGTTTCTTCTTCAGGGATATAAAACACTGGTGTTATACTCTATATTTATTGTTTTTATACTGTATATTTAACTATTTATGGCTTTCCAATGAGCCTTGCTGTAGCTAGAAGTTATATTATAGCCATATGTTTCATATGCTGTCCAAACATGTATGACCATATCTGTAATCACTACCAGTGGATGGTCCACATAAAAATTCTTTCTGAAATGCCTCAACACTGAGCACTGCAATCTTGCTGCTATACCGTTACCTATTTTCAGTGCATTTTACTTCCTCCACCTCCCCTTTAGAATTTATCTGAATTCAGTATATTTCTCTCTGTACTAGTTCATGTTCAGCAGATGTTGTGTATCTCCGGCTCTACTTTGGGATTGGTCAGTTAAGGACAGTGTGTGTCAAGCTTGCTCAGATTTGTTCTGCTACATCACATGAGCAGGGCCACATCCCCACACTAAAATGCGTGTCATTGTTGAAGTTAATGGTTAAAACTTGACCTTAACTGCTTTCTGATAGAGTATATAGCTTGTAAGCATACACGAAAGCAAGTACAGATTGTATTTGGCAATAACAGCATACAGATATCGAAGAATAATTTCAGTTCATTACAACCTAATTTTGTGGATTTGGCCATCATGCCTATCATTAATAGTAACACTGTACTATCAAAGTTAGCTGCTGAGATCTGGGAACACATGAAAATCACAGAATAGAAGTCAGAGGAGGCTAAAAACATGAACGGACAGATGATGTAACAGGCTTTAAACAAAGTATAGGTTAGCAAACCTATTTGGGAGTAAAAATCCAAATTACAAAATCGTTACCTTAAGTGTATATTGCATTATAAATTACAGGGAAATTTAGCCGTGCATCCTGGAACTGATCTGACTCCACTTTTCCTGCACAGTTAGGGATTATCATGAACATTTTGATGGTGCTCACATTTGAATTAATTTCCAAAACAAAATTAGATCTGTTTTTCCCATCTTTTAAGTTCCCATTTCCTTAAATCACACCACTGTCATCTTGCATCCCTTTGTTTCCAGCCGTATTTCTAAAACCCGTAGGTTAAAACACGTCAAAACGAACAAAAAAAAGGACCAAAGTTGTATTTAACTGAAATTGTCCTTTAAGGTGACACTATGTATCTTTTGTTATATGTGACAAATTTAAGATAAAGCTAGATGCTATGGTTTTGTTTAGCTAAACTACTTTTTAGCATTTGGCAAAAATACTCTGCAATTGTAACAATGGAGAAAAATCATAGAGACAGCAAAATGACTCAGTACTGTCTGTAACACTGCAATATTTTCCAGAAGCTTGCTAACATTAGCTACCATAAGCTGCTGGTCACATGAGACCAAAAAAGGCTGTAGCAGCAAAACTCCCGCTGAAGAATTCATTTTTTATTTGAAAGAGGAACAATGTGTGATCTCTTCCCTCAAATGTTACTTGCTTTAACAGCGACTCCTGGTTGCTTAAGTTGCTGAGTAATACTATCATCAGGAGTGTTAGATTGCATCTTATAGCATATTCATTTAATACAGAGTGATGTTGTTTCCCTAATTTTATGATGACAAATCGTGTTGTCTTACTGTCAACACTGAACTCCATATCCCTGTTCATCTCTCTAAATACCACTTTTATGTTTTACTTTTTCTAATAAGCCATTCAAACCCCCGGAAGGCAGACAAGCTGCAGAGGAAAAAAGTGAGACAAACTTTTGACTCAACAGTTACTAACAATGAAGGTGCCCTTGGGCAAGGCACTTAACCCAGCTTGATTCAACATGCTCAGTGACTGAGAGAGGTCAGAAGACAATGAAAGCGTTGAGCTTCCAGCACTGGGCAGTTCCCAGTAACCAAAATTAGCAGACTGTGGTTCTACTGGGCAGGTCCAAGGAATGATTGTTCATTACTGTAAGAAATGCAAAGCAGGACATTTCTGACCAAGCATGTGCATACTCAGCAGAAGCAAATCCTTTCCTGGATGAATAAATGTAAAAAGAAATTTGCCAACGACAGCTATCTGAATAGTTAGCAAAATCAACGGTCATCAGCTCGAAATGCACCTGGTTGACTTACAGCGCATGCGGATATTTGTTGAAGAGGAGAGCGGAAAACTGTAAGGTGAGAGGACTGAGAAGAGGGTGCTCTAACCCAGGGTCTATTAGAGCCAGACTGGACCCGTTAAAAGGGAAAGGTGATACAGGAACTGTGAGCAGTGCTCCTCTGGCCCGGCTCTACATTAACCACTGCCTGCTCCCCATTTTGTTGAACATATGGACTAATCGATAGCAATGAGGAGGAAGGAGAGGAGGGTAGGAGGTGGCAAGGCGAGGAGGAGAGAAAAGAGGTCCAGGTTTACGGGAAGATAAGCTGGGATCAATAGAGAGACAAGGACTGCTGCAGCGTGGAGAGAGAGGATGGAGGAATGCGAGATGCAGAGGGTTCACACTAGTTCACCTCATTGAACCTGATGGAGGGGAACCTCTGCGTGTGTGTGGGTGTGTTAGCATGTGACCCGGTACTTTGACAAGAGTGTATACATTGATCAGCCACAACATTAAAACCATTTGCAGGTTTAACAGCACTCTATTATTGTTCTGAAGGAATTTGTGCTGTGAAAAATGTACATTATGCTACATTTATCAGTACAGAAGGTAACACAGCAGCTGCAGGAGCAAATTAAAAGAGGAGCAGATGACAAAAAAAGGACATAGCCACTAAAATGTGATAAAATATGTTTGCCTCTTTCTCTCAACAGTCCAGATAAATGAAGGTTCCCAACACTATTTGAGAATTTACAGAAGTAGCTTGTGTTGTATTGCATGTATCTCATTGTGCAGGTTTGTGTTAGCTATGACTGAATGTTGAAATTCTTGCTTTGTGATTAGGTGTGTATGGGGGCGTGCATAGTGCAGTACATTTATCTTTGCATACCTGACACCTGTCACATACACTTACTTGACCTCCACCGCCTTCTTTCTTGCTATTTCCCCTCTCCTCTCCCCCCTTCTATCTCTCCCTGTGTCTCCAGCTCTCCTCTCACTGTCATATCCTTCACTCTTCCCCTGTCTCCGCCTCCCTTCCTCCTCCTCCTCCTTTTCCTCCCCTGAGCTCTTGGGGTCTCTGATGGTACCCTGTCAGAGAAAAGCTATTTATGATCAGCAACAAAAAATCCTCACAGAGATAAACACACACTGTGAAAGACAAATCTAGTGAGAGAGAGAGATCCAGACATATTAGAGAGAACGATTGATAAGTGCGTTGTGACGAGAGAGAGGCAAACATACGCAGAAAATGTGGATTGACGAATAGAGCGCTGTTGCCTGTGGCTATTTTTTCTCGCCTGTGTTGATGTGTGTGAACATGCGTGTGTTCGGCTTGGTTGTTTTTGTAATCACAGTATGTGTGTGCGTATGTGCGTGCGTGCGTGTGTGTGTGCGTGTGTGTGTGTGTGTGTTTAAGTGAATCCCTCTTCTGCCCATTCGGTACTTCTCTGTATTCTCTAGGTGAAACTTGGGATACAAATGACTTATTTTATTGGAGGCCATTTACTAAAGTCTGGCGCTTCTCCCAGTCGCTCGATCAAACAGACAACTGATTATAAATGAGAAAGCCCTTCATCAAACATTTCAAAAAAGATATGGCCACCTACTAACTTATACACATACTCACACGCGCACATCACAAAAAGTGATGTACATCATCCGATATGACAAAGGCATAGGTTTGATTTTAGAAGTAAAAGCAAGTGAGTGTTGGTTATAGATTATAAACCTTGATTCACTGATTAGAAGAATTGCAATCAAAGAGCTTGGGTTCTGACTTGATATTTAAAAATATTTACTCTTACTTTTAGTTTCCTCAATAAAGACATGATATCTAATGATAAAAAAAAAAAATCATTTACATCTTTACTAAAAAGAGCACTTTCTATCACTCTTTTTGACTGATATCCAGTTATATCCTCTAAATCAAAATATATATCAAATGTTCATGTATTGTTTTTTTTTTATGTTTTTAAATGTATTAATTTTTTTAGGCTACACCACCAACCAGCCATAGTAGGAAACAACATGTGTCCCTGATACCCCATATTCATTGTGTATTTGTTAATTTGTGGTAATTTCATCAATTGCCAATTTGTTTGAAAATATATGTAACACTAATGCACATTACAACCTGAACTGATAAGGCCTTTAAGGGAATAGCTGATTTGGGGAAATACACATATTAGCATTCTTGTGAAGAGTCTTAGAGGTCTTGTTGTCAGCCTGCGGTTGCCCAGCAAACACAGAAGACTCCAGGAAGGCATGCAATAGAACAGCATATAAATCCCCAGTCCATATTTCCTCTAACTCTTGGCAAGAAAGCAACTAGGTGTACAAATTAACTTTTTCTTGAATCATTATTACCTATCTGCCTGTTTTATAGAAGTTGTTTTTGTCACAATTGACATTGGTGCATGTTCCTAAATAACTTTGAGTGGAACTCCACCAATCAGAGGACGGAGACAGCCAGTATGTACCCTGGGAGGCAAAACCATGGGCAGAGAAGGCTATAAAGCACTTGCTGCTTCTGGAATCCTACCTAGGCCACAATCACAAAATTCATTTTCACTAAACCTAAACTTGAAATTCTGAGCTGGCCCTTTCTCTTTTTCCCCTCTCTTTCTTTCCTCCACGTTTTTCCCTTTTATGCTTCAAGCAAAATATGGCCGCCTCACTTTCCCTCACAGATATGCGATGAGGAAATGGAGTGAACAGCGCATGTATACACACACAATCTCACATCCATAACCATCATTCTGAGCAAAATGACCTGATATCTGAAATCTAATATCCTACCAAATTCAACCATATTTTTCCTTTCTCTTCTTTTGTTTGCCTTTTTCTGAACTCCCAGCTTATCAATCTCCCTGCTCTTTGTCTTGCAACAGAATGATTTCTTTCTGGAAGTATCTGAAAATGTCTGTAATTTCCACATCCTGTTTTGACAAGCGACTGACTTCCCCTCTCCTGCAAGGTTTTCTTCTTCTTTTCTTATTTCTTTCGATTCAATGCACATTTTACATGTCTCCCCATACGTCTTGCTTTCTTTCTCTGTTCTCATCTCTGATTCCCTCTGCCAGTCGTGCTGTTTACTGAGGAAGGTTTCAGAGGAAGCAGAAAAGATGCTGCTCTGTTTTTCTTCTCCACCCTTTGTTCTGTTTTTACTTTCTTACTTGTTTTTCTTCTCCTCCCTCGTGCGTCTGTGAGCTCTCTTCTTAATCTCTCTTTTAGTTTTTCCGCTTCTGTCTTCTCCTTGAATGTTGAACAGGGACACACAACTCAGATGAAGGTCACATTGGGCTAAAGGAGAGGAGATGAAGAAGAAGAGAGGGGTAATGAGTGACAGGAGTAGAAGTGCGCATGCTTGTGTGTGTGTGTGTATACGGATGTCCATGTGAAATGACAGGGCTGCTTTAATCATTTTAATGTTTAATACAGACAAGACCTTAACACACACATAGAAACTGTGCTACTCAGATACACAGATACAGAATCAAACACATGCACGCTAATTCACACTAGCTGTAATCAAAAAAATAATTCCTACATGCATTTGCACATATACGCACACAAGCACACACACACACACATTAAAATCCTCGTCACACCAGACTCTCATCTGTGGTCATTGCCAAATATGTGCTTTTAAAAAGCTGGGGACCATTCACCTGGCTGGTTGATCAGCTACCGTAGCTATAAAGCTAACTAGGAACACACTAGCCAGCCAAGAGCACACCGGAGCCGATCAGTCACCATAGAGAGGCGACTGACAGCTGTCGTTTTTTGATGTTAACACAGGATAGACTAGAGGTGACATCAGTACCAGAGTAAAGGAGTAATTTGAGAAACATTTAGATTAAGAGAAGATGAAGTTTGAAGGCTTTTAGCCAAGCTGTGTTGAAGATATTATATATAAGTTCTAAAACCTTGCTTTTCTGCATTTTTGGATTTATTAATTACCACTGAGAAATGATTTATTATTTACCACTCTAAAACATTTGGCTACTTTACTCTATGTCTGGGCAACATAAAGAGCATAGGGAAAATGCAGTATCCAGTAAAATAAATGTTCATGTTTCTTCTTCATTTTTTTCCATTTAAACTAAGAAATTATTTAATATATGACATATTTTAATATATTTAAATGAAGGTGGTTTAAGCACTTCAAATCACATGAAGTTCATTAGAGTGAGCAGCTGCAGTTATTGCAGCAAGTTAGCTTTTACCAGAACTACCTTATGTGGTGTTACTTCTTATCTGCCTCCATTTTGGAGGAAGCTATTGTTTCCTCAGAGGTTGATGCTGTCATGGTGACTTTCTATTTCTATGGCATGAATAGAGTAAAGTGTACCAAAGCTGGGCTTGATGTGAATAACGTGTCTGGATTTACCTGACCTTGCTGTGTAACTATGTTGTTTTAAATGCAGTTCAATTGTGCTGTTTTTGTTGGACTTGACACACGCTCGAATTACACTGTCTGCTATACCAAGCCTCACACATCTACGCATACACACCTGAAAACTTGAGGCTGACATTCATTTGATCCCATGGTTCACACTGTGGACCACAGCTACCCTGAAACTAACTGCCACGTCCCAGCCAGAGTGTGTATTTGTGTGTGTATGTCCATGTGTGTGTCTGGAGGCCAAGATTCATTTCAGCATCAGCGATTCACTAATCACAATGAGAGAGCCAAGGGCCAAGCGGACTCTGTCAGTAACTTATGGGCCGGCTAGTGTTACACACAGGGAGCATACAAAGGCAACAACAAAACCTCTGACACCAACATAGTTCATTCACTGCTGTCAATAAACTAGACACTGGAAACTCAGCAACACTCTGTGCACACAGTGCTACACTATATTGACTGGAAAAAGCTGTGATATTCATTAGACTATTGACTGAACACACAGCCACAAAGAAAAAAAACCCTCAAATTGTGTGTAGAACATTCAGAAACCTTCTGAAATCTTTGCAATCCTTCTATAATTTAGACTCAGCATATTTATGTGAATGGCATGATGCCCTTGAATGGCCTATAGTACTACAAATAGTGTAAAACGCCCCTGTATTAATCATGTTTTCAAACAATACAATTCTTTTATCCAGAGAAGTACAAAAATGATGGGTAATTCAATCCTTCCTGATTTGCATTGGTCATTACTGATATGGAACCTTCTATGTTGACTTGTTTTCTTAACAACAGAGAACATACAGAGACTGGATAAGTCCTACAAGGATGTTGCAAAAAAAGAAAAAGCAAGTTATGTAAAAATCCGAAACTTTATTTGAAGGCAGGGTCTTCAAAATTGAGTTTGTTTAATTAAATGTGCTGGAAAGTGAATTTAGACCTAATTATGAACCTCATGGTTGTGGCTAACTCCCCTTATGAGCGTGTGTGTATGTGTGTTTGTATGTTCAGTGCTTCTGGTAGAGCGTTTAACCCTTAGGTGAATGTTTCCACCTGGGGCTGAACTGGTGGCGTGTCTGCTGAAGCTTTAACAGCAGCAGAATAACTTTAAAGGCTGTTAGAAAAAAAATGTCTCTTCAAAATGAAATATACTGCTGCTTCTGAGGTCACTTGCCGGGATACCTATAGGAGTGGAAGAACTCAAATACACACACACATGACTATGTGACAGCACAGCAGCATACTGGCCATCTCTGGTAGATTTTTCCTGAATAAGTAAGTCATCCAGACCTCAGCTTTCCACTGGTTGCATCCAGGAGAACACAGCAGCCAAAATCCCGCAAGGCTCAACACAACCACACACACACACACACACACACACATACATAAATATGGATGGATGTCTCCACACAAACCACACACATATACTCCCCAAGCACATACACAAGCAGACACACGTGAGGCCAAAAAGGAGGGAGAGGGGCGGAGAGGAGGAGGAGTAAGAGGGTCTGGTTAAAATGCAGGAACACCTGCACACACACACACAAACACACACACAGACGCACACACACACACTCACACGCACCTCCAGCTGCTGGTTGCCTGCTTGTTTGACAGGCAGCACAGTGAGTAGCTGTGTGGAAGCCAGCCAGCCACTTGTGAATCAGCAATGACTAACAGTTTAAACCTGCACTTTCTGAGTTAATCGCCTGCATGCTTATTGTAAATGTATGTGTGCGTGCATGTGGGAGGATGACTTGTATACCCATGTGTGTGAGCATGGCAGAGTGTGTACTGGTGCCTGAATATGTGTTGATGTGTATGCTTGCGTGTTGCCTCTATATGAGCCTCCCTTATCAGGCCCAATTGTGACAGCCTGGGCCTTTAATTGCTTTGCACCAAATTTAATGTTGTCTAAGCTGACAGCACCCCGATGAGAGGAATAAAAGTGGAGCGACGATGTACCCGTCACTTCCTCCAATCGGCCTCGACAAGAGCACAACTCTATGCTCCGTTTGATCACTGCACAAGACAACGCAATAGGATGCTAATCACATGCAAAGGCCTGAGCTTTGAGCATGTGCCAAAGTGTGTGGGTCTGCCTTGTAAGAGTGTGTGTATGCCAGTAATGGCAGCTCTAATCAGCAGCAGGATTGGAAGAGGCATGTGGCAATAAAGCCCAACAAAATGCCTGCCAGTCCCTATTAGAGCTGAGTACTTTCGACAACACACACACACACACACACACACACACACACACACACACAGTCACACACATTACGTGCACACAACTCCAAGTTTCTGGACATCTGGCCAAGGTCGGAGCAAGATCTGAGCAATGAACACCAACTGCCAACCCCCTTATCATCCCACCCAAACCACCAACACACCAACTACCCACACCACTTTAAGAAACATAAAGACGGAGCTGTAAGGCTTGATTTTACAGTCTTTGTCCTGCAGAATGATTCAGTTGTACACCCTGACCCCTTTAAGTGCAGCCCATTACTTGTGGGTTGTGATTTACAAGGTAAAATTAGTAGTGGCCGCCATTTGCTGGTCCTATTATCAGCGCCGAGGCATGACAGAGTCAATTCCCACTGAGATCCCTCATGAGAGTAGACAATCTATACTCAACCGAAGGATCGTTAATTCAGTGTACCATAGAAATGACTGATACACAGCCAACAGTATGGCATTTGTCTTCGTCATGCTTTGCCCTGTTTGTGAAATATTGGGTCTGCTCTGTTCTACTATTCATGTTACAGGCTTTAAGATATTTCTGGTTTTGAGGATCATATATTGACATTTTAAAAGTGATGGCCGATGTCATTCTGCATTTGCAATATTTTTTAAAATGAGAACTTAATGTTGTAATCAGTGGCTTCATTAATGTTAATAGATGATTTACTAAAGCTTTGCAGTTCCAGTATAAGCCATTAGTAAGAACAACTTCTAGGTTGCCAAACTGTAAAAAAATAAAATAAATAAAATCGCATGATTAATTGGATTGTATAACCCCTTTTTAAGTTTCTGTCAATTGATTACCAACATTTACAACAGTATTATTATTAGAAATGGTTTCCGATGTTTTTTATGATGAAAAGTGAAAAATATGCATTGCTCCCACATTGCTATTCTTCTAAGGCTGCAAAGTCCTCTCACTTCTCTACAATATCTACTGGTAATAAAAAATATTGAGAATAGTTGCATTTACTGGTAAGAGAGATAGTAAACTTTTTGCTTCATGATTGCTCTAACATTTAGAATTTCCAGAGGAAAATACCCACTTTGCCAGCTCCAAACTTTGTAACTGCAGCCCACTGCACAGATGCTATCAAAGCCTTTGGCACTGCAGCCGGTCAGAACACAGCCACCAAGTTTCTGGCAGCGTGAACTGGCTGTTTGAAGTCCTATTGTCTCTGCACCAGGATGAAAAAACCCCTCTGCATTTGTTGATGTTGACAGATGAAGTGCTTGTGATTTAGATTTTTTTCAGTGAAGTGGGACCTTTCCACTATCATCCACTCATTTCCTGTGTGAAGCGCAGCTCCTGCGTTGGTGCTTTTGGCAACTGATATTGGTTTGAGCTAAGGAGCTGTGATTATTATTCTCACTCTGCCAGAGTGGACACGAAATACTGAGCTGCACCTGGTATGTGAGCTAAACTGAGGAAGAAACACACTGATGAAGAAAAACACTCACATTTGTCGGTATATCCGCAACATATGTACAAGTGCTTTATATCACAGGTGCGTAGTCCAAAATGTATTGAAAGTAAACAGCGAAGTCAACCCATGAGAACAGGCAGTCGATTCACTTGAAATGGTAAAAGTGTTGTTTTTGAGTGTTGAGGTGCATGTGCATGAGAAGAGGAAAGCCCTTCTAATGAGTGGGGTGAGTGCATGGGTTGGGAGGCCTCTGTGTGCATGCATGCATGCGCGTGTGTGTGTGTGTTGTATGAGACATCTGTTTACATAAGTGGGAGGATGTGATGGTAAAGCGCTGGCTTGGGCCCTGGCCTTTTCACAACAAGGCCCAGGGCGGTTAGGAGATTTATCCTAATATTTGTCTCATACAGGGCTAAAGCCTAACAAATCCCTGCTGTTGAGGCGCCCTCCAATAAAACCTGTAACGTTCCATGCAGGACTTTTCATTGGACCACTCTCACTCCTGATCTCTGCTTTTCTCACCACACATGCTTTATGGGAGTCAACTCCCAAGTCAACCTTTCCATCTAGTGAAATGCCCAGTAAGAGTGTGAATACTGAGGAAGCTCTGTTGCTAAAAAAAAAAGCCAGTAAGGCCAATCAGTGTCAAGTGCTGAATGTCACCTTACTTGTTTAACCATATGCAACTAGAAAGTTTTGTTAAAGTTGCATTGATAAATATTTTTGTATTAAAAACTGATTAAATGATTGTTTATTGTGAAAGGTGACACTTTTAGTTCAGGGTTGTGTTTAGAGAATTTTATCCTGCTCCCAAATGGCCAAAGACTCTTCTTAGCTGAGGGCTGACACAATGATTTTTAACCTTTATTTTCAATAAGCCCTTCTCTGTATACAGTATGCTGTAATTTTATAGATTCATTCAGGGTCATAGCAAGTGATTGTTCTTCTTCTTCTTTTTCTTCTTCTTCTTCTTCTCCTGTGGAATAACCCAACAAGGTTTATGTATAGGCTTTAAATAGGCCACGCAAGGACAAAGAGGTCGAATATGGTCTCATCTGACCGAAGCATCTATTTCCACTTGGTCTCAGAATCTTCTCAGAATCTCAAAATCTCAAGGTGCTTTCTGACAAAGCTCAAATGGGACTTTATATGACCGTTTTTCTTGCAGCCCTCCCATATAAGCCAGACTTCTGGGGCACTTGTAACATTTTTTTCATATGCACACATTGACCAGTCTTTGCTACAAAGTCCTATCACTGATTTAAAGTTGCCACTGGTCTCTTTGTTGCCTCCCTGACCAGTTTCTTTCTCACTCTCACTGCTATAAAAGTTGAGGGGAAGGTCTCATCCAAGCCTAGTCATAGTATCACCAAACACCTTCTGGCGGTGTGTGTGTGTTTGTGTCTTTGGGAGGGAGGGGTGGGGGGGGTTACTATTTTTCAGAACTGTTGTCAGTTTTTCTTAACCTGGATCTTGTAAGCTACACTGAGTAAATAAAGCTGGAAAAATTATTTTTTGTGTGTTTTCATTTCATGCTGTGAAACAAAAAAATGTAAATGCCTGGAAATAGGTTGTTTCTTTAATATACCCTCTGTATATGTGAGTGTGGATCAATTCATACATCTACCCCCGTGAATGTGTGACTCAGTTTGTGTGTTCATATGTGCACCACATTCATATTCCCTACTGGGTGTTGTCTGTTCGTGTAGCATAATTTGTTCACATGTGCATGCTTACATCTGCCCCCGCACGTGTGTGAGTGTGTGAGTGTGTGTGTGTGTGTGTGTGTGTGTGTGTGTGTGTGCGTTTGTAGATGACAGTAACAGTGTGAGCTCAGTGCATTTTCTCATTATGTGGCTCTCCCAGGCTGCAGGAGGACCCTGTCCCTAATGGCCTCTGTGTTCATTATGTTGGGGTAGACAGAGGGCAAAATACAGGCCGCCATCCACCTCCACGGCAACTACCGGACCCCCGGGGGCCCATTGCATGGCTGGCTATTCCACTCAAGCTCCAGCTCTAGCCCTTGGAGACAGATTCAGAAGGGAGTTTGACAGCTAAACAAATGAGATCACTTCCCATTACTGATTTCTACCTCAACCTAAACTAACACCATACAGTTTATCAACTTTTCTATCTTTATTAATCTTTCAGAGCCAGCTCCTCCAAATAACTCACATATTTCATTGCTTGATTCACAGTACAATGTCTGCTGATGCAGATTATAACTGCCAAGATTTTCTGTTGGTTAAAAACTGCATTTGATTGTGAGTATACAGTTCATTCTAGAGAAGGCAGTTTGAATCCTGTCCAAAGGATCCTGCCACAACACATCAACACAGAGAAAAATGCTATGGGACCTAAAATACAATATCATGAGAAACCATGAGGAAAGCTCGCGCAGCTCAAGATTATCAAATCCATAACCTACCTCAACCACCTGCAGGTGGCTGATGGGGATGCTCAGTGGTTGTCTTGGATGTTTTTGTGCCATGGGGAAACTCCATGTATGTTTTTAAAAGACCTAGCTGTTGGACAGGATGTGTTATACTGGTTAAAGTGGTCTCAGTTTAAAAGTTATTGTGCAGTTGTTACAGATAAATCTTGTTACAGACATATCATCCACGTCTAATAATTAACAGAATATGTTGTCAACAGTTTCTATAGGGACTAAAATCTGTCCACATGAAGGTATGTGATTTATCCAGATGGAAAGGACATCATTTTCTAAGAGTTTCCTTTTCACTTTAAAAAGGGAACATTTACATTCAGGGGGCATCAGAAACAAAACTCTTGGCAGAAATGTCGGACTCTTATAATTTACAACCTGGAAAATACATCCCAAACTATCACCATGGATAGATACCACTAGAGGAGTGAAAAAATGTTTTCTGTAATTAGAGTGAAATGACCCTTTAAATGTAAACCAATTCATATCATTCAACTTATGACAGAGGGGGATAGTTATCACTGATGACAGGCACAAATGCCCTGCACTTTAAAGACAATTACTCATCTTTCTATTCTTGTGAGGACATCTGGTCATCCTCATACACACAGCAGGTGACTGACGTCTGCACACACAGACGCAACCTGTTTAGCCTGACATAATGAAGCACATAATCACATCCACGGCCACTGAGACACAAAGAAGTTATATCAAGAAGGATTATCCCTTCTACACCCACATACACACCTACACACACACGCTTGCGTGCACGCAAAGGCGCTTTAGGAGTCCACGCAAACAAGTGCAGCAACCTCCGACTGTTGCCTCAAAATACAAAAGGAGAAGCGGATTCATCTCAAAATAATCATTGTTTGACCATATAAAGAAGTTACATAGAGAGAAAAAAAAGAAAGGAAAACACACACAAACACACACACACACACACACACACACACACACACACACACACACACACACACACACACAACCACACACGCACACACACACACACACACACACACACACACACACACACCCTCTGAGCAGCTCTTGCTGAGGTCATCTTTATTAATAAACCCTCTGACAACAAACACACTCACACCACATCAAGGCCCTCACCCTCCCTTCATTCTTACTGCACACCCTCCCTTCTTTAACTCCTTGAGAGATGGCAATTGCCAGACTGACACAGTGGCAGGGGGAGGGGTTTTTCTGTAACCACACACACCATACACACACACGCACACAGTGCAGAATGGCCTAGAGACAGCATGTCAGTGATCTGTCAGAGGGTAACAGTGCGGATCAGGTGTGTGAGTATGTGTGTGTGTGTGTGTGTGTGTGTGTGTGTGTGTGTGTGTGTGTGTGTGTGTCTGCATGTGTTTTTCAGGGGATCAAAAAGGAGGAAGGCCAGACAGAAAGGAAGTTTGCCTTGCGCACACGCTCAGACACACACTAAGAAACATGCCCCGGCTCATTTGTTCCCACTGACAGGACAGGAGAGGGATGGTTCTCTACAAGACGTGCCTAAGAGGGGAGGACAGGTGTGTGTGTGTGTGTGTGAGGGAGGGGCCTACAATTTACATCAAAGCATGTGAGTGTCTGTTTATGTGCGATCGGACTTGTATGTGTATACTGGTTTAAATTTAAACTTATCTTCTTACATATGTGTTTACTTCTCAGGATCTGCATGTGACTGTAGCTGTGCTCTGCAGGGGTCAGGATGGATCACTGGAGCCTGACCTCGGATCACTGTAGTACAACAGCCATTTCTTGACCTTTAGCAAGAAACTCCACGAACAGCACCGGAGCAGGTTGATATTCTTTAGTTTGCCAAGCAGGTGTACAGTCCAAAACCACTGATCTGATAAATTAACACAAAGGGCTGGGTTTTTGAGCATCTGTTGCTACGGGTACTAGCGAAAGGACGATGTATGATCAAAAAGGTTTGATCAAACTTCAAAACACTTCACAGCAGTTTATAATACTATTAGAGCAGATTTTACAGTTCTGGGAAGTTATCACGACAGTGGGCAAAAGTTATCTACCAGGACTGAGTGCTTGCAAATATTTGATTGACCAGTGCAGTGCATACTGCACTTCCTCTGTTCATCCATTAATCAATTTTCCACTGCTTATCCAGGTCTGAATTAAAGCCTCCAGGTCTTTCTGGTGAACCCTGAAGTGTTCCAAGGCCATATGGGATGTTTAATCCCACCAGTATGTTCTAAGTTGCCCTGTGGTCTCCACATTTGGACATGTGGGCATTACCCAGGGGGGATCCTAATCAGATGCCTGAACTACTTCAACTGGACTCTTAAACCCGCAGAAGCAAGAGTTTTAATCTGAGTTCCTTCTGCTAGTCTGAGCTCTACACCTTGTCCTTAAAGCCCAATTTATTACAAAATCCCTGTAAACTTAATGGTCCACGTGATTTAAATTTGTGGGGGTCCACATGGACCGACCATTTGCAGCCTAAAACCTTTGGCTTGTGTGAAACATGTCCATGCATGCAGACACCCAACACAGTGTAAACAGAATTACATGCATGCATTTTGGACAATAACCGGCCCTTCCGGGTGATCCTAAGCACCAAGGAAGCTAGGAAGATAAGTAAATTAATTTAGCAAACTTATGTTTAATAGTCTTGTGCTTTCTTTCTCTACACAAATCTCATCAACATAAGTGGAGTCTGGAACATAATTTGACCTGTAAATGAAGAGCGCTGCCTTCAGGCTAAGCTCCCTCTTCATCTTGACAATTTGGCAGGTTGTGGTGACATCAGGCAAAACAAGGTAGCCCAGATATCCTTTTCCCTACCTACATCCTCAAGTTCTTTCTGCTGTATATTTTTAGCTGGTCCCAGACCAGACGGAATATACAGTATAACCCTTTCAGCATGGGGGTTTGCCTCATAGTCTCAAAAGTTGCACATGTACAGTATTCTTCTAGACTGAGGAGAAAAGTGGGCATCCTGATAAGATGTCTGAGTTACCTCAAACAAATCCTTCTAATCAGAAGAAGCAGAGGTTCAACTCCGAGCTCCAATGTTGGTCTGAGCTCCACACCCTGTCACTAAAGCCCAGTTTATAATTTTCATAATTTTGTCATCTGACCATGTCTGCAAGGGTCAATGTGGATCATCGATGTCTATACTAACATTATTGACTATGTGGACCATGCTGTTTGACAACCGGTACAGTATTAATGGAACCGAGTGCGTTCATTTCAGTGTCTCATGCTTAAAGGCTAGCTCAAACATGAGGCAAGATGAAGGGAATTAGTTCCGGCAGCCGGTATAAACAATTTCTTTCTTTCTGTAGCTAAACCGAGCTCATGAGTATTTATGACGTTAGGGACAAAAATCAACTGGTAAACTGGCGAATCAAGAGATTCACCTTCCGGCTTAGCTCTCTCTTCAACCAGCCTGGTCGAGCCAGGTCCAATTTTTTTTTGCAGGGTGACACTTTAATTTTTTTTACAACAAAATCCTTCCAAAGCCAGTGCAATGACTTCATTATAATGAAAGAGGTTGGTGTATTTTTTTCATGCAGTTCTAGTACTGGTCTGAACCTGGACCCTGTATACTAAAACTTTAGCATACTGTAATACATACATTTTGGGGGGAGTTTCTATGAGTGCCGCTCTTTTCCTTTTAAAGCCAGACTACCTGTCACTGTCACACGATGCACCTTCCTCTTGTTATTCCAAAGTGATGTTGCTGCTCTCAAATACAAGACACATTACTTCCCATGATGCTACTTGTCCCAGAGGCGTCTTCATGGCAATGACTTACACAATACTGAATGTTTACAACAGCAAAGCTGAAGTAAAACAAACAAATAAAATCTTTATGAACTGAGAATACATTTAAACACGAGTGTGTTGAATCATTTTGCTGAAGCAAGATAAACAAAGGGTGTGGCCAATTATCAGCATAATGAATCTCACAGTGCAACAAAGTTAATTGCAGATAGTTCTGTATTACATGATGTACATTCTGTGACAAAATGAATTATAAGTCATGCCGGATCCTCAACGGAGCTCAGGAACTTAACATGTGACACATTTTAGCTTCAGTGGATCGTCTTGCTCAGTAAATGCAGAACAGCTGGTGAATTTCACCATTCGCTCTGGTTAGGCTGCATATAACATTTGGTTGAGAAGCAATTTCTTTTTCCACCTCAGTAAAGTTGTTTTATGATATTCGTGCTTCTTTTGGATGATGCAGAGTGGAGAGATGGCAAAGACAGTGAGGGTAACAAACATAAATGTTTCGGGGCGGGTTTGAGCACGCTGTATCGTTGGTAGGAGTTATACAGCCTAGACCTCTGAAGTCTTTGGATATCCCAAAACACTATTTCTACAGTGTAGGCCCATTTTCATCGGCATCCTCACAGGATGTTCTGTTCTCATCTTCTTGAAGAAGACTATATTTATTACTAGGCCTCTTGCTTGTTTGCATTCTAGCATGTATGTTTAAGCAAAAAATTCAATGACTGCTCAAAAATAGAAGTGAAGAGAGGCCAGGAATTTACATTCATCTCACTCTTCTGCTGCTTTACTAAATCGCATACAACTGGCAGCCCTGACACCATGTCCAACAAGGATTATATCACCTCGTCATGAGATCGCAACGGGCCTGTAGCCAGTTGCTCGATGTGCTTTAAACTGTCAGGACCTGTGGAGATGAGATTAGACTCTCTACTCAAACCCAGGGCTCACTTAGAATTTATCCATTTCCAATGTGAGCCTAACTGGAATCAATGGTGCAGTAATGGACAGTGAAAAACCAAGTGTAATGCTACCTGTTAAAAGCAGTCGCTGATCATTCGACGCAAGTTTGAATTTCTTACTGTGAAATACTGTAAGGATAAATTCCCTCTTTGGGAAGGAAGATTTAGCTGTTTTGGATTTTGAAAGTTTGATATCTTTGGGAGCTGCAGATTGTAAGTGCTTTTGCTAGGTATTCGGGATTTAGAAATTCGACTGTTAAATTGAAAAAGAACAAACTGGATTCAGTGCTCTCTGTGCAGTTTATTCTTGTCAGGGTGGAAACTCTCTGGAGCTGCTTTTATACTGTCATGTGACAGCCAATAAATACCACACAAACAAAATGTTTTAAGCTGGGTTAACTGCTAATTAAAGCAAGTTTCAATGCAGGGTTTTAGAGGCTGACAGACCAGAAGCGGCAGAGAAATATCTGTACTTCATCTACATCTCAATCCCAGACGGACACTCAGTAGAACCAACTTAATATTATTTTAACCAAAACATAAAGATCAACTTTTAGAAACTGAAATTTATTCATACAAACTGTCATCACATGGAGCTTTTTCACTGGGAAGCGTTTTAACCTTCCATCAGCCATCACAAATTGCAGACCATTTTGAATAATATCAAATTAACCAGCCTCCGTAGCTCAGTAGTCAATTTAAAATGGAAAAATGTAGTCAGCCGCCAAATGGAGGCAACGTTTGCACAGAACCATAACCAGTTGTGTGCTGGTTGTTTAGACAGACTGGCAGCATACAAATACAAACTGGTGTGTTTATTGGTCAAATTAAGACCCATTGCATTTCATTGTATATAACAAGTAAGACACATTGAGATATTCAAAGGAAAGCTTGCCCCAAAATCCAGTTGCTGGGGGAAATAGTTGCAAATGTAAAACATTTAAACCGACCGCAGCAGTTTGATCAACAGTTCCTAAAGAAACCTCTGATTAAAAAAAAATACTCAAAAGCACAACTCCACCAAAGCACCATAAAAAAAGAAAAGAGCAATCCCTGGCTCTTTAAATCAAGTTTAGGGGAAAGAACTGGGCCATTTTGTTGCTGCAATGGAAAAACAAAAGCCGCAGGGTGTCTGGGTGGCAAACACAGAGGGGGGGAAAATGACAGTGGTACAAAGAAATCAAATAAAGACTGACAATAAATGAAGTGCAGAGGAGGCCTGTGGTCACTGAGCAGAAGTCAGAGAGCTGCTGATGACAACAATCGCACACCCTGCCTCTGTCTTTTTTTATCTGCAGTATTTGCCGCTTTCCTCTTCTTGTCTGCATCACTCTGTCTCACTTTTTCTGATTCCTTTATCATTTCAGACACTTCCCCGGCACCCATTCGCTCTATATGAATTTTCTCCTTTCTTTCATTCTTTTCAGCCTCCACTTTCTCTTTTTCTCAGTTCTGTCTGGCACTTTTTGGCTTTCTCTGCCTCCTTGTTCCTCCCTTTTCCAGTCTATTTAGCTGCCTGACAGTGTCTCACTGTTTCTCTTTTCAGTCACTTTTCTCTGAATGAAAATTACAACATTTTGGGAAGACACTATTTTTAGGCATCTTTTAAAGACATAAAGGATGATATGTTTGATGACAATCTCATGTCTGTAGTCTGAATATTAACAATGCGCACGGTGGTCAGTCTAACTTTGTCTTAAAGTAACTAGCACCTGTAGTGGAAGATTTTCTACAAACACCTCTCCCTGATTACAAGTAATGTCAGATTTGTTCAATCCATACAAAGATCAATGTAAAAACAACAATTTTTGGTTTTACAGAGGATTATATGCAAGACCATTTCTTGACTAGGAGCAATGTCTTTATAGAGAGCAAGACTCTAAGATGTAGTCCCAAAATTACTACTGTATTACTATAGAGGAGCAGTTCAATGGTTGGGACTGATCGGAACTGAAAGGAAAACAATAGTCCTGTTTACCATAACTTAATATGTAATATCTTGTTTGTTTAATCTGTACATAAACATAAATTTGAAACATAACTGTTTGTGTGTGTCTGTGATGGCTATTGATGTAGTCGATGATTTGGTTTTACTCTCTGCTGAGACATAGTGGTATCAAACCTGGCAACCTAAATGTGATGACAAGACTTTGGGTTGCATTGCACAGTCATTGCCCCAGGTTGTTGTTTTCAAAGAAATAGTTTCAGCATGTAAATCCCTGTAAAACCACAAACTCTTGTTTCTACATGTCTGTTTCAATAGAGGTTTAAACACATAAGGTACAGTATCTTTATCATCAGCTTTAGATGTGTTGGAAGGTGTAATTCTGACTTAGGACAGAGTCAAGCTAGCTGCTTCCCCCTGCCCCAGTCTTTGCTCGGCCAATCACGTCTCAACTCCTGCTCTATACTTAAGGCACAAACATTAGAATGATGTCAGTCTCACTCTCAGAAAGACAAGTATTCAATTTTCGGCTTGTTTCTCTGTCTTTTTCTCTCTCAGGTCTACGTAGTATCTACCTGTGGAGGTCCTCCCTTTAAATGAATGATGAGGAACTGACCAATCTCACATTCCCTCTGCTAGAGCCATAAATCAATAGACCCATTCAAACTGCTGCTACTGCATCACGCAGCAAACACACACAGACACAGTGACAGAGATACACACTGATGTCTTCATAGTTGTGGTGCACTTTCTTAGGTGTTTGAGTGTTGTGTGTGTATGTATGTACGTGAGGTAAAGTGTCATACTGCTACTGCCCAGGTGAGACAAACATGAATCCATACAAATTACAGACTGTCTGAGAGAGATAGTGTGTGTGTGTGTGTGTGTGAGTGTGGGAGGTGTGACGCAGTATGTATGACAGGACAAGAATATGTGTGTGTGAATGTGTCAGGATGATACAGTGCAAGTGTTTGTCGATTTTACATAGCTAAAGGGGATACAGACACAAATTACTCAGACAAAGGCAAACCATCTCACACACACACACACACACACACACACACACACACACACACACATAAAGTCACACAGGTAAAGGCACACACTGGCACAGGTACAATACACACCTACACGCTCACACTCAGACACAAGAAGATTAAGATGCACAGGTTACCACAGACTCACAGCAATGTAGACACAAAGAAACAGCCACACTAACTCAAAAAAACAAAACAAAAGCAAAGGCACAGACACAGACACAAAGAAACACACTCACACTGCGACAGACGGCATGGGCCTGACAGCATGCAGCAGCGCCACCAGCACCGTGACGCACAAAGCGGCCCGCTGATGCGCGACACAACCCTCATACATTATGAGCATAGAGGCAACATGCTGCGATCGTGAACACAGCTCTAGAGAAGACTGTTTTGTGCACTACATAATATGGGAAGCATTCAACAACACAGCAGCTCTGTGCAACAAGGGATGTGTCCCTGCAGCTGCAGAAGAGACACAGAGCAAAGCGGTGCGCTCAGACCCTCACACAGGGTTACGAACTGATAATAATCAGAATGTGAACACACACACACTACATTTTGGGAAATATATGCTTTATTGCAGAGAGGTAGATCAAAAGATTGACATCATTTTCATACCCTTTATCAATCTACTCCATATCCAACTATGACAATGAGAAAACAGGATTTTAGAATTTTTTATAAAACGAAAAACTGAAATATCACATTGACAAGCAATCAGGGGAGAAGGGCCTTGGTAAGAGAGGTTACCAAGAACCAAGAACCTGATGGTCACTCTGGCTGAGCTCCAGAGATCCAGAGATGGGAGAAACCTCCAGAAGGACACCATCACTGCAGCGCTCCAGCTCTCTGGGCTGTAGGGCGGAGGGGCCAGCTTCAAGGAAAGGTACATGAAAGCCACTTGGAGTTATCTAAAAAGCACCTAAAGCACTCTCAGACTATGAGAAACCAGGACTGAACTGTTTGGCTCAATTCTAAGTTTCATGAAGCTTTGAACCTAAAATTTCTAAAATTCTGTTTCACTTTGTCATTATGGGAACTGAGTGTATTTTGATGAGGCTGCAACAAAACAGAATGTGAAAAAAGTGAAGCGGTCTGAATACGTTCTGCAGTGCACTGTATAAACGTAGTGCCTCTCAGCTTTGCTTAGCACAAAGACTGGAAAAAAGGGCTCTGTCCAAAGCTAACAGAATCACCTGCCAGCACCTTTAAAGCTCACTTATTAACACGTTATATCTATCTTTGTTTATTTCATTAAAAATCCAAAAAGGAATTAAGAAAATCTGCAATGTTATGATCCATACTATTTGACTGAGGGCATTGACCAGCACATATTTTACCCCCCGTAAAACCAGAAATTTAAATTTTTACAGTTTTGATTTAGCTCGGGCATCTTCCATTTCTTTCCCTCTGTAACAATGGATGATCACGAAGGCACAGATACAAATACAGGCACACACTCAGCTAAACATACAACCCCACCCCTTTGTCAGCCAGCTGCGGGTTAGGAAAAGAGAGCAGGACTCTGCCATAACCACACAGAACCAGTTACCAATGCATACACACACACATACATACGCATACACACACACGCACGCACGCACGAACACGCGCACGCACGCACACAACACACACACACACACACACACACACACACACACACACACACAAACACACACACAAACACACACACATACATACGCACACACACACACGCACGCACGCACACACGCACGCACGAACACACGCAAGCACACACGCACACACACACACACACAAACACACACACATACACACACACACACAGCAGCTAACTTAATTTCAAAATCAATTAATTAAAAAGCACAGTCTTCTCCCACAGGGAGTGAAAGACAAATTTGAGGAATTTAATCCTGGTACACAAATCAGAGCTATTCAGCAGCAGAGATATGAGAGGACAAGATGGATGGAGGGATGGAGGATGGACGGTCAATGAATTTTAAATAGGGAAGGCGATTTAACTCAGTCGGTTCAATTTGACACGACTCCTCTTGCTTTTTCCACTTTACTGTAATCCTTTTTCCATTCTATCTATCTATCTATCTACCTACCTAAGATAGATAGAGCATGTCTGTTGTGAAGGTGTGTGTGTGTTTGTAAGGTTCATCAGCCTCCCTCACTCACTCCCTCACTGTCTCTTTCTGTTAGTTTTCAGGCTTTTTTAAAGAGACGCGTTATTGATTTTTCGATGTGTAGAAGCAGAGAGGGACTCGTAGTACGTGTGTGTGTATGGCTCTGTATGTATGTGTGTGAGTGTGTGTGTGTGTTCTCCGTGGCTGGTCCAACCTCGGGCAAAAAAATCATAATAAAGAGTTTTCCTCTCTCTCCTCCCTGGTGTTCCTAAAAAAGACTTTGCCTAATAGGCAAGGAAAAAAAACTCCAAGATAAACTGTTCCATATGCCACGGGTCCTTGTGTGAGAGTAAGAGAGAAGATAGAGACAATGTGTGAGTGCAAGTGTGTGTGTGGCTGTGTGTGTGTGTGTATGTGCGTGTGCTTGTGTGTGTATGAAGGTGTGCATGCAAATGTGCATGTTTGGCAAGCAATGTGTGAATGTGTTTCTGCAGGTGAGACTGTGTTTGTGTGCCTGAGAAAACACATGGTCTTCTATATTTGTCTGATGTTACAAATGTGTGTTTGAGAGCCTGTAAGCGAGTGTGTGAGAAAGCCTGAATAGAGGAAGAAGTATTCAGATCCCTTCCTCAAGTAAAAGTAGCAAGCACCAGTTGTTTCCCCTCATTGAAAACAGTGTATCCTCTACGGTGCTCTTGATAGGTTCAGACAATATGTACATGCCATGTGCACTTTGAAATAGTAGGTTGTTTCTCTGAGTTTTTAAAAAATGTATTCCTAAAGAGCTCTTCACACATACAGATTCAAAAAGCAAAGGGACAGCTGCTATTCATTGGAAATGAAACCTGGCTTTGCGGTCCTGCGCCTCCCACTGAGCTTGACACATTTAAAAAGCAGCCTTCTTCACCAAAAGGAAAAGTTGAAAAAGGATCATCTTAATGCAAATCTCCTTGGACACAGTGCGAGCGACAGCCAGGCAGAAACAAGGAACGTAAAGGAACTTTAAACTTTTTCTTTTTAAACAAAATGGAGGAAACACTGATCGTCACAGTCTCGGGCTTTCCACTTCTCTAGGATCTGTCTTTTTGGAGTTATGAGGTAAAAGTAGAATGTCGTGTGGAAACAAATCTCAGACATCGTTGGTGAGTATCGTTGGCGGCTGCGGATATGTCACAAAAAAACTGTCCCGTCAGAGCAGAGTATGTAAATTATGTGCTTAACACAACACAGCTCCAGAGCTACAGATTCATGAGAGGAGAGACATTGCCAGCTATTATGTATGAACGCACCATAGGTTCCACTGAATCTAATATGAGGCTATGTTCACTGTGTATGTCGAAGTATGCTGCAGGTAAATGTCCTGCACAATGTTACTTAAGAAAGAGTAGAGTTATACTTAAGGTATATTATTGCAATGTTCTTAAAGCATTAACATGGTAGCAGTATAATAATGTTATAGTTGGTCAAGGTACAACAATTTTATAACTATACATCAAATTTTAAAAGATGAAATTGTTTTGGGTGTAAAATCTCACCTTGTTAGTAGGCTAATGAAATATTTCACTCAACGTCATAAAGTAGAAATATAAAGTAGCATCAGATCATCATACTCAAGTGAAGTACAAATACCTCAAAAATGGATATAAGGACTTGAGTAAATGTTCTTTGAAAGCGTGAATGTCTGCATCCATGTAATGTGTATGAGAATAATACAATATGTGTATATGTGTGTGTGCGTGTGACAGGCTACACACAGAGAGATCCATTACAAAAATACACAGGGAACACAGCAGTGGGAACTGAAGGGGAGCAAAGAGAATAAGAGTGAGTACCGAGAAGTAAAGATGAATAAGATTGAAAGAGAGAGTGAGAAAAAAAGGTGAAAGCAAGGTTGGAAATTGAAGGTGTAATTATTGACTGCTGGTCAACTCTTATCTTTGTTTCTCAGGACTGTTGTCTGGCCAAGCTGGTTTCTTTTTACTTTTCAATTTCTGTCTCTCACTACGAGTCGACAGAACCTGGCAACCTGTATACTTTTCTCTATTTTCTGTGTCTCATCAGCCCTTGTATTTTTCACAGTAATCTTTCTTTCTCCTCTTCTATCTCCTTTCCGTCATATTATTACGACCTCATCCCACTGAACATCCGTTGTCTTTTTTTTTCTTCCTCTATCAAGACAGTCAAGACATCATGCGGGGAGCAGTGAACTGGAAAAGAGCAGCCGAGGAGGGGGGACTGCAGCCATCTGGGGGTCAAAGGTGAGTCTGCTGTAGGACAGGGGCTGCTGCAGGGGCAAACAGAGTCTGTCTCTCTCTCCCCCACCCCCTCACCAGCACATAAACCAGATGAACACCTCAACAACAAAACCATTGTAGCTGAAGATGGGCTCAAAGACGTTTCTAGTGCGGGACTATAAGTGAGGCTAATAAACGTAACTGATTCTGGTGACTAAGAGCCTTGCTAAGCTAGCAGGGATATTTCAATAAAAGGCTTAGAGGTAATTTATAAAGTAAATTAAGTAAGTAGGGCAAGTTCATTCATTTACTTCATGATAAAGAGCGACTGTGGGCTTCACACCTACTTATAGAACCTGAGTTACAAACATGTAACTTCTAATTTCCCCTGTTTGATTAATGAATTGGAGATTTATTCCACGTAGTTTCCTTGTTTACATTTTTTTAATTCACTGTGACAGAGAATGAAGATCACAGCGAGCTGAGGGTTTGCAGTAGAGACATCTTTGTTAGTTTGACTGCAAAGAAGAAGACTGAGTCCTCAGCTTGTTATGTTGTCTTCACTATCAACCATATTCACGAGGAAACATTACAGTGTAGCTACTGTGGCTGTTTCGTAGGCTCTGTAGCTACACTTCAACCCCGTGACGTACAACTGTAAATACAGCTTGAAATGTCACGGACTCCAAGGCAAATTATATGAACAAGTAATACATGTATCGAACATAATAAATCCTTGAAACTTTATCAAACTGTGTCCTCTGTTTCTATTGTTTCTCCATATCAGGATCAAATATTCAGCAATGTTAGTCTGATATTGTCATTACATATTAGTATATACTGTTGTATTCTGGCGGCCCTCAGGATCTCATTGCATCATTCATGGGCAATATGGAAAGCAGACAAGTAGGTGTAATCGTCAACAAAAACAAACAGCAGGTTTAGGATATGTATGCATGATTCTGTATAGCCTGTGTTTGCTTTTCATTCAAGGCAAAAAAGGGAGGTCTTTAACAAATCGTTTAATAAGAGGTAACAGTAACAGTGACAGGTTATCTCGCTGCAGTAGATTTTTCAGCTGCTTTGAACACAGTATCTGTTCCTCCTTTGCTACAGATGAAGAAAGTGAGCAGTAACTCAGGCTGCAATCATGCCAGTTGTCATACTGGGATCCATGAGGCAAAATCTGATTAGTCACTCTGGGGAGAAGACACCTCGCTCCTCATCATCACAGTTTAAATCCTTTTTTACAAACTATAAGGTCTCTTAGCCTGAACATCTCCAATTAAGGAAAAGAAATACACTTCAGCTGTGGAGTGAGTGTACTCAAGCAGTGTTCGATGCATTGTTTGCAATCCTCTTCACACTTGCCATAAGCCTCCCATGAGTATAGGAAGAAGTAGTTGCTTAGCTGTAAGAGCCACATCAGTCTGCCATTAATTTTTCAACAATAAAGGGTAGCATTGACATCCCAGTAAGACTTGATAGGCTTAGTTACAATGAGGAAGTGTAACAATAAGTTAACACCCATATTTAGGAAAATCTAATGACTAACTTTGATTGTCCCAAAGGCCCAGGCAACACTACAAAAACACAGCAGGAAATAAGCAATGTAGCTCTCAGTCTCCTACCAGCTACGAAAGCTAAGCTACTCCCACACACCAGCTCAACGGAGAGGGCAGAGAGCAGCCATGTAGGGGCCTGCAGGGGCCCCTCTGTAGCGACTTCCTCAAAGAGAGACCATTAGCCCGGCTGCGGCTCCTTCCTGGATATGCTGTAGCTCACCAGCCTGCAAGCCGAAGGGCTACTTTTTTATTGTCCTTCCCAAACTTTATGTGGGGGTGTGCGTTGATAGCTTAGGAGGGGCTCTGTGTGTGTGTGTGTGTCTGTGTGTGTGTGTGTGTGTGTGTGTGTGTGTGTGTGTGTATGTGTGTGTGCGTGTGTTTGTGTGTGTGTGCGTGTGTGTGCTCAAGCTGCGCGCTCCCGGCACTTCCTGTCCACTAACGGCCAATCCCACGGTAGGGAGGGTGAGCAGCTCTATTGGACCAGAACAATGCCAAAAAAAGGCTGTCATAAAACAAACTACCATGCTCTGGTTAGCACGGGGATGAGGAGGGTAGGGGCCTAGTTTCCTGTTCTTGCTAGCCCATACACATTCACATACACTTTCCAGGAAACAGTGCCTGAAAACAGCAAGAACTAAATATCCTTGGGCATACACCATAGGCCACAACATTAAACCAGTTACTTATTTTAATGTTGTGGATGAATGGTGTATGCAAAAAACATACACACTCACACACATAGCAATGTTGTCACTGTACAGTAAACAATAGGAACCTCCGCATTCACATCAGTTCCAAGTCTCTTTGACATGTCGCTATAACCAGAATGACAAAAAACAGAACAATTCCAGCAGTCCTCTGTACACAGAAGGCTGTGTAGAGGACCGAGCCAGAAAACATCTGCTGAGTCGCAGCAAACAGAACAACAAGCAGCCAACCAACAGGCCCGGTGGGGGCCTCAAAAAACATACTAAATACCCTACATGGTGCCCCCAAAACACAATTGGCTCACTGACAAGGTTTTTGGCCAAGCATATTCCTGTCCCCAATCCAGCTTTACAATTTCAAGTAAAGCCAAGCACAGGCACAGGAAACAGGATGAAATGAGAAAGATGAGTCAAGATGCTGTCTGAAGAGAAAATTACAGGACAAGTATCAAATATAAAGATTTCTCATCTTTGAATCACTTAGAAGATTGGAAAAACACATCGCATAGCCAAAGATAGCATATATGGATGGATGTATAAGTGCATATGTTATAATATTTAATGAACCATCAGTAAAAAATTACACTGCACTGACAACTCATTGAGGAAATAGTTTCATATTTTGGGAAATATGCTTTTTCTCTTTGCTTGCCTAGAGTCAGATGAGAAGATCGATACCACACTCATAGCTATGGGTTAAATATGCTTGAGCCAGGAGATGGTTATCTCAGCTTAGCATGAAGACTGAGAGCATGGGGGAAACCTGGTAGTCTCACTCTGTACAAAGATAACAAAAATCCAGCTGTCAGCACTGCCAGGTTTATCATTTGAAAGAGAAGTTCAACATAGGGTTGCAGCTAATGATTATTTTGATCATTATTTCAATCAACTAACTGACTGCTTGGTCTATATATTGTCAGAATTCCCTAAAGACCAAAGTGATGTCTTCAAAAAATGTCATGTCTGAACAACAGTCTAAAACTCAAAGTTATCCTATTTAAAGTGACACACAGAAAAACATAAAATCTTTATGACTGAGAAGCTAAAATCAATAAATTTGGAAAATTTCCAGAAAAAAAACAAATATGCACAAATTTTTTTTTGATGTGACTGAGTCAATTGTTTCACCTCAAGTTTTACAGTTCGGGAAATATGCTTGACACCATCCTCTTATCTGTCTGGTTTCCTGACTCCAGGTTCCTAACCTCCTAACTAACCCATTAATAAGCAACAGAAATTAAAAAAGATTGAGATAACATGGCACCTTTGCAGCCACTCAAAGGTGAAAGTTCAATTTCAAACCTACTATATGGTAAAACCTACAGAAACACTGCACTGTCATCACTTTGTATGACAGTATATTTGCTATCTCAAGTAAACAAAAAATCCATTTAACCTCTCTTACTCTATGTGTCCCGCTTTACATAAAAACTTAGATGAAGACCCAGTTTTTGACAGACACAGTCAGACCCTTACAGAGAGCAGAGCAATATAGAGAGAGATAGATAGAGAGAGATATAGAGACAGACAGATGCAAAGAGAGAGAGAGAGCGAGTTAGGCTGGCGGGCAGCAGATGGCCAAAAGTGGTCAGCTGGTAACAAACAAGCAGGTCAGGGCTTTCCTCCACCTCTAGTCTACCACTCATAAATAATGCAGAGGTCTGGAGCCACCCACAGCAGCAGCACCAAGCTTCTTCTAAAGGCCTCCGACTCTCTGAGCTGGTCTCATAAAGAAAAATAGAGGGTTTGTTGAGCTGAAGAAAGCACAAACCTTCATGTCATGGCGAGGAGCTATGGATTACTCTCCATCTGTTCAATCATTTGTTTCAGACAGCTGTAATTAGATTTGGGTGATGTCTCTCAACACTGCACTCTGACATTTTTAAAATTACATTGATCGGCCCAACAGGGGGGAAATTACAGGTCAGAGTGAAAAGCTTTGATAAACAAAACTTCTACACTGCAAGAGTGAAAGAGATTTGGTGGATCCAGCTTCACTTGCTCCACAGATTTGCCTCCAGGAACATCAGTATGCACCATATTGGATTTTCCATCATTCTGACTTTCCTGGAAACACTTCTCCCCCCTCCGGACTTATTCATTTATTGATTGCCCCAAAGGGGGGGGCAGCATCATTCATAGAGAGTGACAAAAATTTATTACTACTTTGTGTTCTATATTCTGAGTGCATTGCATTTTTTGGCAATCTTAATTTTTGACAACAACGCCAATACGACTTAATTTAATTTAACTGAACTGAAATAAGAAAAAGATCTGTGATGGCTGATCCCAGGGCATTCAGGGTACTGGCACTGCTATTAGAGGCACCAAAAGGATTATACTGCTTTTCTCAACCCTAGCATAGTTTTCATTAACAATAGGTTGAATATGCACTTGTCCATTCAATTACTGTTGAACTATATAAGTGGTAAGTTCCTACACTTTGGCAATGCAAAAATGACCTCATTATGCTACTCGAATTGAGTCAAAACGAGTGCGATAGAGGAAGAGGAAAAAAAATATGCATGAGTAGGTGGGTGAGAGACAGAGGATGAGAGAGAGAGAGAGAGCTCAAAGGGAAGGCTAAGTTGCAAAAGAGCAAAAGCTTCTCGTCTCAGAACAACTGCAATCACAGCTGCTGGCATAACCCTCTGGATCCATCCGTAGTGCCTTACGGAAACTTCTCAACAGGCCTTGAAGCCACTGAGACGTGGGCCTGGAGAACTGGCTGTGTGTGTGTGTGTGTGTGTGTGTATGTGTGTGTGTGTGTGTGTGTGTGCATGTGTGTCAGCTTGTGCACAGCTTGTACTCTGATTTATTAGTTTGATCCGTAACACTGTAACATCAAAAAGTTATAACTGCATCAACTTTGAGAAAAGACACATTTCTGTAATATAAATGAGGAAACATCATCAGCTCTCTGACGATATTTGCTATGCCTAAGCGCACATATAAATATAAGACGGGCAACTTTATGAGTAAAGAAATGCCCTGTAAGTACAGAACAACACATTCAAACACAATCAACACTGCAAGTCATAGGTCATAAATCTAAGAATGTTTTTTGCCTGTGGTGTGTTCTTGCTAGAATTGAGACAAAAGAAAATCTGTCATACAGACAGTAGCAATAACAAGGCAGGCTCACACAAAGTGAAAGCATGAAACCATGAGGTACATATCACTTTGACCCTGCACCCTACCAAAGCCCATTTACCCCAATGTTCTTGTAAACAAGCTTCTTCCCTTCTTTCTTCTCTAAACATCCGTCTGTCCAGCCCATCCCTGCCTCCCACTGCTCCCCTCAAGCATACACACACACACACACAAACACACACAAACACACACACACACACAAACACACACACACACACACACACACACACACACACAAACTCCCATCTGCCTCTGCTCTTCAGACCTCGCATCTGGCCTCCCATGAACCATATCTCTGCTCAACACACACACAAATTCAAATACACAAACACTGTGAAGTGTTGAAAAAAAAGAAAGTTGATCCAGGGTGATTCTGTTCATGCAGCATCAGAACACAGAAGGCATGACCAGAGATGTGAACTCTCTTCAGCTCAGCAGGAAGTTCAACACACAGACCCGTTTAAAACAGCAAAAACAAAAGCAAATCTGCTTTTAAAAAGAAAATAAAAGGCAGATATTGCAGGATTTAAGTTGTTGGTGGGATGAAAAGGATAATTTTGAAAAAAATGCCTCCTGTGGGAAGCTGGCACATCAACTGTTGCTCAGCAGAGGACGTGAAAAAAAAAATCCCCTCCTACCATCTAAAATACATTATCATTCGCAAATTCAGGTCCATTCACTCTCACAGCACCAGAGCCGGCACGATCACAGACTGAATGGACTGAGTGTGTCCCTGTATGTGAAGCTTTCGAGTTACATAATAAGAAATCATCTTGTTATCACGGGAGTTTACCGTGCATTCAGCTGCTCGCCATGTGGGCTACGGGATCTGTTGCATTGACGTGATGCATGTGACACAGAGATGACAATTAAACACACACAAGCGCACACGCAGAGCAGACAAGAAACATCTGGTGCAGTGACGATCTAACGGCTATGATGCAATGTTGGCCCTTTGGTGTCAAAACACACAGTTTATGTCACATGTGCACACATGCATGAAGACACAGACACACATGAAATGACACGAATAATGAAGTAGAGCCGAAGGGATTAGTTAATTAACTGATTAATCAAAAAAATGAATGCAATATTATTGATAACTGATTCATAGTTTGAGTCACTTTTCAAACAAAAACACTAAATTAGCATGCAGCCTTTCTTTTTTTTTATATGATTGTGAATTCAGCATCATTGGGATTAAGATTGTGAGTTGGGCAAAACAAGGTAGGTGAAGATCTCATCCTGGTTTAAAGAAATTTAATAGACATTCTGTCTTTATTTTATGGCATTTTATAAACAAAACAATAACTCAGTCAATGGAAAAAATCATCACCAGATTTATCTTATATGAATATGGCCGTTAGTTACAGACCCATAATGAAACTAACTGCTTCAGGAACACATGTACAACAAGATGCCCAGAGGGAACAGCAGCCCACATAAATACACACATATGCTTCAATTAACAGAGACAAGTTTCAAGAAATTTCGCATCTGTCTGACTTGCACTGAAATATATATCAAAATTATCATTGTACATGAACCTGCACAAGTATGCCTGCCTATTTGCTTGTATATATGATGCATGCTGTTCTTTGTCTGGCTGCCTGTGCGCCATTTAATTATGTGAGTGTGAGGAGCATAAGGAGTGTGTGAGGGAAGATGGGAAGGAGGCTGACCATCAGGATATGGAGTCCATTGTCTGTCCGACAATGAAGAGATCGAGTCGGCAGGAGCCCTGTCTCACTCTGAATGGAGGTATTAACATCTGGGGCCAGAGGGCTGCAATGTGTGTGTGTGTGTGTGTGTGTGTGTGTGTGTGTGTGTGTGTGTGTGTGTGTCTTTGTTGCAACTGCCCTGGATAAAACTGGATTTTCAAGGCTTTTTTTATTTCCAGACTCGAAATAATGCAGATGTCAGGAGGAATCCCTCAGAAAACCAAATATGTTTTCAACAACATCTCCTTGTAACCTACTTCAGTCTTATATAATCTACTCTGTGTTGATATGAAGGATTATGTGTATTCTTAAAGGTCTGTGAACTTGATTTCACAAATTATTGAATTTCGGCAGGATTATCCTCCCTACATCCCACTATGCTGAAAATGTCAACTTGTGGCACAATGCTAACACTGAATCTTACCAGTATATTACTTTCATTTATCTTAGCAAATGACATGATGACACAAAATGGAAGGAACACTCACATACACACACAGACACACACACAAGACGACAGACCCGACTACCTGTCCGCGAAAGTTATGAAAAAGGAATCCTATGACAAACTTTATGAGAAAATTATACAGATACCACAGCGGATGGTGGATCCTCAAGTAAAATAACACTGATATAAAGACATCCTCTCCACCTCATCCATCCCACATGGCAATAACATGATTCTGCTAACTTACCCACAGCCTTTATTGCCGTTAGCTTTTAAGGCCATACTCCCCCTGTACTGTCTGTTGGTTAACTGGCAGTGGCACCATCCAGCTTGTAAAAAAAAAAAAAAAAACAGAAAAGGAAAAACAGGCACCCCCCGCCTCCCACCCCCAACTCCTCCTCCTCCTCCTCCTCATCCTAAAACACCACCTTTTTACACGAACCCTTCCTCACTGACTGTCCAGCATGTACGCCTGCCCCCTCTTCCTCCTCAGTAATTACAATAATCACTCAACTGAAACTAATACTTACTTCATTAAGGAAAAAAAATCAGAAGGGGAATAAGTAGGAAAAGCACTTTAAAGTAATATCTCAAGTCAGTGGATTATTGTCACCATAAGAGCTTCATTTGAGTGTCAGCTGAGCAAGCGGGAAATAGAGGCAGCAGTTCAAGGAACCCACTGCTTTTATGGCAGGGGGAGTGGATGAGGGCTGGCATAATACGAATTCTGTAACTGATATATGTAAATGAACTATCAAAATCTCAACGTACGTTGTGACTGGGATGCTCTCGAATCAAGCATCTGTTTAAGTGCTGAATACTTAATATATATGTGTGTTGTATAAACTCTGTGTTCAGACAGACAGCAGCGGGCTCAAAGTAAGTTAAAAATATTAAACTGATGCTATAAAAAAAATACAAACCAATATCAGGCAAAGAGAGGCGCCCAAAAGTTGGTTACATGGCACCACTCACACACACCAGACTTATAAATATAACAGACAAATAATAAAATATAAAGTGGACTTTACTTGGGAGTGGTACATAGGAATAGTCCTGGCACGTTAAAGCGCCAACAGTATATCACAGGTATGACAATGCGCAGATGACACAGTGTGGATGCATTATTTCGGAGCAGTAATACAGATAGGCAGACTACGGCCAGACCCCGGACCTGATTCCCTTCCAGCAGCTCCTGACCGCAGTGCGCTGTGTTTACACTGCGCGAACCGGACCTAAAGTTGCACCACACCGAGCCCCCGACGGGAAAGCCGACGGCACCGACGCGGTCTGATAAGGCGACGCGTTGCGCCTCAACGCGTCGTTTTCCAAAGGAAAAAAGGAGGCTTCGTGGCAACAGTTGGAGACGCGGGGACTCGGGATGAGGATGTTTCCCACCTCTGCCTCCCCCGTCCACTTTTTATTCCAGCCACCCCGCGGCACTGCGCCCGCCGTCACGACAAACAGCGGCTCCAAACTTACCTCCTTATCGCGGTGATGGTGGTGATCGTTACGGGCACCGCGTCCTGCGCTTTCCTCTCCGCCCGCTCTGACGACAGACCCAGTATCCGTCTCTCCGCTCTCTCCTCTCTCTCCGTTATCTCGGTATTGTTTTTGAATTTGAGTTAGAGATTATTCCACATCCTCACCAATTTCTGACGAATTCGCCCTCGGTTTGTCACCTATCTCCTCTTGTTTCCTCTACTATTGTCACTGTTACGGCTGGAAGGTAAATCGAGCCATATGATCCTGTCATTCAGTTTCCACACAGAGAAACTGGCTCTCCGCGCAACTCCCTCCCAAGGCTTTGTAACACGAAACCAGAGGAGGAGGAGGAGGAGAAAAAAGGGGGAGAAGGAAACAAGGAAAAGAGAGCGTGAATTTAATCCACTATCTGGGACGAGCTAGATGGATCTATCCGCCTCTGTGTCTCTGCGCACAAGTTTCAGCAGTCCGCACAAAGCAGACATGTCGGAGTGGACGCGGCGCTGCGTCTCTGTGCCAATCTCCACTGCAAACGATGTCTGTGTGTGTGTGTGTGTGTGTGAGTGTGTGTGTGTGTGTGAGTGTGTGTGTGTGAGTGTTTGCGTGGTGCGTGACGCTGCAGCGCGTGTGAGCCCCCAACCTACTTCTGCAATACGCATCACAGCAGGGACCGGGGAGGATTTCAAAAAAGGCAGACAAACAGGTCTCCGCCCATCAGCCGCTCCGAGCAAGGGCTCCGGCACAGGCGAGGGGCCCCCAGCAGCCATTGCCCTGCTTGACTTGGACCGTTTCATTATGCGAAGGTCTGTTTTAGCAAAGTGCTTCCCAACCTGGGGTCTGACCCCAGACGATCAGAGGTCCTTTTTAACGGGCTCCCACAGCCAAATGAGCAGGGCGTTGTGGAGCAGGGTGGCCTGGCGCTAAAAGAGACCATTGTTAGACCGGAGGGTCTGGTAACCTTCACTTCCTGCCCTGCTCAAGTACCAATTGGCAAGGCACTGCTTTCTAACCTGCTCTGTAGCTGAGCGTGAACAAGCAGAGAAAATATTTCAGGGGAGATCAATACAGTATTAACACAGTGATATCATTCCTACTTTCACCGTTACTCTACTGAACTGAGGAAAATACAACAAGACTGGAAATTATCTGCTGTTTTAAGTCCTTGATCAGTTGTCTGAGCCATTTGTAACTTTTATAGCCTAGTTTCTGATGTTTACAGTTCTATTTCTTTCCTTGTCTTTGTCTCATGAAAAGATCAATAATCTGGTTTTATAAAATCCATGGTTTTGTAGTCTAAAGCATCTTCTTGACAAGACAACATTCTGAATCTGCCATTCTCAGTGATATAACTCCATTGATTGTTATTTAAACATGACTTGTTACTCATCAGCTGCCATTATTATGAATATTTCGCCTCAGTAGAATATATGATAGAAAAAAGAAACCTTGAAAGGAAGAATATCACAAAACACAGAGATGTAATTTGAAGATTTTCTTTTTTAACAAGTTATCTGAACTTTTTTGTCCAAAAGCAGCATCAGGCACAAGGTTCTTCAAATCGGAGTCTTAAAACATGTCTGGAGGGGACAGGATTTTCACATGACCACGTTTTACAAGTCCTGGCCTGTTAATCAATAACAGTTTGGATTTAATTCTTCCTGACTGGGGACAACAGGAAGATCCCAAGTTGTTTATTACTTTCTTTTTTTTTTTTTTTGCTATGAACAGTGGGGTTAGGCTCCAAATTATTCTTGAACCAAAGTCACCCTACTCCATGTTGAGGAGCAAGTGACCACTCATGTACACAACAGCCCTCATATTGTGTATAGACATAGAGACCAAAATACAATAAATCTTATTCCCTGCTATGACTGATGTACAAAAACACTGCATCGAATGTTTCTTATAAAGCAGCTCAAAGGCATTTTTCATTAGAAAGTCCCTGCCTCCTAAATGCCCATGTCTTCCAAAGTCACCATGTTCAATTATAACTCAGACTTTCTTTTAAAAATATTGAATCTCTTATCACAAGATAAACCTGATGACATCAGCAGGGACAGCACCCAACTGACTATTCAAAATCCTATTAATAACAATAATAAATCAATTTACACAACATTTCTCATTTTTTATTCATTACACTGCCATTGATTTTAAAAGCATGATATGATGTACACTACAAGAATAAATAAAGAGATTTTGACTACTGGAATAAAAAATACACTGATTTAAAAATAGTAAAAAAAAAAAATTCAGTGATTGTTTATTGATCGTGAATTTAGAAAAGAGGCTAAATAAGCGAAATAATCTGGAGCAGAGGGGACAAAAGTGAAAACACACACACACACACACACACACACACACACACACACACACACACACACACACACATAGACTTATGATCCAAAGACTGAGTATATTGATCAGAAGGCAAATTTTAGACTAATAATCTCTCTGCATTAGCATAGGAAATATCATAGATTATTTTTGTCTCAGTGTGAATGTTGATTTAGCTGCAGACACCATGGGGCCATTTAAGCCCAGCACAAATCAATAAACTGATGCCAAAATAGACTATTTTCCCAAAGAAAAGGCCAAAACATCAACTTCAACTACGCATCAGGTTAAATGTCTGTTACTGCAGAAATACATTTTGCACTCTAACTACTGTTTACTACCATCTGTGAGTTGGTATCTAGCACCTCTCAGCCCTGTCTGATGCTAAACTGCCTTCACTCTTCGAATGTACATGCCGCCCGACTGAGATGCAGTGAAGACAGTTGCCCAGATCCTCACACAGACAGATTACCAAGTAAACAAGGCTGAATTATTATGCTCATAATCTCAAACTCACATTAGGCTGTTGATGCCCTAGCGCAGATTTATTTGGTTTAGAGTTAATGAGTTTGGATTTAGGACACTAATTTGGAGTCAGACTCTTCTGCAGTGTGTTAAAAACGGCACAGTGATGAAAAGGAAAAGTAGCACGGCCTCAGGCCACGTCAAGAGACTGTCGAGAAAATGTGGGTTAGGAAGTTGTGCTTGGTATGGTAAATATTTCCTTCTAGGAATTTAAATAAAGAAAGTGAGAGAAATCCTGCATCGAACTTGACCTTCCCTCTATGTTTTCAGTGTCTATCCCAGTCAATAACACTTCAAAATGAAAAAGACTATGATGAAAATTCATTTTCAGGGATTATTTGCACGCAAGGTTGGATAAAATAGACTTTAGATGCATTAAGATAGGGGGGCAGTCATGTGTGAAGTTCCATGCCTGACCTCAAGCTCGATTTGTTGTTGATGTCCTGTGCTGATGGCGCGGAATAAATAAGAGTGTCAGTATACCAAACAAGTTAATATTGCGTTTTTTTTAAGCCATTCAGAGCTGACTTCACAAATCCATGGTGTTAATCTGATGATACTGCAGTCTGTCTGCCATGCTTGAAATCTTTAAACTCTTTGAAGAAACAATGCCAGCATCAGTGCCATTATATTCATTCTTTTGCCTCAGGTTTTAGTTGGGTGGTCAGAGATGGTCTGTTTGAACTGTCTATTTTGAGAGCACATTCAAAGTCTGTCTGGCTGTCTCTCTCTTTATTTAAAAAAAAAAGTTATTATGTTTCATTTAATTCACACCCCCACTCCAATGGGTCCTTTTTTTTATTCCCTTTTTATTTATTTTATTTTTGTTCAAACACCTGCGCAAGCGTGAGGGAGCATGCGATTTGACAGCGTTTTTGTTTACCAGTCAATGTACAGCCATCAACAGACTGAAAGGGAAAACTCTCTGGCATACAGCAGTGCCGTTACTTTGAGCATGAGGCCTTGAGAGTGCAAAAGCATAAATTATAATACTTAATAGTTGACAGAGTGGCAGAGATAGCAGCTGATAGCGAGTCAGCAGCTTGGAGCGCTTGCTTACTCCGTTTTTCAAAGCATCTGATAAACAATAACAAGGATACCAAAGTAATTACAGCATTGCGGTAGCATGATTTTTTTCCCCCAGAAATTAATGTGAGAGGATAAAAAGATACAGATTTGCATTTTCCTTTAAAAGAGCTTCAATAGATCATTTTTAGATAAGAAATCACAAGTTTCTTTAGTCTTTGTGCCTTCAACTGCGTCTATTTATTAGCTCGGCAACAGACCACAGCGTGTGAGACTACAGGGCTGAGTGCTGGACAAAGGGAACTGCAGCACAGAGGACGATCCTCACTCTATTTCTTCTCCTTTTCTACACATCAGACTTCAGCTACAACACAGGAAGAGGATGTTTACATTGACACAGTCATCCTGATGGCTCATTAATGAGTCATTGTTGGGTCACTGATCGTGAAAATACATAAAACTATTGCAAATAAGACCAAGGACCTGCTGGTGGATTTTTGTGGGACAAAACATCACCTGATCAAACCAGAAACACAGAGGTATCCCAAACATGCAAATACATGGGTGTTATCCTCAACAGCAAACTGAGACTGAAACAATAACACAGACGCAAGAAATGAGGAGATAAGGTCCTCTGGACTCTGTGGGGGTACACAGCTTTCCATTCACACCTGTAGTTTGGTTCATTTGGCCAAGAACAAAGAAATAAAATAAAATGATACTGTGTTGTATTTTAGCTCTGGTCAGGTTGTTTTGCACACTGATTTTTTGTCCACACTAACAGGTACCTCATTGATTGGAGAGCTTTAGGAGCTGTCATCCTGCATCATAAGCACATTATCAGGACCCACATGTGGAAATCAATGTTGATGACCGACAGCACGTTGTTGCTTCTTGTAAGTGCATTTATGTTCTTTAGCTGAGAAAAGAGGTGTTTTGTACAGCAATATTCAAAGGGGTATTACTGAGGGATCACACACTTTTTTCATGAAACACACAGATACCCCAGGTTTAATCACTTTTGACTGTCTTGCGACTCATTAGGGAATATCCCTGCATTCACATGCTGAAGTTCGTCCATGTTGCCATGGTTACTGAATATAAATATGGTCAGATCATTTTTATGCAGATTGATTTAATAGAAGTTCATTTTTTAGAATCATACCGGAATCATGTCGTGCTTTCACACCTCACCAGAGTTTCGCTCAGAAAGAGACTAAAAATCCTCTTTTCAGGGCCGAACTCCTGGCCATCACGGATAACACCTCCCACCCCACATGAAACCCTGAATGCTCTGGGTGGCTCCGCTGGACTAGAAGTCAGTTGCAACACTAACCTTTAGCATGATTGTCTGAATCAGACCCACATTGTCTAAATCAGACCCACAGGTCACATGCTTTGGTTTTGCTTCTACAAAAGCCAAAATTTCATTTTAAGCTGCTGTGAGTCTGCAAAAAGAAAAACACTTCACCCAACACTGAGTTTCATTGACTCAAAAGTGTTTGTTTTTTTTGCAACTTTTTTTTAATGGAAACTCAATCGCCTCCTCACTTTGTTAATGACTTTTTTTTTGATAAATACACTTTATAGTTACTATTTATGTAAGTGCAGTATTTAATGTGTTTCATTTCATTTTTTTCATGCTTCACTTCCATATGGTATAAGTTCATAATATACTGGGGTATTTAATGTTTTCATAAAGTTTAGGTTAAGTGTCTGCTCATCTGCTCCAGTGACACTTGAATTTCATGTTCCCTTTTACAGTTTAAGTGAAATGAGGACATAAAATATCTACAGCGTGCAAGCAGACACCAGCCTAATACAAATGCAGCTTAATCCACACTGTTAGCTTCCAGGATGGTCTGTATGACGCTGGCTTGGGAAAATCCAGCTCTTCATATAGTGAACGTAGGAGGGATTAACTCTAGTGATTCTCAATTCAGGTCAATCTTCCCCGGCAACAACAGAGAAAAAGATTTTGCTGGTACTGATGAGAACTAAACCCTATAGAGCTTCAGCTTCAAGGCATGACGACAAAAAAAAAAAAAAAAAAAAATACAGACAGACAGAAAAAAAAACTCCTTTCATTTACCCTAAACTGGTGGACTAAAAAACATTGTTTTCCTCCATTTCAACACCTTTGGTGTCCCAGATCTGCTGGTCCCAAGCTTGAATGAGTGACAACCTGCAACAGGAACATTATTAAGCTCGTGCCTGGAAACTGCAGAAAGCAGGCCAGGTGGTGAGAAAGTGGGGTAAAGTCTCATTAGGAGGCAGAGCACAGGTCACCTCCTGTGAGCCTCTGCTCTCTTTGCATCGCTCCTCTCTGTTTGCTCTGTTTGGCCTTTTCCATCACAATGAGACTTTGGGTTTATACTGGGGAATAGTTGGCGTTGGGAAACAGTTGTTCTGAGCCATTACCTCATTTATCTTGTGTTGTTACCTTTCATCTTCAGCTGGAGTTTTTAACAGCACAGAGAAATTTCTCTCTTCTTTTCAGCTCTGCATGAAGAGGATAAATGTATCAATATGTGCATAAGTCTATTGACTCCTGGGGAAGATGCTGGAGATGCAAGGCATAGGATGAGCCTGTTGCATCTTTACTGAAATCATTAGTGTCCAGATAATTAAGCCTCTCTAATAGATATGTATAAAATTCTCTATTTGACAGACATCAGTACAATTAGACCAAACTGACTTTATAACAGAGTTAGGATACTAGACTATCATCTGGATTATAAAGATATTGAAATGAAAAGTAATGAATGGTTTTAACAGCCAGCAGTAGCAGTTTGATTCTAAACGGCAGAGAACCAAAGTTGTCATAATCAATCTAAAGGTCTTTTCGCAACGTTAGCTTTTTGACAGAAAACCGCTTTCAGCTGCTGCTGATCTGTCACATTTCATCTCATTGCAATTTCATGGGTAAACATTTGTGGAACGAAGTGGAGAAATCTCCTGTCTTCATTTGAAATGAATGGCCCGAATGTTTCACTGCCTCTTCAGTCGCCTGGTGGTTAATATCTATTGAGATGAGTGTATTAAAGCATGTCCCATATGATGAGTAGCTCCCTCCTTTCCCCAACGGAAGAAGGAAATTACAGCTCAACAGAACATTATTTCATTCAACTTGTATGTTCATTAAAGGGAGACGGGAAGCGACAGGCGAGGTTTTAATCAGAGCACTTTAAGGGAGAGAAGAAAGAATCGTCTAATCGTCCTTTCGTCTTTTCATTACGGCTTCATAAACATGCTTCATCTTTTTGATCTGACCTGCAGTTAAAATTGTGGTGTTTGATTAGAAAGAAAAGAATGGGGCCTGCTTTCATCAAACTAAGGTAATTAAGTTTAGGAGTGCGTTTTTCCAACACTAGAAAGGAGTTTAATTTTCTTAAAAGTCGGGGTGATAGATCAGCTAGATGACAGAGATAAACCACCGATTCAGCCCTGGGTTTCTCTCACTTAATTTCACAGTCCCCAAGCCTATAAATCAGTGTTGGATCTCGGCTTAATTTGGGTATCTGCATAGTTTGCCTCACTGCCGCTCTGTCTCTCTTGATGGGATAACAGTATGCTAATTTACTGTCTTACGTAAAGAGGAATAGATTCAGGGAGTTATTAAATTCCACTGGAAACTGTATATATGGGATTTCTTCAGTCCCCAAGTGAGAGTGTGCCACCTGTCAGCGCAAGGGTACAACTGTTGTGGGAGGTAGGGTTGGGGCCCCTGGGACCCCTGTATCTCTCCTCTCCTCTCCATCTTCTGCTACGCCCCTGCCTTCTAGCTGGCTTACCGCAATAAACAGTGAGGGAGTGCCCTCACTTCCCCTTAGCTTCATTACTTTCCTTGCTACAAAGTCTGCCTGATGAATCTTTTTCAGCAGCTATGCATATGCAAACACACTGGCAAACACGAGAGAAATTATACACGAGCAGCTTAACTCCTACACTGTTCTGTTCTTTTACAGGAAGCTACATGGGAATAGACTCTGGTTATGCCCGCAGTTTGATATTCTCATTTTGGGATGCCAAAAGTTCAGCCAGTGACTGAATAAAAACAATCCTTTGGTTTAACAAAATGAAGCCACTTTTTAAAAGGCCATTTTCTGCCTGGGGCTTGTTGGTGGTTGGCTATGAATGCACATTATTCGCATCCACTTGTTTGCTTGAAGAAAGCTGGAGTGAATGTTGAATACAGCGAGCTCCACCACCTCCAGCATGGAGAATATGTTTCTGTGACAATGCATATTTTTTATCCATGGCTGAATTTCACATTGAATGCACTATCAGTTTTAACAAACCTAAAGTTGTGCCCCAAATCAATACTACATACTAAGCAGGTTTTAGCTTATAATATATGGTATATAGTTTGGTCACACTATAGCCTATATTTAGTGCACATAAAAAAATAACAATAAAATCCTATGAAAAACATTCTGATGTCATTTTAAGTTTATTTTGCAACGACATTACAAAGTGGAGGCTTGACTCACTTGTATCTACGCACATTCTGTCATTTCTTGTCAGTATAAAATGTTATGCAAGTGGATTTTTTTTTGCATACCACTGACTGAAAAAAGTACACTGTACACGACTGTCACACATAGATTTCAGGGTCCAACCAACAGCTCTGTGAGGCTGTACTTGAGCTAAATGCTAACGTCATTAGTTTGCACAATGAATCTCTGTACCACATTTCATGGTGAGACAGTTTGAGTCACCCAAAGCCACAAATGTCAGCCTCATGGTGCTGCAGGGGGGAAAGTCAGAAGATCACCAAAGTCAATAAGATACATTGTCTAGAAACTGCAAATGTCTGTGCAGAATGCCAATCCATATATTTCACTGAAGAAGTGAAAGCTCTGCGATGCTGGAGGAATACATGGCATGGCAATACATCAAAGAGTTGAGTGTATTAATTTATAAACAGATCAAAAGAGTTTTGGAGATTGTCACATTCTAAATGCAATTCATTGAATATTTGTTAAAATATTTCAGCCAGGGACTCGAAGGTGGAGTGACTGTGGGAACAACAGACCAATATTATAATCTGTAGAGCAACGTTGCTAGCTTGGCTAAAAACCCAAACATAACACCTAACACGTGGATTAAATAAAAAGCGGCAGGTATACTCAGACGGTATTGAGCTACTGTATACTCCCGATCACTGAGGACAATGGCTTGACAAATGCATCCGTGTGCTAGTAACAGGGCAGAGAGGATTACAGTCCTGCCACATTGCTCAAATCGAGTTTGTTTTTCTATGTTTCCTCCCCTTCAGTGTCATCTAATGGTATCATCCCTCAGTCAGTGTTCAACAGTGAAAATCTAATCACACTGGTTTGAGGTTTCAGAAAGCCATCTGCTTTAATCCAATTCTTGACGAATATCCCTGTCACGGCACTCCCTCTGTCACTGTAACTACTACCCATTTCAGCAGGCTAATTTTACAGGTTTATCTTGTTAGGGATGAGACAGATATGAAGGGTTGACGGTGTTTGAATTCTGGAGACAGCTGCTAATGCCTCCCACACCTTGCCTATCCCACTGAGAGCATTTTCCACTGCTGTGACCCCGGGTGGCCTCCTCAGACATCTGGACAATGACAGACAGACACTGAGCCTCTCACTGTATGCCAAAGCCCCCTGCCTTACGCCATATCTTGCATTCTCTGGAGTCTGGGCGTAAGAATGCCTTTGCGAGGCATCTTTGTAATCCTAAAGGGCAACTCGCTCAGCCGTGAAAAACAGTCAAAATACTTACACTTGCCATAAATGCCCATAAGCTAGGCAATCTTTCATGCTTTATACTGTTCTCTCCGGTAACACGGTAACACTGAGGGCCTCTGATAGGGAAAACAAAAGACAAATGACTGACCGTGGCCTTTTCTAATCTATCAATTTCTTCTAGAGCTTTTTGTCCTTCAAGCTGAGTACCACATGTGGGCCTGGCTGTGCACAGCTGTGATTGTATTGCCCTGAAAATGCCCTGGACAGTGTTTGAACTTGCTCAGACACGTTTGTTTGAAGACCTTTAGCTGAAATCACCTTGACTGAGACGTTCCCAGAGTTCAACCTGGCATATCTGCTTCCACGTTGCAAAAAGGGCTTGTCAAGTTCCTGGAAATCTCTATAAACCATTCCTGTTTGGGCAAAAATTAAATGTTTCCGGGCAGATATGGCTTTTCTATGGGGCTACATAGGATGGGTTTGTGATATCCAGCGTTTCCTTGTGCTCCTTAATGCCCCTGGAGTGTCTTCATCCTGCCCGATGAGTGAGTGGACTGGTACCATTTGCAAACAGACTGTGGGCACTGGCTAGGGACTTAAGACCCATTGTTAGAGGAGCAGTTTAAATACCAGCATGTTGTTAATACCCCCACACACTGATTCACACATACTGCCTTCACACATGGACACGGAAACGCACATATCAACACTCCTCCCTTTGTGCTGAATCTTCAAGAACTTGCCACTTTTTTATCCAATAGCTCCTCTGTCTCCCAGTGTGTGCATGTGGGGCAGTCAGTACAGTACATAACAGAGCAGTTCTTTCTGGTAAGAGAGAAGTTATGCTGCATAACCACTTAACCCCCCCCCCATGCCACCCTCCCATGGCAATCCCAGTCAAACCTGGAATCTTTTTATAACACAATGTATGGCTGCTGACTTTACAAGCTGCTCTCGAGCTCCTGGGTGAGACCAAGAGGGGGAGGAAATAGAGGAAAAGGAAAGAAAGGCCAGGTCAAAACCGCTCTGTGTCTCCAAAAGGGCAGCATATCCAAAACCATCAATGAAGGCCTTTTCTGCTGGGAGGAAAAATAAACACTCTGACTGATCCCTTTCCTTTTGCGTTTTGCTTCAGTCTGGTGCTACAGAAGGCACTACTGTAGCTACTGTTCCCAACCAAAGCTGGTGGCTTTCCTGTCCTGTCCACTTTTATCATCTTTATCTCATGGAAAGGTCAAATTTAAATTTGTTTGTACAGTTAAACAGTTCTTCCCTGTCTCTACAAGGGAAGGTGCCATCAAAAGTTTGGGATTTTGTGTAATGGCTTGTCAAAAATTGAACGCTGTTTCAAATTCACTTGCACTACTACAGTTACAATAGAAAACAGACTATTTTTGTAATTAAGAGAGTGATTTGAGGGAGGATAATGTATTTTTTTTATTTCCCAAAATGTATGTTTAAATTCAGCCTTCCTTTGTGGGACTATCTTGTCTCTGTATCTCTGTACCAGAGCTTTACCTTCCCATAAATATCGAATAAGTAGATAATAGGTTGCATTTGTCAATTTTGAGAAACAGAGTAGACATTGATTATATCCTTTGTTGAGTGTTATCTCATAATCTCATTGTAACAGAAAGGATCTCATAATCTCATTGTAACAGAAAGCAGAGTATATGTTAGGTTAAATGTGTCTCATAAAGTTAAGTCTATTTTGCAAGTTGAGCACATGTTGCAAACTGTTCAACTAACCAGTGTAGTAAGATGAAAAATTATGGCTATAGTTGTAACTAATATGATCAGTTTGAATATATGACATTGCACATTTTGTTCAGTCCCTAATTTTGTTAAGTGAACATATTGCAACATTACTGGTTGCCAACTCTATTTGCTTTCCCTGGTCACTGACAAGAGAGGCAGTTGAGTTATGCCAGATAACATAACTAACAATTGATTCAAAAAGCTGAAAAAAAAAAAATCTTGCTTACTCTTGCCTTGGAAAAGTAGTTTCCACACCATCAAATGACCTTGCTGTAGGTGTAAAATTGTCAGTTGCATCCTCTTATCCTCTAAAATTGGGACTCAACTTAATTTCTCTCTCTCTGTGCTGCTTGATAAAATCAGAGTTGAGAGAAAATTTCCTCCAGGCAATGCCAACTTTTCCACCATATTCATCTGAGCTCAGTGTAACGTGCAAGGGGACGATGACTAATTCTATGAAAATTAATCAGGGCGACTGAAGGGGGGGGGGGGGGTTCCTGGATAATTCAACTTTAAACTTATATTAGAAGTGGTGATAACAAAAGCAAGGACTTATTTCTGTGACTGGAAACTGAAATGTGGCATTACTTAAATTGAAATAGTAATTTGTTTCACTCCATTGTTGGATGGCTCAATGAAAAGGGCTGGGGCTGGGTTGGGGTAGAGGAGCGGAGGGAGGGCTGCAGGAGCTGCTGCATCAGCATGTGTGCAGTAATGTGATAGCAAGGCCTAGCCGCACAAAGAAAACACAACCAGCTCTCTAACAACCCTCCCAGTAGGACCTTGAGAGGGGTGGATGGTGGGTAGAGGGGTGTGGTGGTGGTGGCGGTGGAGGGGGGGGGGTTGGCTGGGCAGCAGTAGTTATGCTGCCTTCAAATTCTGGTGGAAATAATGTAAATCTAAGTTGAGCGCACACAAACAACATTAAATGTGGTAGCCTGAATTGCAGAGATGTGATCTTTAGGGAGAAATAAAGCAGGGAAGCTGTGCCAAAACCTGCTGGCAAATAAGAGGTAGCTTCTTCATTTTTTAATCTTTTTTAGAGACATATGCTCCTACTTTCATTTTATTTCCATTTTATTACACGTGATCAGTTTTATTTTTGATCCATGTTATCCTCTCTGAGTACCTGTTTACGTTTTGATTTCCAAAATGAAAAACCTTACTTTGGCTGTAATGTCAGCTTTTTTCTTCAACTAGAAGAACTTGTTCGCTCTTATACTGTAAGTCATGTTTATGACTTGAAAGAAGGGTTAATGTGGAACACTTGAAGGTAGATTTGCCTCCCAACAGAGGGGAGTGCATAATTTTGAAAGCAGTTGATGGTTAGTGGGTGGTAAGGCACTGTACTAGCGGTTTATGTTGCCTTCAGTCTTTCCGCATGATACCTATATAGTTCTAGAGGGTTTTTTTCCCCCAGTGATAGTTAGAGGCCTAATTATTTATTGATGGGTCTATGGAATTTGTGGTAAATACATTTATAGATTTCTTGATAATGATTTGAAATAGAATAAAAAAAATGTAATAATATAAAATTGAACATGGTCTGCTCTATATTATCTCTGCTTATGTTTCTCTGTACTTCAAGTGTACGTGTTTACACACTGTCTGCACATCTTCATGTGTCTGCATGTCTTCTGCAGCCTAAATTTTCTGTAAAATTGAATTTTTGTACAGTCGAAGGTAGATCTGCCCTCCTTACAGGCAGACCTGCCCCACTTTCAACAGAGGGGAGTGTATAATTTTGAAAGCAGGAGTTGGTTAGTAGGTGGTAGCGCACTATATTAGAGGTTTATATTGCCTTTAGGAAGATGAATATATCTGCAAAACATTAGCATACTAGAAATATGTTTACAGTTAGCTTCTGAGGTATTTGGACTGTGACACAATATGTGCAATTTTATCTCTTTATGCAACCACAATGGATTTGAAACAAAGCCATTAACATGTGTTTGAAGTGTAGAGTTTGAGTTTTAAATGAAGGGAATTATAAAAAATTTAAAATTAACCATGTGGGAAATATAGCTATTTTATACATAGTCCCTCATTTTCAGGGGCTATGTATCAGAAAGATGCAGAAACTTGAAAAGAGGCCAGATAAACAATTTGGTAATTTTGGAAAAAAAGAGGGAATGCACTGGTGAGCTCAGCAAAACCAAAAGGCCTGGAAGACCCAGGAAGACGAGTGAAGTCGATGATCACAGAATCTTTCCTTGGTGAAGAAAAACCCTTCACATCATCTAGCCGGGTCAAGAACACTCTGGAGGAGGAAGGTGTATCTTTATCAAAGTCTACAATCAAGAGACACCTTCATGAATGTAAAACAGAGAACTATCTATAAAGAGGGCTGTAATTCCTAAACGTTTAATGTGATATTTTTGTCAAACCCCTAGAATTAAAGCTGAACGTCTACACATCAATCACATCTGGATGTTTTTTTCCACATTTATTGCGGTAGTGTAAAATACAAAAACTGTGTCACTGTCCAAGTATTTAGGAACCTAACTGTATGTGGGTTTCCATCTGGTTCTTTTTTTCAATTTGCACACAAAAACATGAGTGAAAAATGAAAAAAAATGTTATGGATTCAGACTTGGCAAATAAATATTTACATACATTTAGCATGTAATGTATATTAATACAAGACACAAATAGAAGTATTAAATTTCCATCATGTTTCCTTAATTGTCTTTTGGTGTTTTGGCTTGTCTTGTCCTCTTCTTCTGCAATGTTTTCACAACAATCTAATGAAAAATGAAAAAAAAAAATCTTTTTAGCTGATTTAATCAAAATTAAGTTAAAATCTGTGACATTTGGATGGAAATCTAGCTATTGTGAGCGCGTTCCAGTGGCTCCAGCATTTAGCTCAAAGCAGTGATGCACCGAGTACCCTCTCACAGAGCTGCTAGCTACATCAACCAGCAGGAGAGTAAAGGAAGTCAGACTAGTGTGGAACATCTGGTAATTCATTGGTGAGGTTATGTTGGGGTTATTATAATCCTTGGTGGAGCTGTAGCCTCATCAGTTTCTCCTAGTGGGACCAATGCATGATAGTCTGTAAAAGAGTTAAGAATTCAAGCTTGATGGACCCTCAAAATCAAAAATTACCTAAATGAATTCTGCAAGACAGTTTACTGAAAGCCAATATATTGTAGAACCTATAGAATAACAAACCACTACCCATGGATATATCTGTAGTTATTAAATTCATTATTTTTTACTGTAAGTTGTTGCAATGGTTTCTGTTCTTTAAACCTCTGTAAATTACATTTAATCAGGTTCTGACTGGAGTAAACTCTATCCCACTTTCCTAATCCCATGTTACAATTCTCATAAGCAATCTGTATAAGATTTGCTAATCATATTTATCACAGCTTTGTGTTGTTCCGGTGTATTCGAGTTTCAATCTCAGTAATTCTGTTGAAGTAGGCATTAACTTGCGGCTCCAGCTGTACGGCTGAGGGGGTGGGGAGGGTGGTCAACCTAGGACAGATGTGTTTAAGCTGGCAGGGAAAGCAAAATGGAGGAGGAGGGGTGGAGAAACTTCCCCCAAGGCCCTGCTGCTTTCATCGAAACACTTCCTTGTTTTGAACTTGAATCCCCCCTCCGTCATTCCCTTGGGTGGTATCCCCTAACTGGGCTCGATCTCACCACGTGATGGACATGAATTGTGCTGGTGTTTAAAAAGCGGGCTGCTATTGTAGCTGCATGAGTGGAGGCCTGGATAACACAGCACATGTGGGATGAATTGGGTCTGTGACTGTGTGACATAACAGCTCCATGTGAGTTTTTTCACTCTCATATACACATTTTCATACTGTACACACAAAAACTTGTGTTCAGACACACACACACACACACACACACACGCACACACACACACACACACACACACAGAACTCTGCTGCGCTGTCACACAGACTCTGGTGGGATCAGGTGGTGATGAGAACAGAGCATGCGACTCCACTGGCGACCTGGATATGTACACACACACACACACACACATGCAAACACACACACACACACACACACACACACACACACACACACACTCACACGACACACACACACACACACGCACAGACACACTCACATAAACACACACACACACACACACACACACACACACACACAGGGCACTTTGTGAACAGTTCTGTTCCAAATGCTATAATAAACACCCACAGCACGCATTGCAAACACACAGACGCACATCCACACACAAACACACACACACACATACACACACACACACACACACACACACACCTGGGGTTGTGTTTGTATTTGCCCTGAACTAGTTGGGTCGAAAAGGGAGAAAAAAAATCCTTTTGAAACCTGAAACTCCTCTCCATCAGCGGCCCCTGTGCTCCCCTCCACCAGGCCAGGAGCAGGGCAGCAGCAGGAGAACACGGGCCTCTGTTGTCTCAGCCGGAGCCCTTTGGTTACGTTTTGAAGCCCTTCTCCCAACGGATGCAGCGACATAGAGACCTTGTTGTACTGAGGAGCATGTGAACGCACTGCTGACTTGAGCGTGGTGAGCAATGTGACTCTAACAAGGCCGGTCTACACTGATAGAGTTCAGTTTGTGTGAGTGCGTGTGTGTTTGTTTGTGGTATATTAGGGAATTACAGTGCACTATGTTGTGTGTCTGCAGTTGTGCTAGTCACTTTGCCTTTTATAATAACTGTAAACAAATAAAATACCACCGCGTTCCTCCAAGGAGCGTCCTTTAGCAATACCATCCCTGCACACAAGGCAATCACGGCCCAGACTGTTCTCATTTCTGGTTCCCTGATGATGGGACAAGCTACCAAATGTTATCAGATCAGGGTTCGTCCTGCTCTGTCTTCAAGAATCTCTTGAAGACTCATCTCCTAGAGCGCCCCCTCTCCTAACAGCTCTAACACCCTAACATGCCTGACTGACACTTTCTGTACACTGTCGGTGCACTTCTTTACCTGGTATCCTTGCATATCCGTCTTTTGAACAGATCTAGTCCTTAGTATTTCAAGGTCTCCTACTGCGTTGAAGCTTTAGTCCTGTCCTTCACTTCTAAGTCGCTTATGATAAATGCATCTGCCGAATGAGAAAATGCTATCTAATGTAATTATGGAGTATATAAACGTTTCATCAATGGTTTATAACACACTATATTGTATTTGTAAACATATATAAGTGTATATTACTGTATTTTTCAACAGCAACTCCTCCATCACAGTTCACTTTACCATGGCTGTAGACTTCATCTATATGTCAAACTCACGCTCAGTCTTGTATATATATATATATATATATATATATATATATATATATATATATGCATGTATATATATATATATGTGGATCTAGCTTATAGTCATTGTTAAACAACTAAGATTGGGCACTGAACATGCTCTTCTCTATATTATCTCAGCTTATTTGTCCCTGTACTTCCACAGTATGCATGTTTAGACATCATCTACACATCTACAGCTACCAAATTTTGTGAATATCTCAAATATGTCTTGTGTACTTTGAGCGTTTTTTCCAATAGAGGTCCTCTGGGACCTTCTGGAGCTGCAGAGATCTGCTTAATGCACAGGAGCTAGTGGAATCCCACTCAACAGCTCTGGAGTGAGTGGGCATAAACAGGAACCCCTGGGAGCCAGTGATATGTTAAACGGTCTGACTCTGGTCCTGCTCAACCTTATCAAGCCCAGGCAATAAGAGATATGAGAGCGTGATGTCTATGCTTGTGCATGTCTCTGGGACAAAAGTTCTGTGTATGCGTGGGTATTATGAGCACTGCCTTGAGATGAAAGACACTAAGCCAAGAGAGAGAAAAAGATGGAAAAAAAGAGTAGCTGAGAAAAAGGATGCAAATTACCAAGACAGGACTGGATGAAATCGACTGGAATTGCTCCTTTGGTGTGGCAGGCAAGGCAGAGCTGCCTTTGTGTGAACAGTTCAAAGGCAGTGGATATATCTCTCCTGGCTGTAATGCAGTCATATATATACATAGATATGGTGTGATCCACATATATACACACAGATAACAGCAAAGGTGTGTTTCAAGTAACACAGGATCAGAGAGCAAGTGATGGCTGCCGGTGAGAAAGTGTCAGGCTGAGACTTATCAGCTCGTCCTCCACCTGTTCTGGTACACTGGAGGGAACAGAGTGAGATAGAAAGAGCATAGGAGACGCAGAGACAGAAAGAATGAGAGAATAGGGGATAAAAGAGATGGAAAGTGAATGAGAGAGCTATCTTAGGAGAGGGAATGAAGGCTTAGAGGAGGAGATAGAGAGGGAGAGAATGCTCGAGGGGCAGAGAAAGAGAAAAAGACTGAATGAAAAAGTAAGATACCAACGGTGTGAAATAGACAAGGAGTAGAGAGTGGGTGGCAGAGAGAAAGAGAAGTGGATGTCTCTGGCTATTTCCTGTGATGGTAGCCAGAGGCTTATTTTTACCCCCCCTCTCTACCGCCACACCCCAAATACACCACACTCCCATCCAACTGCTCCTCTACCACCCATCCTCTTCCAGCCGATCGAAAACACACTCGCTCACTCACTCACAAGCTCACAAGCAATTCGTTTGCCGAGCTTTAACCTCTGTCTGGCTACTGTAAAATGCATGGTGGCACGATTATAATGGAGTCCGGGAGCAACACATGTTTCTCAGCCCATTCAGTCTTGCTCAACAGGTGACTGCTTGAAAATAATTACATCTCATTTTATTCATTGTCAGTGAATTACCTGCTTGAGTGGCTGCACACAATGGCACCCCGAGATGTGGATACATAGGCGGGGCTGGAGCTTTGGGCTTAGGAGTGTGCATATGTGTGTGTGTGTGTGTGTGTGTGTGTGTGTCTGTGTTAGCATGTGTAAATGTATGTTTTTTTATCAGTGGTTCCACACAGTCTCTGTTCCCTCATGTGTGTAGTTATGTCTGTGTGAGTATGCGGGTGGTAGTTAACATGGCTTTAACATGCTTATGTAGAAGGCAGCACACAGACCTTCGTTTATTATTAGTGAGTTTCACTGATTTGGTTTTCACAGATTTGCACCTAAGGATACCTGGACTTTTTTTTTTTTTAAATAAACTGAATTTGTTTTGGAATCAGTCTAATTGCTAACCAAAAGCTAGTTGAGAAGTTCAATACCACTCACATGTCTGTATATTGAATATATAAATACATTGTACAAAAAATTGAAATAGCTACAGCCGGGAGACAGTTACCTCATGTTAGCATAAACACTGGAATAGTTAGTATTTTTAAGTACTCACTCTCATCTCTGTCAGGTTCCTACAGGGGTTCATAAGGATTTTCTCTGGAACTTAGCACTTGAGCCTGCGATCATGTCATTCTGTGAAATTCACAGCTGCTTGATAGAGGATTCGGTCAGCTCAGTTTTTACAGTAAATATGTTGGGAGATGCTTTTCACTTATTTTCACTTGTCAAGAATTCATTTCCTCTATGACTGTGAAACGCAGGATGCATTACTTGGTGAAAACTTGGCTAAATGGAAAAAACTTGTAAAACTTGTAAAGTTCACTACTTGAAAAATGCACATTGTAACAGACTTGAGGTAACTTTTTAGCCTGACAGCATCAAAATAATATAATGCAACACTCTCATAGTGTAATATCTGTGCATTCACTTAGTAAGCTGCTGTAGTTCTTCAAAATAAAAAGACCACCACTTTTTCAAACATAATTAAAAAAAACAAAACCCAAAGTTTCATATTTGGGCTAATCTTGTATTTTCTGGTCAGGAGCAGTGACCTCCTGGAGGTATTGTAGTTAGCTTTTTTTGCCTTAGGAAAGAGCCGGGCTAGCTTAGTTAAATTAACTGGCTCCTTGCTCTAGCCTTATTTGTAGTGGATGGATGTAAGGGGTATCATTCTATTCATCAACCCCTGGCTAGAATAACAAAAGTGTATTTTCTGAAAGGTCACACTGCTTAGAAAGACCGTATTCTCCCTTTGCACCTAAAATTTTTCTGATTCCTATTATTCACATTGAAAAAGGTGCTTTTGTGATGTTGAGAGGTCAGAAAAAGCCTCTTCTGGTAGAATAGGAAAATGATGAGAAAATACAAATTGAGGTTTTAGTATGTGCCCAGCTCATCATTGTTTTTTTTTTTAATAATCAAAATAAAACTGGATTTTAATGGATTTCTTTTATAATCCAAACTTGCAATTGTGAGTCCTATTTCTGTATCCTTTCATTTGAGCATGTGAGTATACGTAATGGGTTTAATATATGTTACGTTACCAGTTAGCCGTTCCTTTTGTGTGTGTGTGTGTGTGTGTGTGTGTGTGTGTGTGTGTGTGTGCTAGTGGTGCATCTGTCCAGACTGCTGGAGAGGAGACATGTGGCGGGGGAAATGATGTAGCTGTAAATATTTAATGTTGTCCATGCGCTGTCATTGTCCTGCATAAGACTCCTGGCAGAAATGCACACCTCACTGTTATGATTGGGCAGTGTCAGACAGCATTTGGTCTGCAGACAGAGACTGAGAACCTGAAAAGTACAGGGGAGAATAAGTCTGGAAAATTGTGTTTTCTGAGGCAGAGGCATAATAGTTCAATAAAGTGTGCAATAAAATGTGGTGCATATGTTTACTTCTTATCAGGAACTGAAACTTTCAAACCTGCTGATATGTGAGTGGAGAGATTTTTATTTGGATATGGCTGAGCAATGACTGATGACTGACAGGTTATTAATCAGTAGACATGGGAATTATTTAGACATATTCAAAAGATCAGCTCTGAGCTAGAATGGTTATGAATGTTCTGGTCATAAAGAAAAAGCAACGGCATTGGTTGTTCAAATGCTTAAGGCTGCACTAATCAATATTGTTATATTAACAATAAATTAAATGACTGAGTGGGATAGGAAAGTTGTTGCTCGTAGCAAAAACCCAGAGAATTATCACCCACTCTGTAGTGTCATTCAGGAGCATGTTTTAGCCTCTTTTAGCTCATTGTTTTGGTTCAGTCCCACTGCTTTTATCAATCTTTTTTTTAGAAGAAGCAAGCAGCTGTTTTCAGAAAAAAACCTGTAATACATTACCTGTACACTACCTGCCCAGCACCGAATGGAAGACACAAAATTTGCAACTAGTTAGTAAGCCTAGCACAGCATTTAGCAGATATTTTCCTCGAGAGTTGGTTGGGAGAAACATTAGCAATTATTTAATATTAGGATTCTGTCCCCCTAGAAAATGTCCAACAACCGCTCTTGTTTTTGCTCTGTTTTGGTCCCCACCAGCCCCTGAGGGATATATCTGTCTCTACCTGCTATGCTTCTTTGTTCATTGGCTAGTTGCTAACTTTGTCTGTCTGTTGTTTGGTACTGGGCAGGTAAAGTGGGTTTATAAGAATTTTTTCTTTGAAATGGCTGCTAACCTTTGGCCAGAAACAAAGCAGCTCTAAGACAGGAGAGTGCAAACCCCCCAGAAACTGCTGACGACCATGAATCTGTGGTTTTGTGCATGTATGTGTGTTGTGTTTTCAGTATGTCTGTGTGCCTGAATGACTTTCTCTCCAGAACACTGAGCTTAAAAGTATTACCTGAAAAATAATCATCTCTCAATGCAATTTCATTTTTGTAAATTGAAAGAGATGTACTGACTAAGCCCTGGGGCTATTGAAACTGCTGCCATTTGTCTTTTATAATTATGCACTGTTGGCCAGCGATGGTTAAAAATTGGTGTCTGTACAGCTGCTTTTGGAACAACTCTCGTCAGTTTTTCCCCTTGGGAGAAGCCTGGCTGTGTCATTCTCGAACTCTCCAGACCTCTGCTGCATCGATACGAGCCCTGCTGACCCCCCCTCCGCCCTTGGCTGCAGCTGTGAGCCATGGAAAAGATGTTTCTATACTTGGTTTTCTACCACCATCAATGGCAATAGTATCACTCCCTCTCCTTCTCCTTCTCCTTCTCTTGCCCTGTCTGCCCATTTCCCTTCCTTTCTGTGTCTTGGTAAGTTGATATTGCTGATGTGATGTGTTGTCATGAATTTTCTCCTTTGCCTTTGGGTTTTTTTGTCTGACCTAGCAGTTTTTTTCTGTGTCCTATATCAAGTTGTCAACCTTGGCTGTCCACCATCCAGGATGCTTGCCCTCGCTCGCCCATCTGTCTCTGTCTCTCTTTGTTAATGCCGCCTTACTTCCTTGTTCTCATTAGTTTTGAACATTCTGGTATTAATCTACTTTTGCAGGGACCAGACAACAGAATAGATGCTTTTAAACCTTATTTTACTGGCCAATATATACCAATTATAAAGCTCTTTTAATTTTAATGAAAAACAATGACAAATGTTAAAATCACACAAACAAAAAGAATGAACATAACACCATACGCAGAAAATATCACTTTGAACTCGTCTGTTTCCGATTTTCATTTTCTATCCTGAGTAGGAAACAACTAATATTTTAGCTGAATAGCCACTAAAAACAGCACTACTGTGTTAATATTCTTCAATCAATACTATTTAACCTGGCTGGGCAAATTACATTTAAAATGATATTATCAAATAAAAACTGTCCTGACCTTCCATTATCAATAGGCAATAGAATGAAGGTTTTCTAATATTTTGAAGTGTTTCAGATTCCATTATTTTTGAAGACTCTTGTGTCCAGAGAGCAGCCTTCACACGGTGCATGACTGGCTCATTCTCCTTTGCCTTTCTTTTGCTTATTTTTCTCTCCAATCTCTCTTCTCATTTGACCATTAGTTCAATCACATTATTGGCATTTCTTCCAAAGGGCAGCAGAAAATGCAGTTTTAAAGACCAGAAATCAACAAAAGCCTCTTTTTTTTGTCCCTCCTCCTTCTCTCATTTTCTCTCTTTTCCTTTCTAGACAATGGCTGGCATGGACAGACAATGCACAGCTGTCATCTTACCCCCCTGGCCCCACCCCCTCCATCCCTTGACTCTGCCTCCACTAACATCTGTTGTGTCCAGTCAGATTTTGGGCATTGGGGTTAGGGGGCGGATGCTTAAGTCAAAGCAGTGTCTATGCAGACTGTAATGACTTCCTCTGACGACCCCCTCATCATTTTCTTCCTCCCTCTCTTGGTGTAGTTCCCAAGGGGCTGATGGGAAGGATGTCTGAGCGCTGAATAGGTCTCTGTTACTGACAACATGTTGTCCAGCCAGATTCCCACAATCATTTCAAGCCTTGAAATTTGTGCACATTCAAGCTTACGCAATACAAATATACACATCTTGTTCATATACATATACATTAATGGCTACTCTCTGTAGGTGCACCCCCCTGTGTAATTGTCACTGCTAAAGGAAGTGAGTCATATGGCTTGCACTGACAACATCAAATAAGGGTCAAGACAAGCAATTAAAGCCCTTTTTGAACATAGATCGCTCATTGGTACCGAACTAGCTGATTTTCCAACACCACAGAAACCTCCTGGATTGTCATGAGACATTTGCAACTTAAAAATTCCAACACAACTCTTAAAGGTCCCTTTGGAGCATTTCCAAATACATGACTCAAAGATTTTTAAGCTGTTGTAAGGCAAAATAGAGTCAGTACCTGTATGGAAGTTAGAGAAATAGAATG